>JARHVA010000032.1:7165000-7295000 GCA_037957365.1 Torreya grandis
AGGTAACTATGATTGTCTTGCTAGTTATTTACAATAGTGGTGCACATCGACAAACCGATTCCCACACAACCTCTTTGATAAGTAATTGGAAGAATTCTTTACTAATAACTTTTAACTAAACATAACCTATAATCTCAAACTTCATTGTGAAAAATACATTTGAAGATATTATTGACAAATAACTATAAATTGAGAAATCCCTCATTGATAGAGGGGTAATCAAATTTTATTCTTAAAACAAAATTTAGAAAAAAGTTCAGATGCAATTAGAATAAGTATTGGTCTTTAAATTCTTCTTCAAATTAGGCATAAATATCACCATGAAAAACTTATGTATCAATTATAAGAAGTATTGGTCTATATCTATCCATTGTATGTCTATTTATATTATTATCTTGTTTTTAGAAATACTAGGTTGAGCGATGTTTTATCTATGATCTCTTAGATATATTAATATGTAGTCATAAATAGTGAATAAAACAAAAGGGCACTAGCTAAAAAGGTTTATGCCATATTTTAGCTACACTATCATGTCTCTAAGGTACATTGAGATTAACTTATAGAGGCTAATGGCATATAATTGAACAACATAATTTAATAGCTAATAGGCTTCCTATTTTAAAAAATAAAAACTTATGAACTTCCTATATATTGTGAGGAATGTGAAAGCTAAAATTTATATATTATGTTTTCTGATGGCTTGAGTATTGGGTCGGTACCCCTCTCAACATGGATGAGATAAAAATGATAATTGTTTTGCCTAGATCAACACGCCTGTGAGTTTTAAAACTATTGGAACATAGTTCTAAACACAAAAATATTTAAATATAGAGTTTTATGAAAGTTTCAATGAAACCATTTAGAAATTTATTTGATAGGATATTTAATAAACTTAAAAAAAATATGGCCTAACATCTCCTAGTTTGTAATGTCCACAATTAAGTTGGTTTTCAAGGCTTTACATAGACTTAAGTGCCTAGTTTTGAATAACAAATATTTTTGAAGCACAATAGGAGCTATAAAAATTCCTTTAATTTATTTTTTAAGACAAAAAAAAAACATGTTCTCACAAAACTTCTGAAAACAATTCCTTCTCAATCTCTAGATATCGTATTATTGTGATTCTAGGCACAAATCTAGGAAATTAATTAAAATTAAAAATATATGATATATAGAAAAAATAATATTGAGGGATTTTTATAATATTTATTTATACTTCCAGATAATTTTTGGGGCCACTAGGGCTTTATGGTTTTGGTGTGATATAATTAATTTTCTTCAAGGCTTCTTAAGGAAAATGTTTTAATTTTTTCAAAAGTTTAAATGAATACACTTTTAGAAACATAAAATAATATTAAATATTGTTTCTTTTTCCATAAATGTTTATAAAAGCTAAATAAATATGCTTAAAAATAATAAAAACCTTTCTTAATCAATGATAATATATATTTTTTAAGAAATAAGGATGAAGAATGGTGTGAAGGATGACATGAGCTACTTGAAAATCTTCTTTTTAGATCAGACCCTTTTCCACAATCATGTCTCATATATCTTGACTAGGTGCCAAATCTAAATCAAGATTTATTTGATTTTTTTTTGAATATGATGCTTTGATATGATATGATTACTTCTCTTATTTCATGAACACTTATACTAGGTATTCCTTCCAAAATGGTGACAAATTTGATATTAATTTTTGTGCATCTTCCTCTTCAAGCTCTTCTATCTCACACTTATGGAAAACCTATTTTTATGTCTTGCTCTTTTGTGGATGGGTTTTCTTTTCTATAATGGAACTTCCTCTAAGTACTAAAATAAATTTATATTTTGTTAGTTGATCTCTGTATAAACATAAATATATGGCAATATGTTTTTTTAGGATGACACCCCTTTATTGGGCTTGAAATTTTCTTTAGATGCTATTTATTTGTAGTGCCACTTCTGTTCTAGGCATTCTTTAGAATGGTTTCTATAGTGGAGTGTTTTGGAGATCCTCTACAAGGACTTTTTTTAAATAAAAAAATGGAGTGTTATGGAGCTCATCATTCTCTCCTTATCATTCCTCTATTCTTTCTAATGATTAAGGACTATGTGATATGAAATTTTATGAAAATTAGAAATTTAATTCCTTAGTTTTAATTCACATCATAAAATTATTTATACATATTACATGCCCATAATATCCATTATATTTTAACATATATATCTTATCAAATATATTATCCCAATGCTGATGAGATGTGGATGAGTTGATAATGTGGCTTGGTTGTTTCAAACCCCACCCAGGTGATGGAGGGATTAAGGAAGAATAGGCCTACAACATTCTTAAGAGAAAATTTTAACTAATCAAGGAGTAATTATGCTAAAAAAATCCTATTCCAAATTCATTATATGTTATCTCAACTCACCATATTGAATTATACCTTTGTTTAACTTTTAAAATGTAAAACAATGTGAAAACAAGGATTATAGACCTTATAATTATGCCTACAAACTGAGGAAATTGGATAATTATCTCTCTAGGTAGACAAAATACTTAAAATCACTTTCAACACTTCACATATATCCTCAAATGAATCTAAAAAAAAAATAGTTTTGGTTGGTTTGTTTTGGACTTCTAGAGATTTTAGTCCTTCAAAACCCTAATTTAATGTATTCTAATTGTGTATAGGCTAAGAGCTCAAATTGAACAAAAATTACAATTTTAAGATCTAATTTGGGATATTTTTGATTTTATAAGACTCTCCACATGTATGTCTTACTTTTTCACCCACATTGGCACCTTGATCACTCTTAAACAATATAAAAACAACTTTTATTGACTAGAAAAGCACTTTTCTTGACTACAAAAACCTTGTACTTTCTCTTCAAACCTGTATACATGATATTTATGGATTATATATCACCTCAGTAGTGTACACTTTGAAAAATAAGACCTTTCTTTTTATTCTCATTTTTGGACCTTTCTCATTTTTGCAAATCTGATGTCTATTCTATATTATGCCACTTAGCCTATATCTCTTAGTCTGACCAGTCTTATGTTGATGACCTAAGCCTTTTATCTTGCTTAGAATGCTTTAAATATAATTATATTCCATCTATGAAATTTTTTAAACTTGTACCTAATTTATTGTTTCATGGACACTAACATCTAAGACATATATTGTATACACATAATATTTTCAAACTTTATTAATTACTGACACTTTTTATCTTGTAGTAACCCATCGAGTCTCAATCTCTTTGAGTGCATGACTTAAGAGTTCCATCGAGAAAGGGGTAAGTAGACCATTGGTGCTTCTAAGTATTATTATCCCTTATTGACACTTATTATATACAAACCCATCTCCTAAAAACCATTCCCCTAAGCTTTGCCTCACATTTTACACCCTCCTCTAGTCATTTTCCACCTTCATTATCCATTCCCTAACCTAAAACCCTTTTTGATGGTTTATGTTACATTTTCAACCCCATCGACCCTGTATTATAATTGATAAAACTTATTAAGTTATATGTCATCCCTTGGTCGACCTAGTCTGTGACCTAATTTATTTTTATCAATAATGATACTAGGTCAATTGGGTTGACCTTATTGACCTAAACTTTTAAAAAGGATTAGGATTAGATCTTCCTATATAAACACATCCATTTCATCATTTATAAGATAAGAGAATAAGAAATACATATTGTACATCTGCTTATCCACCATTCTGCTTGAAGATCAAGCTTAGGGTTTCATACTTTCTTTGGAGATATGGATCTTATCTTGTGGAGAAATCTTTTGGATGCATTGATACACTGCATATCCTAGAGATGATTTATCCATTTCATCCTTATATGAATCTCGATAGGTTCATCTTCAAAGGTAAGTATTTCTAACTTTGTTCCTATTTTGTAATAGTAGATAGATATGCATTTGTTCTTCTATCCCATGCATTAGGATTCCATAAACATTGTCATGAGTATATGTCTTCTATGAATGTTTACTTATGATGTTTTTTACCCCAACTTTATGCTACAAGATTTGGTGACCAATATATTAGACTCTACTTTACTTGTTATTAGTTTAGTGAATATGAAAACATAGGACCTAGTTAGGGTTATTGCATAGTTTTGCTTTACTGGAGGCTTTGGAACCCTTTGTAGTTATATTATTGTGTTAAGAGATCCCTTGTATAGGTCTAGTGGATCCATATTGGTCATGACCCCAAATGCATAATGTATCCACAATTGAAAGTATAAGTAGGATTTACCTTCTCCGAGTTAAGATTGATTTATAGATCTATTGCATTTCCCATTACATATATTCCAGTAAACATAATTTGAATCTAACCCTTGTAGTTTTTCTTTCACACCATCATTTTTATCATATTATTATATTTTTATATATTTATAGTAATGTATCAAACTAGTCTTTATGGTTCTAACATTTTATGCATGGGTTTAACAAATAGTCATATCAAAACAAAGTTTTTATGTTTGTATAGGTCTTCATCAGATATAGGTTACTAGATCGAATAGGTTGACACAATACTCATTTTTAGTTCCAAATAAGCATACATCATCAAACATATCAACTTTGTCATTTTATTCTCTCTGTAAACATACAAATAAATAAAATAGGTTAAAAAAGTCAACTTTGTCATCTTATTCTTCTTCAACATAATGGGTTTTTTAGAATTGGGTCGAATTAGTCAACTTTATTTGAATAATTTGAAAGCAATAATTAAGGAAATTTAGCACAAAATTTTCAATCCTAACCATCTTAAAACCCACAAAGGTTCCTCTATTTCCCATATTTTTATTTTTATTACTTTCTTCAATTCTATTTTGCACAAGTTAACAATCTTTAAAACTGCAACCCTACAACCAACTAAGTCAACCTAGTCAACTTAGTTTTATAGTTTGTCTTTTTTCTGAGAGAAATAGTCAACTTTGTTCAACTCTATTATTAAATACCTTTCTTCCAAAAAATATTATCAACCCAATCAACTCTATTTTATACTATTTTCATATAGTGTCACCTGAATCAACTCTGTATTATTCTTCATCAAGGAGTTAATAATTATTTGCTAGTAATTAATTAACATTTCCTTTTTCATCTATTTACATGATTATATTAACTCACATATTTTAAATAGGTGGTTTTTCAAATTACCATTTAATTACTCTATTTTACTATTTTTCACAAATTACCAAATCACATAACATTTAAAATGTATTTAAGCACTTATCTTCCCAAATCCTACCTACTTGGATTTCATCACCAAGGGGAAAACCAACTTGGCTTTGTAGAAAAGTATAAATATGTGTTGTGTGACTTAATTATATCATTAAATTTGATTCAATTGTTAGTGTTTTTTATTTCATTGTTGCTTAACTTATATTGTAAAATTCTCCCAAATTCAACACACTACTATTTTGGTCGCTCCAGTCTCTTATAGACTATATTTTCCCTATCAGTAGTACATAGTCAACCTATCTGACTGTGTATCCTTATCAACCTATGTTATCTCCTAGTGTGTAATATAGATTAAACTTTTAATTTGTATCCTTATCTACAAGTTAGGTTATAGAACATAGTTGACCTATCTAGCTTGGTATCATTATCAACTTGTTCTATCCCCTGTCTGCAATATAGAGTTTACTTGTATGACTCTATACTTTTATATACCTATTGGATTATAAAAATCATTTAACCTATATTGACTCTATATCTTATTTTCCCATTTTTATTTGCATCATATTAGTCTTCTTTTATCTTTATCTCATCATGAACTTCCTATTTGAGGAAAATACTGAGTTGAACTTAGCAGATATGATGAGCCTTACCAACCCAAATATGTTTTCCCATGAACAACTTTTGGCTCCTACTCTATATGAAAGTAATGTTAATGTAACCACTCACATTACAAACTATGGGACCCATCCTAATACATATTCACTTTTCAACCCCCTTTTCTCCTTATAAGATCAGCTTGAATTAGAATATACTCTAGAAATGCTTTTATTCATTAATAAATTTCCTCAACATCAAGGAAAATATCCTTCTACTATTTATCACCTTGTGATAAATGGTCAAATTGAGGATCTCCATTCACCTTCCCCCACATTCTCACATGGATTTTGGGGCAATAGCTTCTCTACCTCTCAACCTCTTCCTTCTCTTTGGATCCCTTCTCATACTATGATCTCTTATTCTTTAATTTCCTCCATCTCCAAGACAAGTATCTCTACTAACATGTTAGGTTCTACACCTAGTAGGCCTTTTATAATACCCACTCTTCTCAATTCATCCACTAGTGCATCATTTTCTACCCATGGTAATCATGCTTCTAGTGATTCTTCTTTTCATCATTCTACTAGTGCATATTTTACCACCCATGCAAATCATGCTAATAATTCCTCATTTACTAACAATTCCTCTTAAGCTACTAATAACATGCATACTACCATTCATAGTATTACCCAAGCCGTTAATACCAATGCTAATGCTTCACACACTATAAATAACACCACTCAAACCCATCAACTTTTATTGTAAACTCTTAACCAACTAAATTCTTTCCAAGCTAATAATTCCAACCAAATGATGTAAATGGAAAATCATCTTATCCATCTTCAAAATCACTCTTAATAGGTTCCATGGGGAGTGCATAACTAAAATTCCCCCTACCTCCTCTTTGGGATTTCTATGGTAATCTTATCCCTCAACCTCCTCTTATTAACAAAATAATAAAAAACCCTTTAAATGAACCTATTATGCATCTAATTGTTAACATAGATATAGGAGGTATCACCCCTACCATTAGTTATAATGGGTTAACTGATCCTACCCTTCACTTAAAAACATTTGGAAATCTATACAAAGATTGAGTCAAGTTAAACACTTTTTCTGCTACCAAGCTCTTAGAAAAAACTATCTCTAGAGATTATTTATATTGGCACAACCAACTGAATATCGTTACATCACTATTTTGGAATATTTAGTTAATGCTATGTTACAAGAATTTTAAACTAGTGATCTCCTTAAAAATACCTTGTCTCATTTTATCAATTGCAAGCAACTTGAGACAGAAACAACACAAGGTTTCATCAAATGGTGGAATACCTTATCTAACAAGTGAGAACATAATATGACATATGATAACCTCTTTCATCTATTCACCCATTTTCTTTATCCTAAGTTGCAATGTTAGGTTTGAAGTCTCTCTCCATGAACTTTGGAAGATGTTATTGACCAAGCCAAGTGCCAAGATTTCCTTATGTGTCAATTTGAGACATCCAAAACTTCTATGGGCACTCACATTCTTATAAAACATAAAAATTATCATGCTACTAATGATGATGTCACTGATTATTATGTTACCATTCATAATATTCAAGTTATTATTCTCAACTAGGCTTTGGGATAAGTTTCCCCTCCCAACCACATACCTAATCCTCATTTCTCTTCAACAAGTAACATCAATGTTCATAAAAATTTATTCTTATAAAAGTTATAAAATAATCTGCCAAGGCCTCTTCCATGAGATCTTGATCCCAATCATCCCATGAAATCTTGGTATGATCAAAATAAATAATGTTGGATCATGCTAGTTGGGGTCATTCTCATGAGAATTATAGGCAATTGCATAACTTAGCTATGGATTTACTCCTTGGTCACAATTTTGATCATGATTATATCATTCATAAATCTCAACAAGACTATGACATTACATTAAAATCTCATAAAACACAAACTAAAACTCAATATTTATACCAGGATAATGCTCATAAATACATCTACAAAGATCCTCTTCCAAATCACCAAGATAACAATGATAAACCTACTCCTTCCAATAATGTTGACAATATTATAGACATAAATCCTAAAAATAATGTGGTCAACATGAATAATATGTAAATGGTAGTCACCTTCATTAATTTTCATCCCACCCACACTCACCAATCATCTCACACTTTTTGTGTTATCCAAGATTCTTCCCCAACTCACTTAACAGAGTTGGGGCAAGAAGAACTTATATATTTCGATGAACCACCTCCAACACCTCTATTAGATAAAACTTATAATAAAATTTCTACAAATCTTCCAACCTCTTTAGCCATCACCAATGATATTCACAATTTTACTACTACTTCTAATTTATCGTAAACCAAACTTACATCAACTACCCCATTCTCTCAAGACAATCAAAAAACTTATCCTTAAATTAAACCTCTCAGATATTATCAACATAAATTTATATACACTTTTGATCCTCCTTCCAAGTAAATCCTCCAACACTATGAACCTCTTTCCAATAGTCCTATTATGCGTTATGATGAATGTGGTCCTATCATAGAACTTACTAATCTCCCATCTCAAATTTGGTTTCTCAATCTTATGAAAAATTCTGCCCTTCATCGTAATCATCTATGTAGATCTTGTTCAAAATGAAAATCCCTCATCCTCCCATAGTAGGATGCGAATCCACCTTATCTAGATCAGAAGATAACATTTTACAATAGTGCAAAGAGTTATCTATACACATTAACGAAATAATGGACACTTTTCTCTCCCTAAAATTCCTCATTGATTATATGATTCTCAATGAGATTATGTTTTGTTTGAATGATCCTCCCCTTTTTATCAATATCCAAATTGGTGATATCCAAGTCAAGCATGCTTTGATTGATGAGGGTTTAGGTACTTGTGTTGCCTCTCTACCCTTGGATACTCTAAATGTAATATTAAGCCCACACACAACATGTATCAAGGCTATGACCAAAGTAAAATGCCTCCCTTATGTTTTTTGTGGCTCCATATCATCATTTCACCTATCACTATTAAAGCAAATGTTATGATCTTCAACTTTCCTCTATCATATAACACCTTGTTTGGCAGGCCATGGACTAATTACATGATATTAGTTGCCTCTTCTTCCTACCAATGTGTTATATTCCCTTATAATGGTCCAATCTATAAGATTCAATTTGAAACTAACCCTTGAATTTTGAACAATTATAAGATCATGGTGCATTCAAAATTATAACCCTTGAACCCTTGTTGAGTATTCTATTTTATGAATCTCAATGGTTTAACTTCCTTATCAACTCTATACGAGGCTACCATGGTCACCCTAAACTCATCAAGAATATACCACCTAACCTCTTAGATTTAGATGATGATGAGCCAAATGAGATCAATCTCAATATAAAACCCTCTTAAATCTCTCCTCATCTCATTTCTTAGCTTCCACCTTCTCTGAAACTGGATTCCCATCAACTACCTACTGATGACATACCCATAGTCTTAACTAAGACTTGGTACTCCATTCATCACACCTCATATAATGAAAAGGTCATCCCTACCTATGTAATTTATCTTCATACACTTGACTTTGATGATTTTTATACCTTATATGGCCCATTTTTAGGAGGTCTTGTTCATGTTCAACATGCTGAAATCATTTGTTATCATTCTTTTTTGCTTCTGTCTTTTCATACATATTATTGTATTCCATCTTATATAATTACTAATTTTATCATTTTTACTCTTATTCATAGGGTAGATATGGTGTTCAAACCTCCTTTTTTGAATAAAATCATAGGATCATGGTTATATATTGTGTTATGATTGGTCCCTATTAGTTTGCTAGATATTAGGAACCCTATAGCCAGCTTGCCCCTAAGATGCTTTCCACTATCCTTCAACCTTATATGCATCCTATCCTTCCCTCAATTAAGTCTCATCCAAATCCTATTCCCACTCCCTCTTTATTTGAGTTGCTTCTTATCACTCCTTTAGTAGAGCCTTGTTTAGTCTCTCCACCAGCCCCACCTCTCCTTGGTGATGGTTTACTCCCTTTATTATAGGTTATTCTTTTACCCATCAAATGGGTTGATCAACGATATTATGATATTCATAAAGATGTCAATCATTAGACTAGAGATTTTTCACTAAACCATCATTCCCCAACTTTTGTTTCCACTCCCTCTGTTAGTACACCCATAAATTCTACTAACAAGCATATATGTTAATTTCATGACACAGATAATCATTCCTCAACACATTATCATAATTTAAGATAATATGTAAACACCTTGCATCCCACTATTCATCATCCCATAGATAAAGCTATACCTCCCCAAAAATTATTACTTGAATATATTCCCAAATATGAAGAGGTATATCTTCTGTGACACCAATGTGATACCCATCACATTGATCATTATCGTATCCTTTAGTAGTATCTCAATGATCACTTCAGGACCATTCCTATGCCTAATACCCTTCCTCCCATAGGTTACCCTCACAATATGGATCCTTGTTCTTCCCCCATGGATCCTCCACCCATGGTCCCTTCTCCACCTATAGTTTCTCTACCTATAATTCCTTCACCCATGTATCCTTCTTCACCTATGGCCCATTATCCACATGTGACCCCTTCATCTCCTTCAAATTATATTCCATTTCCTTATCTTGAGCATCCCATACATGATAGTCCTCATGTTCATGGTCCTTTAGGCATTCCCACATTTTCCATTGAGGAGATTCAACATGAAGTATTTTCTCAATGTTTTCTAAAGATCGATGAGACCCTTGTTACAGTTAGAATTCAACTTCATAAGGACTTTTAAACGTTACAGATAATGTGTGTGGATAAATATATCATTATTTATGAACACAACATAGTTTTATTTCATTTATTTATTCATTTTTGGATTGGACATGTGCTCCAAATTTACATTTATCTATCTTATATCATTTGACATTGTGACATACTTTATTCATCTTACATGATTACTTAATTTTTGTACTATATATTGTCTATGGTGTCATATTATTTCCTCATGTTCTCTTATGGATTATTTTTCATGATTACATATGGATTTCTTGTTCTTTATCATGATTATTTTCTACCTTATATTTATAAACATGGATGATCATTATTGTGACTTGGTTATTCAAACCTAGCTCCCCTTAGTCATTCCTTCTTTACATGTGATCAGTTAGCAAACAAGTCATCTCATTATAATCTCCTTTTATCGATCCATCTTGGATATCCATTTATACCCATTATTTCCTTTCACAAACTAAGCATACACAGGGTTGAAACTTATGATAAAATGCTAGTTCATAAATAATCCTAAGTGTTTTAGTCAGTCATATCTTTGGATAATTAGATTCCTTTAGCCAAAACCCAAAACTCATTTGTGTGTGTCACTTTATATTTCATTATTGGTCCTTCCAAGTCCCTATGGAGGAAGAATATTAAAATCTATAAAAATTAAAAATCTAAATCATTTTAACAAAAGGTGATGATACAAAATACAAAATTAAAAATTCCAAAAGTTAAATGACACTAAAAGACATGATTTTAAGCACATCTCCTTTTTTTAATCAAATCTCAAACTCCAAATTTAGCCTCATGAAAGAGTTGAGGTCGATTGGGGTGTGGTAGGCTAGTAGATTGGAAAAGGATAATAAAAAAAACTTTAGTGCTATCTACTTTCTCATGCAGGTACCCAATCTTCATAGTAGACCGATGACTCTATAAGAGGTCCTCATAAATAAGGTACATGTTTTATTAAGGTAGGTCAATTTTAATTTTATTTTTAAAAATAAACAATATGAGTTGATCTTATTACCTCACTTATTTTCCTACATAGCTGTATGCTTATAGTGAACATGTATCCTCTGTACATTAATGGTCACTAGTCACTTAGTGTCTTTCTATGTCCTTAGTGTGCCTCATGTTTCATAAAATTTTCTCATAAGATACATCTATTATTATTTTTACATTCCTTCTCTCATTCCTTATAATCGTAATATTTCCCCTTGAGAAATATTGTTTTGTCAACTAATCACTCCCCCTAGGGATCCCATTTGTGAGTTGCAATGCAAGACCTTAGATAGGACTAGGCCTACCTCACAAATTACCACATTACCATTCCAAACATACCATTTAACATATTTTGTCCATTGTTTCCACCTCATTGGTTTTACCTTTTTGAGTTGCAATGTAAGACCATGGATAGGGCCTGACCTTCATAAAAGTTTCCAATACCCAAGTTACAATGAAATTACAATTGTCAAATTTGAGATAAGTCATGATTAATTATGAATTACACATCATTGACATGCTTCCCATATTGATATAGTATGTTTTATTCTTAATTCATTAATATTTCACCTTTTATCTTCTTATTTTTTTATTGCATGTAAAAATACATCTGTTTCTCTTAAGTTTTTCATACTTCCCAATTTGAATTAGTGTGATCAATTTAAGTTCCTTTTTTCATTTTTATTTCTCTTTTATACTTCCCAACATGATTTAGTATGATTGATTGAATTTATTTTTTTGTTTTCATATTATTTGTATTTCATGTGATTTCCATTTTATTACATTATTTTCATAGTTCCCAATGTGATATAGTGTGATTTTACTTATTTTAAATTGGTGCCAATCTTTTCCATGGTTTTAAAAAAAATTATTCTCTTATTTACCACTTTTTGGTTTATTACACTTAGTAATATTTTATTATTACACATTTCCCATCATGATATAATATGTAGTTTATTTGTGTAGATACTAGAAAACCACACACAATGGTTCTAGATGTCAAAACACCCCTATATTAAACCATTAACCAACCTCCAAACATGACCCTAAGTCAGTTTAGCTAACTAGCTAAACCAAATCACTAACTTACCCTCTTACTCCACTTAACCTTAAACCCTTGACCGCCTATGATCACCTTGACCACAAATGGTCACCCTGACCATCGATGGTCAGGTCTCTTTCCTATCTAGCCAAAGATAACTCAAGATATGTACAAGCTAACATGTCAAAATTTAATATAGATAGAAAGATGATGCATCAAAACAACCAGTCAAACCTCCTATATAACCTTCTACCTCCATCTCTCTTTACCTATAAAAGGAGAGGAGTAGGAGGTGAAATAGGATCAATCAATCCATTCATCCAAGCATTTATAAATGAGGCAAATAGTAGTCATCAAGGGCTATCAAACTTCTTTACAGATTCTCCCTTCAACAAGTCAACAATTATGATATAGACCTGAACCTTTGCCAAAATTATTATTTAGGTAAAGTATCATTACTCTTCCAAAATCACTCTAGGATCAACTACCACCTATGTTAAGTACATTTATGGTTTTTAATTTTTTGTTTACTTGGTTTTTGACATCTTTACCTAAACCGTACCCTTATCCTTATCATCCTCTAATCTCCTAACCCCAAACAAACCTTCAACACCTTGTTGTATCCATTTTTCAACCTTTTTCTAAACATACCCAGATCCCACAAGAACTATTGACAATCACCCTAATCATTGATAGTCACCTTCAACCATCGATGATCAACCAACCACTAATGGTAAGCTTAACCATAGATAGTCACTATGGTAATAAATAAGTTATTTCTACCTACCTACCCTTAGCCAAATTCCACTTTTATTGTCCTTACATGTTCACAGAGTCCTTGCCTATTTTTTGAACCCAACCTGACCTACTTAGCATTAGTATTGACCCACTATTTACTTAATTAGTCTATTTATTTTATCAATAATTTGTTTCTTCTTGTATTATCTTTCATTATTTTCTATCATTTGATGTAATTATTTAATCTTTATTTCTTTCAAATTAATTATTTTAAGAGTTTGGATTGATAGTCTCCTAGTAATCTGATACTTCTTGGATCTAGTTCATACTAGGCAATCCACCTTACTATCCATCTAATAACCCCTTTGCATTAGTTTTTTTTAATCTACAAGTAATTCTTCCAAAGATAAAGAGGAGCTCTTCATAATCGTCTGGATCATGCATGCACAAATAACCAAGTTCTTCTACCATACCTGTATTTAGTTTTTTACTTCTTTAACTAGAAAATGAAATTAAAATGAGAGAAACATTTTGGCATGCCTAGTGGGACCTAGTATCATTTAGGTGCAGTTTTATTTATTATTCTATGCTCATATACAGAAATCAAAATTTATTTTGGCTATAAAATAAACCTTACATACATTGATTGCTTTCATGTTTAGCTCATTTAGTTAAAATTAAAAGCAAAGTAATCAATCGTAGCTTCACTTCTCTATCACACACTATACCAAACCATTAAAATCAATTAAACATCAAATAAATTGACATAAAGCCTTACTAGGGTTTCATCTCCTAGCAGATTACCTTCACCTTTGCCTATCTTACTTAGAGATCATCACCAAGAAGAGAACCAAAACCCAGCTCTCTAGTTGAGTCTAAACTCTAAAAATCAATATATATACTAGTTAAGCACCCAACACCCTTATCTTTTTAGTGTGTGAAGTGAGGGGGTAGGCCCCAATATGATGCCATGTATTGATTTCCAACAAAAATTATTTTGAGAGCCTCAAACACCTGGAACCAACCATAGCCTTCATTTTTAGTACCTACTATACAAACTAATTTCTTCTTCACACTTTCAAACTAACACATAAGCCAAAAGTGAGATAAATGATATCCTAATATTTTAAACACACTCTAGTGTATGTTTTGATTACCTTGAGATCTATTTCTTTTGTTTGACTTATGTTTGAGTTGTGAGCTTTCATTTATTCCTCTTTATTTCTCACATGGTGTTTACTAGACAATAGTTAAGGAACCAAACCAACCATGAACAAACTTCCTTTTCTTCTTCATCCATGGAGCATACCTCAGATATTGAGGGTTATCCCCATCCTTCTACCCCCTACCATGATTTAGATAGTTTCCCAAGGTGATGTGGATTTCACCACCTTCTTTGATAACAAACCCATGGCCCTCTAACATTACCTCAACACCTTATCTCACCACACCCCTAATTCAGCTCCTCCTAGTGATCCACCTTATGAGATGCCTCCCCACCTTATGGTTTTCAATACCTCTACCCAAACTATGATCACTCAAATATCTTCCTCCACCAATAACTAACCTCAATCAATCAACCCAACCAATAACCAAACACCCTCTACACCAACCAACAACTCCTCTAACATAGGAGTAACCTCACCTCTTTTTACTCATATGCCACCCACTATGGGGATATATTATACCCCTATTGCCACTATTCCTCTTATCACTACCAACCCACCAATGTCCACCCCACTTCAAAATGTGGTGTTTTATATACCTTCCACCCTTCCACCTATCAATAAAAGAGTCACCACTCATCTCCAACCAACTAACTCATCTATACCTCTAACCCAAACGACATCAATCCCTCAAATTACTAATCCCCTCATACCTTGAAAAAAACCCACATCAACTCAACCAATAGCTATGACACCTTACCCACACTATGTTCCTAATCCACAAAGATACATAGCTCCATCTTCTACCCAACCTTTTGTTCCCATTAAACCTTATGTGGCATCATCCCAACCTTTAATGACCACATACCAACATGTGGTATCTTCTCAACCATCTACCAGTTATTCATATATTATATCTACTCAACCATAATAAAAATTACCACATAATTATGGAACTCCCCAACCCCAAATAGATTTGGTCAAAATGTTGATAGATAAAATAACCAACCTAGAGTCATCTATCTCTGTTGCTCACAACCTCTTGTCTTATGACCAAATATGTAATGAACCTATTCACCCATCCATCCCTATCCAAGCTTACCCTTAATGGGAACTACCCAAATTTTCTAAATTCTAAATCAAAGAGGACCCCCAACAACACTTAAGAGTGTTTTGGCATTCTTATTACCTAATTACCTATGGTGATGCTCTTCTCCTTTGCACCTTTCCTATGTATTTATCTATACCAACATTATATTGGTATATTAATATCAATAATCACTCCATATTTTCATTTTACAAACTTACCCAAACCTTTTTAGACCACTTCTCAATCAATATATCTAAGAAGGTCTCCATTACCGACCTCTACTCCATCAGGGAATTTGATGACAAATCAATTGTTAATTTCATAGCTCGATGGAGAGGTATTATCAACTAGATATCTTTCTCTTTTCCCCAACCCAAGTTGATTGATATTTTATCTTGAGCTTGTGTCAAACATATTTCCCCCACTCTACAGGTTCAAACCTTCAAAAATTTTGATGAGGCTTTCACCATGGCATGCAAACTAGAAATCAGAGCCACCAATGAGGGGAAGTTGAAACTAAGAAATGAAAAATATATCTTCAAATCCAAAGACCATCCCCCATCCAAAACCACCAACCAATATAAATACCCTAACACCAAACCAAAGGTAGTCACAAACATGGTTGTCTTGAAGACCACTCCACCTCCAATTGTTAACCGACCCAATTAAACCAACTCCTCTAACTCTTCCAATAAACAACCCCAAAATCAAAATTTGGCTACCCCAAAATAATGCACTCCACTAGGGGAGTCTTATGCTTCAGTTTTGGACAAGTTACTCAAACCCAACATCATACATCTTCCCCCCATCAAATCCACTCTACATTTTGATGCTTCTCACCCTATAACCAATTGGTACAATGAGAATGATCTATGTTTTTTCCACCATGTCATTAGACATGACGTTAGTAGGTGTAATAGATTTAAAACCATTGTATAAAACTTGATTGATAAAGGATAACTTTTATTGGACAATCCCAATGCACCTCCAAATTAGTTACTCAACATCTTTTGACAACATTTCCAAACCATGCCCCTTCTACCAACCATGATGATAACAAACTGGAATCATCTCACACTCATGAGGTCCATATAGTCAATGTAATTATCAATGAACCTATCATTGAGGAAACCATTACCTTAACTACCTCTTCTTCCACTCCACTTATTGAAGTGATGGAACCACCCTCCATTCCTTTGGATACCCAAATAAAGGAAGTAATCACATCCTTTTCTTCACTTGATGAGATATCAGACTTACCAACCTCTCATTTGATGGAAATACCAAAAGAGGAAACCATTGCCATCATACCTTCATCCCCCATCACAGAACCATCCACTCCCTTTTTGGAAACCATTCCACAGAAAGAGATCACCTTATCTACTCCTTCAATGGAGGAAACATCCTCCCAAATATTGGAACCTTTCATCAATGAAAAGGGTGAGAAAACCATTACCTTACCTCCATCTATGGGCCTAATATTTGAATCTGATGCCCAAAGAACCAAACCAATTTATAAACCCTTCTCTAGACTAGTCTAAAGCCTAGAATTCTCTTCTCAACCTGATTTGGATCAACCCACCTTTTGGCACCATTATAGGCTCTCGTATCAAAACAAGCATGAAACTTTAACCTCAATTTCATTTACCATCAAGATCATCATCTCCTCAATACCTTCATCAAACACCTCTCCCTCCAAAACCATGGGGGAACCATCTAAACCATCTCCATCCAAAATTATCAAATAACCTTACACTTCTCTAATCAAACCTATCAAGAACCTAGGGGTACTTACTACTCTTATCCTTATCCACCCATCCTTGAAGTTAGACTTTAACCTATATAACCCACCAAATAAAAAATTAACCAAGCCAACTAAGAAGGTGAAACCACCCAAACTACCAAATAGAAATAGAACCATACCACCCCCTCCCTCTTACCTTCTATCTTCAAACCTCATCCTTCTTCCATCCTAGGAGCTCATCCTTCTACCAAGAGGGTAAATCCTCCTAAAACTACCCAAAAAAAATTCCTCCTTTTATTCTACCTACCTCTTCTAAACCATCAACCTCCCCATCATTTTTATCTAGACTATCTACCTCTACATACCCACCTATCACCAACCTTCATCATCTCAATCATACACATCCAAATATTTCACCTTTAAAGTTTCCACCTCAAAACTACCCAAAACCAAACAACCACAACTAAACACACCTACCAAAACCATTCTACCACTTACAACTTCCATGGTGAAGCCTACATCTAGGAAGGTTCTCACCCCAAAAACCAAAACCCCATCACCCTTAACACCTCTGTTCAAATCTTATTTGACTATTTTGTAAAGGTTTCTAAAAACCTCTTACTTAAAACTACTTCATATGAAACATTTTGAACCTTCAAGTCTTAAAACATCTTGGTTCAAAGATGTTTTAATTTTTTCATACCATAGGACACCAAGACATGACATGAAGAAATGCAAAGATCTCTAAGCACTTGTCCAGAACTTATAAGATGAGGATGATTTATTGTTCTATGAACCTCTCTCAAACCCATTATCAACCCAAACACCAAATGAAACTATCAAACCCTTACCCACTCCCACACTCTCATCTAAGAGTGAGGAGGAACTGAAGTAGCCTTTTAACCCAACACTTCTCCTCATCCACACTATCTATATGCTCACCCGATCTCAGGCCCAATAAAAGGATAAGGGGAAGGCCAAAGTGTCCATTCCATGGACATATCCTTCCACCCCTCAAACTTTAAAATAAACTCAAACACCTTCACCTTCACCATAAACTAAAATATCCATTTTTGGTACCTCTCCCTCCAACCTTTTTGAATCTATCTAGCGATTAGTTATAAAATAGTTTCACTAGACACCAGTGAAGATGAGCCTATACAAACTGATCAAAAACTCACCCCATCACCTCCAATTATTGATAAAGTCCATAATGTGTGTGTGTGTGTGTGTGTGTGTGTGTGTGTGTGTGTGTGTGTGTGTGTGTGTGTGTGTGTGTGTGTGTGTAACTCAAAGACCCTCAAACTCTTATAGCCTTTGTCAGAGCTCTTTATATTTCCACCCTTCTCACATTTAAGGATTTAAAAATACCTTATGTTCATCTTGAAGATCCCAATACTCCCCTCTTCATCACTACATACTTCAATCAAACCCACATCAAAAGGGTGACGATTGATGGGGGAGATAGTGCTAATATTATCTCCTCCCATGATTATGACCAACTCCAATTACCAAAAAATATCATGTCAAAAACCACTGTGGTCCATTATTCCTTTAATGATATTATGGGCACAACTTTAGGAATAGTTATCCTCCATATTCTCTTGGAACCTCACATGCTTACAGAGATCTTATACATCATATAAAGTAAGTTCTAATATAGTTTCTTACTTGGACACCCTTAGATCTACTCCATGAGTTGTGTCCCATCCACCCTACATTGATGTGTCAAGTTTGAACATGAGGGTTGGGTCATTACCATATAAGCTAAACCTAGTCCTTTTTCATCTTGAAACATGACATATCAACCCAATGATGTTATTCTTCCTCATTCATCCACCTCACCACTAACTAATAATAATCCCACCTCTACCATTGATGAAGCTTCAACTATCTCATCTATCCCTTCTTCTCAAATACCCATAGAAGACCCCTTGAAACCCATGTTCCAATGTCTTTCATTGGGAGAGTATTATCTTCTAGCCTTGGATGCCTTCCCTATTCCTCAAGAGTATGGTAATATTAAATATTATCTTGATTATGATCCTAATATTATAACCATTATTCCTTTTGGCCTCCCCAACAACCAAACTAACTTCATCTATGGGGGACTCGATCATCTCCTTCTTGCTTCCTCCACCACCTCTTTTACTTGACCATTTGTCTCTAATTTATCCTATTTAGACAAACTAAAAAACACTAAAATTTACCTTCATAGGTATGCCTATAAGGGATTTATCCTCAGTCATTATGAACATGGACCCCATGAGTTACCTTTGATCAAAACTTAGAAACTTTGTGAGTTATTTTGCCTTGGGTTCATACCACCAGAAGAACCCACCAATCCACCCAAACCCATCACCACCATCAATGAAGACATCCCATCCTCACCAACCCCATTTTTTTCAAATTTTTAGGATTTTAAAACCATCCCTTCTATCTTTTTTAGTCAATATCATTAGTTTCACCCCCTGACCTATCAAAAAAGAATCCAAACTAAAACCTTTCCTTTGATTCATCCTAAAATGGTATAAAATGATTCTCCTACCATCCACACCATCCAATGTTAGGATGATTATTCCATTATCACATATCTTGGTATGTGGGATTCTTCTATCCAAAAATCCCTCCATCCTAAAAACTAAACCATGTTGAATGAAACAACTATCAATGTCAACTTGGGTACTCAAGATAACCCTTGCATTGTAAAGGTTAGTCAATCCTTAGATTTCTCAGAGTAATGGGATTACTCTTCCTTCCTTCATGACCAAATCATAGCATTTGTTTGGTCCTATCAGGATATTCCAAAAATCAATCCTTTCATAGCTATCTACAAAATCATCATCCATCCTAATGCTAAGCTTGTTAGGCAAAACCTTTGCAAGATGTACCCTCATATTGCTCCTCTAGTTAAAGAAGAGCTTCAACACCTCTTATCTATCAATTTCATTCAACCCATTGACTATCCCTAACATGTTTCAAATATTTTTCCCATCACCAAACCCATAGGGGGACTTTTCCTTTGTATTGACTTTCATGACCTTAACCTTGCTTGTCCAAAGGATGACTTCTCTTTTCCTACCATCAACCAACTTGTTGATCTTATAGATGGCCATGAAATGTTATCTCTCATGGACAAATTTTTAGGATATAATCATATCTTGACTACCCCCAAGAATTAGCATAAGACTTATTTAATCACCCTATGGGGAACCTTCTGTTATAGGGTCATGTTATTTGGTCTGAAGAATGTTGGGTTAACCTACCAACATGTGATGACCTATATCTTCCATGATCTCATCCACAAAATCATAGATGATTATGTAAATGATCTCCTTAGAAAATACAAATATAACAAGGATCATCTAGAGGTTTTCAAAATTATCTTTGAGCACCTAATCCATTTCCATGTCTGGCCCAATGCCAAGAAATTTGTTTTTGAGGTCCTATCTATAAAGCTTCTTAGCTTTATCATTTCTCTTCAAGGAATCAACATAGACCCTGCCAAAGTTAGAGTGATCCTCAACATGCCACCTCTAACTCACCTTAATAAAATCCTTAGCCTATGGGGGAAACTCCAATCCATTCATTGCTTCATCTCTTAGTTATCATGATACATGCCAACCCTTTCACCATTTTCTCAAGAAATATACATCTTTTAAGTGGACCAAAGATTATCAACAAGGCTTTGATTCAATTAAAAATAACCTTCTTTCTCCACCTATTCTTATCCATCCCAAAGAATATCAACCCTTCTACCTTTATATCTCCACCACTAACCACTCCTTAGGGGTAATGCTCACTCACGATGATGAACAAAACAAAGAGAAAGTTGTCTACTATATAAGTTGAACACTTATAGAGTATGAGACTCGATACACCCAAATCAAGAAGATTTGCCTTGTCTTAGTTTTTGTAGCTTCCAAGCTTCATCATTATGCCCTCAATCATAAAACCTTTGTCATCACTAACATCGACCCACCCAAATACATGTACTCCAAACCATACCAAAACCAACATATGACTAAGTGGCTCATGCTCCTAGCTGAGTTTGACCTTGAGTTCCTTAGTAGAAGTTGATTAAGGGGAAATTCATCATTGACTAGTTAGTTAAAGCTCTTTTTCCAAACAACCAGCCATTTCCTCTTGTGTTTCTAGATGATTCCATAATGACTCTCTCTCAAGAGGGCATCACCTATGAAATGACCATGTTATTTGATGGCTCAAAATTCTAATGCAGTGGAGGTAATGGATTTATTTTCATTCCCATCAATAGATAACCTCTTCCTCTTTCTTTTAAACTTGATTTTGAGTGTATTAACAATATTGCTGAGTAAGAAGCCCTAGTAATAGGTCTTCAAACTACTCTAGCCTTAGGAGTCATGATGATCAGTGTCTTTGGTGATTCCCAACTTGTGGTCATCTAGGTCAATGGATCCTAACATTATAAGAATGATGTCTTGTAATACTACAAATAGCTATTAGAGGTAATCTTAGAATTATTTGATCATTACCTTATCCAATCTATTCTATGATCTACTGACAAGTTCATGGATATAATGGCTTCCCTTGCTTCCCAGATCCCATATTAGCCTTCCAATTTTAAGCTCTTTATCACCATTCATTGTTTTATCACACCCTTTTATATCCAATCTGACCTCCCTACAATTTTTAGTCTAGAAGAATCTACATCAAACACTTGGTATGACCAAACCTTTGACTACCTCAACCTTGGCATCATTCCTCCCAACCTCTCTAAGAATCCCTGAAGAGACTTTGTTTAGAGTTCCTCTCATTATACCATACTAGGGGGAATATTTTACAAATGTGGTTTTGATAGTATCCTTCTCCGTTGCCTACACAACCATGAATCTTCTCATGTTATCAAGGAAATGCATGATGAGATCTGTGGGGGACATTTTAGTGGTTCAGTTGTTGCTAAACATATCCTTCTCCTTGGTTACTATTGGCCCACCGTCAACCAAGACTATTGTGATTATGTGAAGAAGTGTGTTAAATGTCAACAACATGCCAATCCACATCATGTACTAGATCATGGCATTCAAGTATCCAAGGAATTTTGGCCCTTTCCATAATGGGGACTAGATCTCATTTGGGAATTCAATCCTCATTCTTTGTAATGGTACCACTCCATCATTACCACCACCAAATATTTCACCAAGTGGGTGGAGGTTATTCCTCTCATCTTAACCAAAGAATAAAATATTTTCAACTTCATCAATCATCATATCATCTATCATTTTGGTGTTCCCCATAAGATCATCACTGATAATGGTAACTCTTTTAAAAACAAGAAAGTCCAAGTTCTTTTTGATGCATTTGGCACCAAGTTAATTTTTTCCTCACCTTTTCATCCATAAGTAAATGGATAGGTAGAAGTCTCTAACAAAATCCTCAACAAGATGTTAACCAAAGTGGTTAGTGCTTCTAGTCAAGATTGGCATTTGCACATCCCTTTCACTTTGTCGGCTTATCACACTAGCATTTAAACCTCTATGGGTGCTAACCCTTTTTCTCTAGTCTTTAGATTAGAGTTAGTCTTAGCTATTGAAGTTCATATTCCCTCTCTTCACATATCTTGCAAGACATCATTTTTGAGAATAAATGTCATCAAGAATGTCTAATACAACTTGAGATACTTGAAAAATGCTACCTAACAACACTTAACCATCTTTATGTCTATCAAGAGTGAGTCAAGCATGCCTATGAAAAGCACTTATAAGAGCAATAATTTAACATCAAAGACCTCATCCTAAAGGAAAATCAAAATGTGACCAATATGGAGAAAAAAAAGAGGCAAGTTTGCTTTCAATTGGCTTAGACCCTACATCATAACCCACAAGTATGGATCATGACCTTATCATTTATCTTTTATTGAAGGCAAACTAGAGATTGAGACTCTTAATACTTTGCACTTGAATCCATTATTTTGTTAAACAAGGATCAAACTCACCTTTTGTCTAAACTTAAGCTTGTCCCTTAGTTTATGATATTTTTACCTTCCTCACACCCTCATCCTATCCCTTTGAGGATAACTGATTATAATATATAACCATGTGATTAACTATCATAGTCATAGCCTAATCCTAAATATGGGTACCACAGACCTACCCATAGCATGGTTCTCATGGATACTTTTCATCTTTAATTAGATGGAATCCCATGGCCATTATTTCTCAAACCCTCTTTTACCTATCATTGACCTTTTTGTGTTATAGATTTTTCCCTCATAAAGGTAAGCCTTTAAGCCTATATAGACTTATCTATTTCTAACCTAACATAAAAATAATTTGAGATACCAAAAATATCACTTAGGTCAAATATCTCTATCATTTAGACTACTCCCTTGAAGGATAGCTATGTAAAATCTAAATTGCTTGCAAAGATAGACTAATCCCTTGAAGGACAATTACCAAAATGAATAAATCCAAACATAGACCATTCCCTTGAAGGATGGATAAGTCAAATTTAAAAAATTAATCTTTTGAAGTTTCCCACATCAATTAGCTTCACAAATGTATTAAAACCAAATAATATTAGACCCTATATCAAAATCAGAACAAGTTACCCCAAGAAAGCTACAATCATCTTTCATAAATAACATCGTAGACTTCCTACATCAATTAGTCTAAACATTGCATAAAAACATGGAGTTGTTTATTAAGGTTCTTATGTCACCTATAGAAAGGGAAAACCAAACCTCTATAGGTTATACTACCCTTCATACCACCTATCACTTACCACTTATCTTTCCTTTGTACCATGTATAAATCAAGGGGTTCCGAGCTTACTCGACATAATGTGATCAAGACACATTTTTTATCAACCAGCATATGATTATGTAAAGCATTTGATAGGATTATGTTCCTTAATCCAATATAACTTTGGTTTTGTTTATTTCATACCAATGAATAAGCATCATGCCTTTTTCATTATCCTCTCATAATTGGTTCATGTATTCACTTAGAACTAGGTCGTGTGCATTTTCTCTCTTTTCCCACATCTAGGTTTGTTATCTAACTTAATTTATGTGATATTATCAACAAAATATCCATAATAAAAACATCACCATAAGTGTCACATATCCATGATCATAAACCACATCATCATAGCATCACATCATTATCACATCCATAAATCAAAACATCATACCAATACATAAAACTATGATCATAATTGCAAACCACATCACATATCCATGATCACCACCATAAATAATAAACATCATAAAATATCATAACAATATATAAAAAAAGAGCATCACATAATCATAATCATGTATAATAACTCATCATAAACATCATCCATAATCATCAAATGCCTAAGCTAGTGAGTATATATCTCATAATCATAATCATAAGAATAAACATCAAACCATGAACCATAAACCATAAAATAACATCTATATATCATCACATCTTATACATTATGTCTCATCAAAATAAAATAGTACATATAATCAGGTGCATCTATCTCTCTCAAAAAATATACATCTCACTACATCATCTCATAAGTTGGTATCAAAATCATATACATATATACATATCATATCATAAAACTATGACCCTAGGGCACCACTACCATCTAGTGCCTACCCTTTGAGGTGCTTTCCTATCACCCATTAAAACAACCCACTGACCTAGAGTCACTATACTTACACTACTTGCTAAGTTGGCTTTGTACTCACCCCATCGAGGCTCTATTGGATAATATGTCAAGAGTATGGCTTCATAATATCATAACAACTCAACTGTATATAAGTACCATTCCATAGCAAAAATACCTAGTGGTCTTATAATCACTATAGCTAATCCTCCTCTTTGTCTTAAAGTGTCCCTCTCCTAGGTCACCAAGCCTAGTCAAGTCCTAGCCTAGTCTCTCTCACCTATTACAGTCATCCCTTGATCCTATAATGTCACAACCTAGCCCTATAATATGGCCACCTACCCTTATAAAGCTATGATTTATGACTACATAGTCACTAATACCACTCTTGTCTATCCATAAAAGCCACCCCTATACCTGTATCTATGGACCCCCACCAATTCGGTCCATATCCATAGCTTTCCATCCCCCATCATCCCATCCAAAATTTGTCACTACATAAAGGGCCTAGTACCACATACATAACCATCAATAAAATCAGCATCATCGATCTTTGCTCTAATAGGTAACTCCTTACAATCAAGGATCATCTACACTAGCTATGGCATTGAAAGCAAAAATTTGGCATCCTCCCACTTATACCTCAAAAATGGACCCAAAATCCCCTTTACTAACCCAAAATACCTATGAACCCTATCAAAAGGGATGAGCTCAGTCTCACCCTCTCTCCTCCCAAAAATCTACTTGTATCTCTATGTGGATAAAATATGTAGAGTATAGTGGGCCCACCTCAGAAAGATGACATATGGCCTCCAAATCATATCTCCAACCAACAAGCCCTCTAATGTCCCTATAAACCAATACATGTCTTACATACCTCCTCTATGTCCTATGAGCACATAATCACTCCACCACATAAAATCCACCCTAAAGTTCATCTAGGCATATCCCTCCCATGGTAGCCCCATCGATCTCAAAACCTAGATATGCTCATAAGACTAATAATACAACAAAAACCCCACATTGATGCCATATCTATGGTGAAATATAAACCCCCATAGATACCTATATATCTATACCAAAAAAATTAATGCCCACCCAAAAACTATCTGACCTAGTAACATCTCCACTAAAATACCTAGCAATAGATATGGAAACCACCCACTGCTCAAATATGGCATTAAAAAACACGAGACTACCATCATCATCATTATCATCATTAATATTTAATCACCCCTTACCCTCTAATACAATGGCCTATAACTAAAGCCTCCAACATGCCACCTAGAGAATACCTGATCCTCACCATATAGGAGCTCCATGTGCTTGTCTCTCTCTTCCCTGTTAATGTGATATATTGTCTCCCCTGAATGGGTAGCCATGTGATCCTATGTACATCCTCTAACAAGATGGTCATCTCTCTAATCGCTAGGAAAAATGTGTTTGTAGCCAAATCTAATCTTTCATGAGGGCCATGATCATCATAACATCTCATAACACATGTTGGAAGTACATCATCAAGTCGAGGCTGACCTCCTCTATAAGCATCCAATCATCATTAGTCATCCCATGATGGATATCTAAAAATATCTAAGGAACTCAATCCCTCATTTGAATTTGATCTCATGCCTATAAAATTCGTTAGAACACACTTAGTTTTTTTTATAAAATACTTTACCCATGAACATTCACCTTATTTTTCTCTCACGCACCTACCTAATAACACATATTTACTCCATATAAACTACATCAACCCTTTTTTAAATCTACCTTCCCATTAAAACTACCCTTAGCATTTTAAAACATTTTAAACCAACCTATTTCCTCAACATTTTATCATAAACACTTGACCCCTTAGTTGACCACGATGGTCACTATGACCATCGACAATTGGTTGGCCATTTATCCTTTGATCTTCAATCATCAATGGTTGAATATGACTATTGATGGCTGGGTATGACCATTGAAGGTCACTATATGTGACCACGGTGGTAAATACTCAAGCCTATCTACCCAAAAACTACCCAAACACTCCTTTCCCATACCTAAATTAACATAATTATTTCCTCTACCCTACCTCCAACATACATACCCTCCCAATTTTAATTTTCACCCATAAATTTTCAATAAACAACCTACAACCTAAAGCTAGGTCAAAACCCCCAACCCCTACCCAAACCAATCAAAAATTAATAAAATTTAACTAACAGCAACCAAAATCAAATAATCTAATAATTTAATATAACCCCTACCTCATTCTTTGACTATCATCAAGGAGGGATCTTGGGTCTTATTGCCTGGCTGTACCACTATTTGCCCTACATCTTTGATCTAGCACTCAATCCAATCAATAATCAAGTCCACTCACTCAACTAATAAATAACTACCTCATCAACACTCTCACACAACATGCTAAGGATCTTGGTATGTATGGGAGTCAAGCAGTTACAAAAATTCAAAAAGTGAAAATGACTTGCCCTTCTCACTTTTTATCCTCCATGCTTTTCAATTTTCCCCTTGATTATTGATGGTTAGGGTGACCATTGACAGTCGATTTTGGGACCACTAACCATTGATGGTCAAGAAGCCCACTTTTTAAATTTTTTTGGGCACCCCCACCTTATTACCCACTTTTGGAGATTACCTATTTTGCCTACCCATTGTAACCACATCTACCTCAACATTGGCCATTTTGGTCCTTTTTTAACATACCAACCAATATCTCTATGTTGACCATCTAACTTTTCACTACCTAGTTCACCCTAGACCATTTGTGTTTTTCCAAGGAGCACTTCCTATTTTGGATACCTACAAAAACATTGAAGATGTCTAGGAGACATGATAGGAGTAACCTGATCAAATATGCCTAATGTTGTGGTCCAATTATTACCATCACCAATCCTTCTAAAACTAACCTTATTTTTACCAACTACAACAACTTACTCTATGCACAATCTTAGATATCACATTTAATTGCATTTTGTGTGCATGTTTTTACTTTAAATACCCAACCACCATTGTCACCAACTTTGTGACTCACCATAACCACTTATCAAACCTACACTCGATTTGGTTTCCCCTCATCCACTCTTAGTTTGAGGGAGAACACCTCCTCCTATACTCATGGAAACCAAACCTTCGACCCATAATCCATTTTTATTTTACAGCGTGCTAACATAAACTACATAACAAAGAGGGGCAAAATGTAGACACTATAAAACTGCACATGATGGTTATAAATGTCAAAAAAAACCCTAGATCAAACCATTACCCAACTTGTGACCATGAACTTGAGTTAGTTTAGCTAACTAGATAAACCAACTCACTAGCCTACCCTTTTACCCCACTTAACCTTAAACCCTCAACTACCAACGGTCACCTTAAGTAATGATGATCAGATCTCTTCCCCATCTGGCCAAAGATAACTCAAGTTTTGTGTAAGCTAACACATCAAAATTTAATATAATTGTCAAGATAACATATCAAAATAACCAACCAAACCTCCTATAGAACCTTATACCTCCATCTCTCTTTGTATATAAAAAGATAAGAGTAGGAGGTGAAAGAAGATCAATCAATCCATTCATCTAAGCATTTAGCAATCGGGCAACCAACGGTCATCAGGGACTATCAAACTTATTTTTTGGGTTTTCCTTTCATCAAGTTAGCAACTATGATAGAGACTCATAACTTTGCCAAAATTATTCTTTAGGAAAAGTAACGTTACTCTACCAAAATCACTCCAAGATCAACTACCACCTATCAAACAACTAGCTAAGTACATTTCTAGTTTTTAAGTTTTATTTACTTGGTTTCTAACATCTTTACTTGAATTCCAACCTTCTAATTATCACCCTCTAAACTCCTAACCTTAAATATACCTTTATCACCTTACTATATCCATTATGTAACCTTTTTTTAAACATACCTAGATCCCATGGGAACCATCGATGGTCACCCTGACTGTTGATGGTCATTGTGGTAAGTAATAACAAAAATTTATTTTTACCTACCTACCCTTATCCAAATTCTAATTTCTATTCCCTGCCTATTCATAGAGTCACTACCTATTTTCTGAACCCAACCTGACCTATTTAGCATTAGTATCAACCCACTATTTTCTTAATTAGTCTATTTCCTTTATCAATCATTTATTTCTTCTTATATTGTTTTTTAGTCTTTTATGTCATTTGATGCAATTATTTCATCTTTATTTCTTTCAACTTAACTATTTTAAAAGTGTGGATTGATAGCCTCCTAGTAAGTTTATGCTTCTTGGATATAGTTCATGCTATGTAATCCACATTGATATCCATCTAAAAACCCATTTGTATTAGCATTTTATTATCTACATGTCATTCTTCCCAAGATAAAGAGGATCTCTTCACAATCATCTGGATCATGCATGCACAAACAACCAAGTTCTTCTACCATACCCATATTTAGTTTCTTACTTCTTTAACTAGAAAATGAACTAAAATTGAGAGAAATAGTTTGTGATTAATTATACTTTTCCAAATACTTTTTTCTTGTCTTTTTAACCATGCATGTATCACATAATGATAGAAAATAAAACACTCCACATATATTTCCCATAGCATATACAACAAAAGCAAAAGATATGTGTGCTAGAAATAAATATATCCATGCATCAACAACCACAACCAAATACAACTCATGAGATAAAATCTAAGTATCAAAATTATATATATATATATATATATATATATATATATATATATATATATATATATATATATATATATATATATATATATATATCATGTGTTCTATACAAATACAATGGTATAAAATACAAAAATACATAGCTCTATTTCTATGTTTTGGCTCCATCATGCCTATCATGTGGCATAGACATGCTACCCATAGATGCCTCATACTATCCCCTCTACATGGTTCATTATAATGAGGTTGTTTGGGATATTAATCCTACTACATATCCTTATAGGTTGGCCACCTAGGCCTATATCTATTCTAAGTAGATTATGGTAGCCATATGCATGGCTCTCTCCTGAGCTAATGCCTACCAAGTATGTGCTTCTCCTACTCCCACTCATGTCAATGGTTGTAATCCATCATTGTGTGTCTGTAGTTTACTTGCAATCCTCACCACTAGTCTAAACCAACCTACCTAAGTTGGGATAGATGGTAGTATAAGATCATCTAGCATTATGGGGTCAAATGGTGCTAGCACCCTATCTAAAATGTCATGTTGCACTACCATGACCAAGGATCCCCATCTAACCTCCTCTATCATAAGATATACAAAACCAAAATTAGATAGATATTAGATCACATATACATCTCAAAATCTATATATCTACCTATAATCATATACCATTAGTATTCTATGTCAAAATTAGATATTACAATGTTCTTTACCAATCCCAATATCACCAATCACCATATCCTCATCTGCTCATTCACTAAGCATGATCTCTCCATCTACCCATACCCTGATAACCTCATCCATTACTCACCTCCCTAACAATGTGAAGCCAGGAGTCACCACTCATGCACACCATGAGCCTCTCCTGATAGGTGCCTCTATTAACCAGCTCTATCCTAGGCTAACTATCAAATCATCCTATGTAACCACACTCGTCTATGCTCAATTCCACCAATAGTGTCTCAGTCTATGGTGTGTTTGAGGTGGTCATTGATCTTCCTATTATAGTGCCTATTATGGTACCTACTATAACCTTACATCCACATTCATGCCCTCTTCTACTCTAACTATTGACTCTCATGCTTGAACAGTCTATGGTCTCAAATTCCATGACTTGATCATTGATATCTCAATTGGTACTCCTCCTCCTCTCCCCCTTAGCTCTCTAGCATGCCCAAAAATACCAAATGAATTATTTTTCACCCTATTTAAATTTACTATTTAAAATTATTTACCTTTCAAATATTTTCCATCATATTTATTATTTTGATCATATCTTTGTCTCTACTAGCTCTTTTTCCAAACCATAAAATGTTCTAAAATTTTGACATCATAGATAATCATTTCAACTATTATATGTCTATGTTGATTTTTTTTTTCTTTTTTTCTTTTTTCCACTAATATCTATAGGGTCACCTATTATTCCCCACATTGGATACCTTCACATTTCTTATATACAACACTAAGTTAATTAAAGGTATGTGTTTATCAATTTTGTCCTTTCATTTATCTTATTTTTTCCTTACTACACTTTAATCAGCTTCAAAATTATGTGTCACTATGTTCTTTTCCCAAAGCACCATCTTATGTTTCACTCACATGGCATGTGATGAGATTTGAGTGGGTCATATGTATACACATAATATTTTCAAACTTTATCAATTACTAACATTTCTATCTTGCAGGAAGCCATCAAGTCTCCATCTAAGTGCATGCCTTGAGGGATACACCAAGAAAGGGGTGGGAAAATCATTGGTGATTCATAAGATTGTTGTTCCTTATTTCCACTTTTTATCTACACATCCATCTCCTAAAAACCATTCTTCTAAGCTTTGCCTCCTATTTTCACCCTCTTTTAGTCATTTTCCATGTTCATTATCCCTTCCCTTACCTAAAAACTTTTTTTATGGTTTATGTTACAATGTCAGCCCCATCGACTTTATAATCTATTTGATAAAATTTATTAGGGTCTAAGTGAGCCCTTGGCTAACCTAGTCCATGACCTAATTTGTTTTTATCAATAATGATACCAAGTTGACTGGGTCAACCTTATTAGCCTAAAATTTTAGAAAGGATTAGGGTTAGATCTACCTATATAAACACATTCATTTCATCATGTGTAAGGGAAGATGAGAAGAAGTCAAATATATTATGCATATGCTTATCCATAATTCTACTTGAGGAACAAGCTTAGGATTTAATAATTTATTTTGAGATATGGATCTTGTTTTATGGATAAGTATTTTGGATGTATAGATAGGTTGTATAGCCTAGAGCTGATTTATCCTTATCATCCTTGCATACCATAACAACCTCTAGTAGATCACCTTAGCCAAGCAAGAGATTTAAGCTTAGTAGGTTCATATTCAAAGTTAAGTATTTCTAAAAAAATTATTCATTTGTAAGATTATATAGATATGAATTATTACTTATCTCCCATGCATTAGGATTCCATATACATTGATGTGAATATATGTCTTCTATGCATGTTTACTTTTGATGTTTATTACCCCCACTTTGTGCCACAAGCTTTAGTCAGCACTAGATTAGAATTTACTTTAATTGTTATTAGTTTAGTTAATATGAAAAAATTATACCTAGTTAGGGTTATTGTGTATATTTTCTTGATTGGAGGCTTTGGAACCCTCCCTAGTGATATTATTGTGGTAAGAGATCCCTTGGCTAGGTCTAGTAGATCCATCTTTGTCATGACCCTGTATATCTAATGGATTCATTTTTTAATACATAAGGATGAATAATGGTGTGAAGGATGACATGAACTACATGAAACTCTTCTTTTTAGATCAGACTCTTTTATACAATCATGCCTCATACATATTGAATAGGTACCAAATCTACATCAATATTGATTTGGTTTGTGGTTGAAGATAATGCTTTGATGTGATATGATTACTTCTCTTATTTCATGAACACTTCTACCAAGTATTCCTTATAAAATGGTTCCAAATATGATATTAATTATTGTGCATATTCCTCTTCAATCTCTCTATCTCATACTTATGATAGGCATATTATTGTGTCCCACTCCTTTGTGTTTTTTTTAATGTAATGGAACTACCTCTAATGCACTAAAACATCTTTATATTTTATTGGTTGATATATTTATAAACATAAATATATGGTGATATATTTTTTAGGATGACACCTCTTTATTGGGCTTGAAATTTTCTTTAGATGTTATTTCTTATGTAGCCCCACTTCAAAGGTAAGTATTTCTAACTTTTTTCTTCAGAAGTATTGAGATTGAGGCTTGATAGGTTTGTCTTCAAAGGTAAGTATTTCTAACTTTTTTCTTTCTTTGTAAGAGTAGATATATATGCATTTGTACTTCTTTCCCAATCATTAGGATTATGTATACATTAACATGAGTATATGTCTTCTATGCATGTTTAATTTTGATGTTTATTACCCACAATTTATGCCACAAGCTTTGGTGAGCACTAGATTAGACTTTACTTGTTATTAGTTTAGTGAATATGAAAAAATTTAATCTAGTTAGAGTTATAACATAGTTTTATTTGAATAGAGGGGTTGAAACCCTCCCTAGTGATATTATTATGGTAAAATATCCATTGGATAGGTCTAGTGGATCCATCTTGGTCATGACCCATAATATCTAATGTATCGATAATCATAAATGTATGTAGGATTTATCTTCATTGAGCTAGGATTGATTTATAGATCTATTGTATTTTCTATTACATACATACACTAGCCTTGACATTAGTGTATTAACCTGATGCAAATTTCCATTGATCTAAATTTATCTATTTTTAAAATGAAACATATCCTAATGGCTAAGTGAATTAATGTGATTTACTTGTCTAAAGGGATTGATATAAATATAAGATCAAACCTCAATCATTCCTCACCTTGCATCACCCAAAAAAAACTAAAAGAGACTAAGGAAACTTATCAAAAGCATTCAATTGAGCAAAGATTCCCTATTTATATACCAGTTATAAGTACAACACATATAGAGGTTTGAAGTACTAAAGAAGCATCTCGAGATCTTAATTTTACAATTTACAAGTTAGGTCACTATTATACTTGGTTTGCACATATTTCATGATTCACACACAATCCAACATCTAGGGGAGAACTAAATTAGTCTATGGTCATCTTCAAAGTATTTTATATGTAGGCAGTGCTCATTGATAGAGGGTTTTTTGGTGTTAGTTCGATATTGTGTGATCATTAACCCATTTTTACCTAAGGTCAGAATACATATGAAGAACTAAAGTTTTAAAAATTAGCGAGGAGAGATAGTCCATGATCTAGATTTAAATGTACTAAATTAAAGGTGAAGATAAACCTAGAATCATCCATGTGGTCACATCCTTTTCCAGTAGGTTTTCCATACTAGACACTTAAATTGAATCCAAAAAGTATCATCAATGTAACTATCTTAAGTTGATGTTAGTGTCTAAATATCCAAAAGTTTCACATATAGAATCTCATGATTGTTCTAAAATTTCCTTCCATCTTGCTTTCTATTTGTTCTAGATCCAATGTTATTTTAGTATTAGAACAAGCTAAACATATTACTTCTTTGTCATTTCTATTCAAAACTTAGTTGTACTTTCTATATTTAGCCTACTCTCAACATAATAAATTTAGTGTATGTTTATATTTGAGTTTAGAATTTAATCAACATGTTTTAGATCTAATTATCACCCTTGTAAATTATCAATTATATATTTTTAATCCTATTAATACCAAGTAATAGGATTCCTAAATCTAATTTAAGGTTAAATATTTGGTGAACAAGTTTGTATGAATGTAATTTTTTTTGTTTCTTAGCATTTTAAGTTAGCTAAGGTTTTATATTTATATACTTTTTAATTTCCTATTTATACTATTTTGTAGGCAACCTAGGTGTAGAGATATATTGGGAAGTGTGCCTATTCAACATATCTCAAACTAATGAGGAATCTCATACTATGGATCATGATGACACAAATTCTAAAAATGAAAAACATACTAATAGGGTTATAATAGAAAATTATTATGATAATTAAAATTATTAAACAAATCAAAATGAACAAATAAACTATGACTGAGAGTTTCACTAAAAATTGTGTCTATTTCAAGTCTAAAGGAAAATAAAGAAGGATAGGAATAAGTGATTAGAATGAACCTAGATTCGTTTTTGCATTGTATCCAGATGTTATGAGAAATCCTCTTTAGCTGGGGAGGACTACCTGCAAGTAAGAAAGCACTACCACAAAAATATCTGTTAGTAGATATATAAGTGGGTTGCCAAGCTACGCCCTTATTCTAGGAAGATTCAAACTTTCTTAAAGATGATAGTCCAATTTTGAGAAATAAAAGAGTGATAAATAACAAAGAGAGAGCAAAAGAGAGATTATTTTACCATTAGTCACAACTTAAGTGTAGTAGAGAGTAATAGAGTGCAGGTGATATATTCAATTTCTATTTGGGAAGTTGTTTGGGTAGGTTTTAGAAGGGTTACTAAAAATACAAAGATAATAACATTAGTTAGGCTATCAAGGTTGGTGAGAAAGTGTGACTGATATCAATTATGTTGTCGATATCAGTAGGGGTAATAATTGCCTAGGGGCTTACAAAAGGGCTTTCTAGGTTTGAGAAATGGTTTTGGTTAGGTCAAGAAGGTTAGGGAGAGTTGTGAGAGAGAGAGAGTATTATTTGGATTGATCTGGTCAGAGGTTTGTGTTTTGGAATAAGAGGAAATAAGTGGGGAAGTTTTATAACTCCTTCATGGGGGCTCAGTCAGGGATGTGTAAAATAATAAATAGTATATATAAAGTGATTATAAAGTAACTAACTAAAGACTTACATTATAAGTGATGTACTTAGCTATGAAGGTGATTGAGTGATAAGTGCCGAATGGGTGGCTCTTATAAGGCTTACTAAACTAATGCCTTGAATGGAGAAAATAAGCATGTGCTACTGGTTCTCTAGAGCTTGGTTCTTGATCTAGATTGACTTGTGTAAGGTAACAGTGAGCCAAGATGTGGAAAGTTTGATGCCAAAACCATATATGTGAATAGAAATAAATTTTATTAATTTTTTTACCCAAATATTAGTTTTGAGTTTGGCTTAAATAACCAATGTGGGTGATCCTAATGATGCCATCCATGGGTTGATCGATGTCGATGGCATGAGAATAGGTAAAAGTACTATTTTTAGCATATTGTCTATTGTTTCTCATGCCAAGTATAGTATTCATTAAGAAACAATAGAAATGGGAGGTTTAGAAGGATGTAGTTGGTTATGAAATATTTTTGAGGTGAGAATAAGTCATGGGTAGTTAGGATAAGGGGACTAAGTATTGAGGTGACTCAGAGGGTAAGAATTAGTCTTAGGATGAGGTCGCTAGGTAAGGTGGCATAATTGGTTTTTAATTAACTCAATTAAATATTTTATATTAATTAAATGTGTGAGGGGTAAAAGCATGGGTTAGGGATGATAATTATTATTATTATTGAAAAGGGGATCAAGGGGGGTTTCAACATAGGGAATTATGCATGTGTGTGATAGGGAACCCATATTGGTTTACGCATCATATCTAAATAATGGGAGTACTTCTCTTTGGCTGGGGAGGACTACCTACAAGTAAAAAAACACTACCATAATTTTTTTTGTTAGTAGATATATAAGTGGGTTGCCAATCTATGTGCTTGTTTTAGGAAGTGTCAAACTTCCTTAGAGATGACAATCCACTTTTGAGAAACAAAAGAGTAATTAATAACAAAGAAAGAGGAAAAGGGAGAGTAAAAGAGAGATTATTTTACCATTATTCATAACCTAAGTGTAGTAGAGAGTAATAGAGTGTACGTGGTATATTTAGTTTGTATTTAGGAAGTTTTTTGGGTAGGTTTTAGAAGGGTTACAAAAAATCCATCACTGTCGACATTGGTTAGGCTACCAAGGTCAGTGATCAAGTGTGACCAATATCAGTTATGTTATCGATGTCAGTAGGGAAAATAATTACATGGGGGCTTGTAAAAGGTTTTTTTGGGTCTTGAAAATGGTTTTGGTCAAGTCAAAAAAGTTGGGGAGAGTTGTGAGAGAGAGAGATAGTATTATTTGGATAGATCTGGTGAGAGGTTTGGTGTGTTGAAACAATGGGAAACAAGTGGGGAAGATTTATAACTCCCTCACAGGGGTTTGGTTAGGGATGTGTAAAACAATAAACAATAGATATAAAGTGATTATAAAGTAATTGCTTAAAGACTTATAAAATAAGTGATGTACTTAATTATGGAGGTGATTCAATGATAAGTGCTAGATAGATGGCTCTTATAAGGCTTGTTGAACTGATGCCTTAAATGGAGAAAATAAGCATGTACTGTTGGTTCTCCAAAGCTTGATTCATAATCTAGATTGACTTATGTAAGGTAACAATGAGTTAAGATGTGGAAAATTTGATTCCAAAAGCTTGTATGTGAATAGAAATGAATTTTCTTAATTTTTGTTGACTTGAACATTAGTTTGAAGTTTGGCTTAAATAATTGATGTCAATAATTCTACCAATGTCAGTCATGGGTTGATCAACATTGGCAATATGGGAAAAAGTAAAATTACTATTTTTAACTTGTTTTATGTTGTTTTTCATGCCAAGTGTGGTATCCATTAGGCAACGGTAGAAATGGGAGGTTAAGAAGGATGTAGTTGGTTAAGAATTTATTTCTCATGTGAGAATAAGTCATGGGTAGTTAGGATAAGGGGACTAAGTCTTGATGTGACTCAAAGGGTAAAAATTAATCTTAGGATGAGGTGGCTAGGTAAGGTGGCATAAGTGGTTTTTAATTAATTTAATTAAATATTTTAAATCAATTAAATGTGTAAGGGGTAAAAACATGAGTTAGGGAGGATAATTATTCTTATTATTGAAAAGGGGCTAAGGGGGGTTTTGACATAGGGAATTATGCATGTGTGTGATGTAATTTTAGTGTCTACATTTGCCCCTTTTTGTTTTATAATTTACACTAACAAGTTGCAAGACAAAAATAAAATTTAGAAGCTCTAGGTATTGGATGAGGTATCCACCCTCAAAATGGGAATCAAAGGAGGAAAAATGGGAATCAGGTACCGATTTGATAAGAAGTGAATTGAGTGAGTGGAGAAAAGCATGGTACCATTACTTGTGCATATAATACTATGAGATATATTCAAAAAAATTAAGAATAGGTAAGGTGAAGGAGGACTCAGATAGAAATAACCAAATCATATCTTTTAAGTGATAGTTGATAAGGTCAAAACAATCAATGTTGTAGCTACAATGGTCTATGTGTGCCAAGTATCTGAGGTAGGAAGTGCTTCTGTAAAACACAAAAAGTTTTAGGTGATAGGATGAGCTTGGTCACTATCCAAAAAACCTAATAGACATGCATGTGTACAATAGATAATTATAGTGGAATAATATAAGTGATTAAGAAAAACAATGCAAGGTTGGTGTAAAAAGGTCAATGATCAAGGAGATAGTCATGATCTCTATTAAAAGTCATCATGGGTGGAGATTTAAGTGATATCTAAGGGTGGGTGTCATGGTTTGGGAGATATACATGATCGCTAAGTTGGTTTCCATGGTCAGGGAGATATGCATGATCTCCAAGTTGCCCCAAATTAGGGATAGAGTCTAAAGGAATGTGGTTGTTAGTGGAAATTCTAATGCAAGGGTGCCAACATTGGTTATGTCACCAATGTTGGTAGAAAATAGTTCTGACATCGATGGCTTAGGTCAAGGTTATCGACATCACTAGGAAATAGTATCGATGTCGATGGATTAGGTTAAGGATGTTAATGTTAGTGGGTGACGAAACCTAACAAAAAGGGGCTTAATATCCCACTAGAAATTATTTGCAACATTTGATTGGAGATAAAAATTGCTCTAAGTATGAGTGAGATAGTAGAGCTAGGAAGGGACCTAGTGGGAGGCATACCACCATAAGAGCCACTTATTTTAGCCTAGAGGAGTTAGAGAGATGAGGTAAGATCCCCTTTGATTTGATTTTGAATTTGAGTTAGAAGTGTGTTAAGGGAAATGGTTTAGAAAAGGATAGGTTTGAATAGTTTAGGGGACCTAAGGTTTAAAAGATAGGTCATAGGGTCAAAGGTTAGGGATATAAGTTGTGAGGCCTAGAGTTGTGATAGGCAATTGGACCTAGGGTGGAGAAAGAGGTAGTGAAACCTAGGGTAGAGAGGGGAGAATAGGTTAGATAGTTAGGTGGGTATATGGCTGAGCTAACCTCAAAAGACCCCATGTTGACTGATTGCTTCTTACATAGCCTAGTTGAGGGGCTAATACCAATTTAGTTATCCTATAGAGAAGTGAAAAAGGTGGTAGTATGTTATATTAGAAAGTATGTGACTTAAGTTGTGTGTGTATGGATACAGGCTAGGCAAGAGTTGATGCTATAAGATCACCTACCTATATTGTTGATGTGGATGAGGAAGGGTGCCACCCCAAATGAGTGGGAACACATGGAAGCCATAGGTTTAGGGGGAGTATAATGATATTTCAAAGTGGCATGAGATGTGAGTTTGATGATAACATTGATCGAGTGGCGGGAACACACCACCAACACCTTCTATTTATTGATCATAGAGTTGATAGTCACCTGGGAGGATGTGTATAGGATTTTATGATTTTCACTCTAGGGTGAGATGATTTTCTCATGTTTGAGATAAGAGCATGAAATTAACATGGTGGCATTATTTATAGATCATGTTAGCAAGGTGACCTATCATTTAGTGAGCTTTGCCTGTGAGCCACTATAACATCGATTGAGCATCTTGATGATGATAAGGATTATAGTGTATGCAATACAAGATGTAGATAGTGGAAGATTTATTAGTAAATTGATAGGTATTCTAGAATAGATGGTTGAGTAGTGGACAATATTCACATGGGGACTAACTTTTCTAGCATAGTTATATAGAGAGCTATAGGGGTTAAGACTGCGATGATGATATAGTTTGTGTTTCAAGCATTTACTCCATTATTGGTCATATGAAAATATTGTGCTGACATGACCATTGGGGTTACCTACCATGATTGTAGCTAGTTTTAGGGTTAGTTTTAGATGATGGAGAGATGGTATGGCCTAGACTTAAGTAGACGACATAGTATGAGATATCGATCACTATAGGTACATGATAAAGGGATTGACCCCTATAAATATTGTGTGGAGACCTTACTTGATATAACCTACATTTAAAGGATAGGTAGATCATCTTGTTGGATTACAAAGCACATTATGGGTTAGAGGGAGATGAGATAGTGAGCTAGAGATGGTACCCATAACATGGGTCAGGAGATAGTTTTGATTACTATAATATGTACCACCTACCTTACCTTGATATAGGAGGGATGATATAAAGGTACCCCTACCCTTTCCATAGGAGATAGATAGGCCAAATTTCAAGGAACTACTAGTAAGGTTGCATGTAGTAGACCTAGGATGCACAACGGCATATCTTGCTTGGTAGACAGGTTTACATCCCATGGTGTGGGTTAGGAGGCCACCACTATATTTATAGGGGTTGATGAGAAAGAGAGAGAGATGTATTCGTACAAGCTTGAGATGTGGTAGTCTAGACTCAAGATGTAGCTTAGGCATAGGTATTGGTTTTATAGGGATAGGTAGTGACATTGTAAAGCTAGGTTAGGTCATTACAAGGCTAGGTTAGGGTATTATAGGGTTAGGCTACTACAATGATAGTAAAGAAGGATAGTTTGAGAGTAGAAAATTAGGCTACTTCTCCTCCACCATAAGGACTAGTACAGGTTGGACATTCAATAGGTGTGATGGGACCACCATAGACTGTATCTCTAGCAAGGTAAAATACTACCCTTGATGAGATTACTTATTATGAGAGGGCCATCAAGGAGTTCCCATAGATTTAGAGGTATTCTAAGTTTAGAGAGCATGAGAGGTCAGTGACACATGCCACGACTTCTAGCTCATGTAGATGTAGAAAGGTAGAGAGTGGCGATGACACTGCTTCTTCATGACCACATGTATATCCTCGAGGACTGTAAGCACTAGATTTTGTTATTGTTATATATGTTGTATGTACACTGGCCTATGAGCCAAAGATGAGATATGTATATTTTGAGGGAGAGATGATATTGTGATGATGTATATATATATATATATAGTGTGTGTGTGTGTATATATATATATATAGATATGAGATGTCTTATGGTGATTTTGATGATGATGTTGATCTAGATGGTTATTTTAATGTTATGTTAATGTTTTTTATGTTAGTTGAGTTAGATTATCATTTCCCATATGTGTGATGGTATATGTGTAATCTAGGAATTTGACTTAAGAGAGGATGGTTAGTATGGTGTTAGTTTCAAAATGAAAATTAAATGAAATAAACACACTAACTAACATAACATCTCTAGGCCTAGACACTAGGGAGAGATTAATTTAAAAATGTGAATAAAAAACATAATTTAAATGCAAAAGAAACCTCTTTTACCTTAGATGATCCAAAATGCTTGTTGTAGTGGCTTGTTTAGCTTGTGCTCATGAAATACTTGGCAATGGAAGATTGGCTACCTCCATCTCTCCTTGGCACATTTGGCTTATGGACTGGCTTGGAATCAATTTGGCATGTTAACACTAATTGTAATGTCTTCTTAAAGATATTTGTGCATTATAACTTTGCACCAAAATAGATTAGAAATGATGTTTATGGCCTCTCTATTTATAGATTTTTTAGATTCATTAGAATCAACCTAAATCATCCATCTCAAGATTGATATTTGTGGCTAAGGATTAATCTAATTATGTAATTAAAATCCATAAATAGGCTCATCAATATTTGGGATAGAGGAGCAATTAAGAGGCATGGAGGGCTTTGATGAGGCATGGGAGGCATGAATCTTGATATTTGTGGCATTTATGGCCTAGGGATGTCTTCCCAAAAAATAAGGTCAATTGATGATGTAGATATTCAATATCCATTTCCAAAAATAAGTTTTCAAAAAGTTTATATATAATTATTAATTAGGCCTTGATTTGGGTTAATTAGCTCTTAAGCATGTTTAAGAACATTATGCACAAATTACTCAAATTGAACAGAATGCCTTGTTATTAGTCCAAAATTTGATTGGATTATAACTGTAAGGTGATGTCAGATGCATTAGATCAATTATCCCATGTAGGATGTTGCTGAAAAAAATAACAAATGCATATGTCTCATGCAAGAGATTTGATAGGAAAGATCAATCTAAAACACCTAGGTGTAAAATTGGCATTTTGAATTGAAATGATTTGATCAAATTTAGGTAGCCCATAAATTGCATTTCCCCATTTAAGGATACGCTAGCCAAAATCAACACTTGAATAGGTTAGTTTCACATCATTTAGCATGTTTTAGTGTTTTTAGGCCAAATTATATGTTTTTGGTGAAAATTGGTCAAAAGCCTAGTTGGAGGTCATCGATGGCCAGATTTAGGCATCTATAGTTTCCCCCTATTTGGGAAGGCATTATAATCTATAATCATAGTAACGTCTTCTCAAATAATGAAAAGGTCTTATATGCCTATAATTGCAATGATGATAAACTAACTATATGATGCCCCCTCTAAGGAATGGTTGACACAAGTAAGTTGGCAAATGGTGCCTCAAAAATAAAAAAGTGAAATAAGGGGACCAAAGAAAGGAAAGATGATTGGGTGAAAACATAATGATACTAAAAAAGTGTTCAAAGTCATTGAGAATGCAAGTGAGAAGGTGTATAATGGTTTGCCTAGAGGTGGTTATAAGAATTATACTTCAATAGTGGCAACATGGTATGATAACATAATGATTTTCCCAAAGGTGGTTATAGGTATTAAGAAGATGGAGTTACCTCTGTTAAGATAGAAAAATAAGATAACATCATTCTCTTATATGGGTAGAAAAAGTAAAGTGGTGAAAACACAATCATTTACCCAAAAATAGTTATAACCATTGAGAAATATAGGTGGGATAGTGTATAATTATTTTCCCATATTTATTTATAATCATTGAACCTTGATTATGGAAAACATTATAAACTTGGTTGAGGATGATGATAACTTATCACAAAGGGTAATGATGTATTAGAGAAACCTACTAGTAGGGATATGCTCATCTGAACTAATAAAGGTTGAAATTCTTTCATGTTTAATAACTCTATTTGAGATATGATTAGGATGGGATCAGGATGTCGATGCTGAAGAGATGCCACCATTGATGAATAGACTTCTTGAAGCTGAGGTTTATTGTAGCATGTGTCAATAGGCATCATGGTATAACATCATGAGGTCTTGGGTAAAATATGCATGAGGGCTAACTCTTGTAATCCATTACTCAATAGAAAATAATTCATCAATGATAGAAACCATGATGAAAATGTAAACATATGAATATGGATGGATTTGGATATTAGTGTGGGCAAGGAATCACCCAATGAACACACATAAATTTAATCAAGGAAATAGTGTTGAAAGTAAACAAACAGGTAGACAAACAAACAAAATAAGAAGAAACAAATAAACAATGTAATGTAATAGAAACCATATGAATATTTCTCCTAAAAATAGGTGACAACTGAACAAATGAAAAAAATGGGGGAATAGAATAAAAGGAAGGGAGTGGTCAAGTTGTCTCCATATACACTAGGCAAGTTGACGCTACTTACATAGTTTCGTGGATATAATATTCAATAAAAAACTTCAAGCCAAATGTATTTTTCCTATGGAATGGGAATAAAATGATAATTGATGAAAACAAATAGAATGGATGTGATAGAAGAATAGGAATGGTCTTATAAAATGGCAAGTACATGAGAGAAAAAGGCCAAAAAAGATGGGGAAACTAAATGACAAGTGATTTGCTTGTAACTTAGTAAGGGTTCCCAGAATCTTTAAGACAAAGAAGTGGTCAATGTTTTTATTATTTTCTAATGATTTTTCAATTATTTTTGGAAATTTTTGAAGTATCTCAACTCAATCAAGAATGACAAGACACTAAATGGTTTAAGCTCACAAAAAAGTGAGAGCGTGGCTTAGGTTACTTGAAAAATGGTGAGAGCGTGGCTTAGGAAAACTAAGTTGACCTCAACAAGTATCGAGCACTGCCTACATAGTCCTATAGTATGACCTCAAATCACTATAATTCCACCATATAATGGAAAAAATTCACTAGTGTAGTAGTCAATTCAAACAAAATAGGCATAATTGGTAAAAAGACATAGTACGACATAGGAAGTAACAATTTGGCACATTAAGGCTTAATATTTCCCCTAGTTTGTCCATAGGTGGTTATAACTAGGACACAATGACATAGATCAATGGTACTAATTTGCCCAAAGGTGGTTATACTTAGTAGCAAGACCGGTGGTAAGAAAGGCATAAAAAATGAAGGATGCAACTACCAAAACTTCTATCACACTATCCCAAAATATGATCTTTTTCTGAAGTACTTGAACCAAATAATGAAATTGATTAGATACCTCGATACTAAAGCTATGTAATGAATGGAAAAAACCAAGGTAAAATGGGCTAAGATTTAGAACACACTGGGCTGATAGAATGGAAGTGGAAAGTGGATACGATGAAGATGATGGATAAAGATGGTATTTATACAAAGAAGAATAGTGATAAAATGGCATAACTAAAATGGTCCTTATAGATAGTACATTGTAGTGTTTAAGCATAATACTGCTTGAGATGAATAATATTCATCAGCTCAAGAAGTTCATCTCCATCTATTGTGGTGAGCCTGCATGTTCCTGATCCATAATTTGTAGTAATGATGAAAGGCCCTATCTAGTTTGGTTTGAATTTTCTTTTATTATTTTTCTTAGTCATGTTATTATTTTGGTTTTATTTAAGAAAAAGATCACCAAGTTCAAATGTTTTATACTTAACACATCGATTATAGTGGCCTTTGAGTTAGTTTTGATATGCTTGAAGATTATTGAGCACAGTTATGTGTTTCTCATCAAATAGGTCTAGTTATTATAGGTGAGCTACTCGATAGTCATGATCATTTAGGACATGCTTGAAAGAGATGCATAGTGAAGGCAATTAAACCTCAATGGGAAGGATGAATTTAGTACCATAAATAAGTGAGTATAGAGTGGCTCCTGTGGGAGTATGATGATTGGTATAGTATGCCCAAAGGGTAGAGAATATATGTAAGTGCAAATCATGACTAACATCATTGACAATCTTTTATAGAATATTGTTAATGGTTTTGTTGGATGCCTTAGCTTGGCCATTACCTTGAGGGTAATATGCCATATAAAAATGTTATGTGATGTTATATTTAGTACATATTTAGTCTACATCCTTTTTATTAAATGATCCTCCATTATTAGATATAATGTCAAAGGGGATACCATAGTGGCAAATGAGATGGTTGAAAATGAATTTGGAAATTTGCTTTCCAGTCACATAAGTGAGGGTATAGCTTCAGCCCACTTAGTGAAATATTTGATGGTAGTAAGGATATGTTTATGGCCATTATAAGAAGTGGGGTTGATCTTCCCAATGAGGTCAAGTCCCCATGTAGAAAATAGCCATGGTGTCAACATCAGTTTTAGATTTTTTGCTGGGGCATGACTCAGATTAGCATGTCCTTGACATTTATCACATTTTTTTACATATGTAGTGGCATTTGTGTCCATTGTGCACCAATAATAACCAATATGCAAGAGTTTTTTAGATAGGACTACCCTGCTAGAATGAGTCCCACATACTCTTTTGTGAACTTATTTTAATGCTAGTGTAGACTTTGCTGAAGTTAAAAAATGATAAAGGGTGGATCCAAGTAGAGTATAATGAGTGGAATGATGAATGAAGGCTTTGGTTTATTTTTGAGATAGGTTAATAATTTGACTCATGAGAGGTTGGTTAGCATCATGTTAGTTTTAAAATGAAAACAAAATTAAATAAACACACTAACTAGCATAACATCTCTAGGCCTAAACACTAGAGAGAGATTAGTTAACAAAAATGAATAAAACATGCAACTAAAATGCAAAAGAAACCCTCTTTCACCTTCCTTGGATGCTCCAAAATTCTTGTTTTAGTGGCTTGCTCAACTTGTGGTCATGATGTTCTTGGCAATGGAGGCTTGGCTACCTACATCTCTCCTTGGCACCTTTGGCTTGTGGCTTGGCTTGGATTAGAATCAATTTGGCATGGTAACACTAGTTATTTGAATATTTTGGAAGCAATCTTACATTATAACTTTGCATAAATTAAGCTTAGAAATGATGTTCAGGGCTTCTCTATTTATAGATTTTTGAGATTGATCAGAATCAACCTAAACCATCTATCTTAAGATTGAGATGTGTGGCTAAGGATTAATCTAATTATATAATTAAAATCCATAAATAGGCTCATAAATATTTGGGATAGATGAGAAATCAAGAGGCATGGAGGGCTTTGATGAGGCATGGGAGGCATGAATCTTAATATTTGTGGCATATATGACCTAGGGATGTCTTCCCAAGAAATTATGTCCCCTGATGATATAGATATTCAATATTTATTTCCAAAAATAAGTTTTTAACAAGTTTCTATGGAATTATTAATTAGGCCTTGATTTAGGTTAATTGTATCTTAAACATGTTTAAGCACTTTATGCACAAATTACTCAAATTGATTAAAATGCCTTTTTATTGGTCCAAAATTTGACTAAATTTGAATTAGAAGGTGATGTCAGATGCATTGGATCCATTATCCCATTTAGTATGTTAACAAAAATAACAAAGGCATATATCTCATACAAGAGATTTGATAGGAAAGATCAATCCAGAGCACCTAGGTGCAAAATTGGCATTTTGACTCTAAATGATCTGATCAAAGTTAGCTAACTCATAAATTAAATTGCCCCATTTAAGGATACCCTAGCCAAAATCAGCACTTGAATATGTCAATTTCACATCATTTAGCATGTTTTAGTGTTTTTAGGCCAAATTCTATATTTTTGATGGAAAATAGTTAAAATCTTGGTTGGAGGTCATCAGTGGCCAGATTTAGGTGTCTAAAGTTTGCCCCTATTTGGGAAGGCATTACAATCTGAAGGCAAAGTAATGTCTTCTCAAATAATGAGAAAAGACTTGTATGCCAAAAAGAAGATGATGACTAAAGAATAAAGATCCAAATGGTGTTTTGGAAGCCTATGATGATGCCCCCTCGAGGGAGTGGCCATCAAAATTGTTGATGGATGGTCCCTCAAAAATAAGAAAGAAGAAAGGTAGAATTAACCCATGGTTGAGATTAATCCAAATGAGAAAATGCTTGCATGCATTGATTTAAAAATATTACTGATTTGGCTAAAGGTGGTTATAATCAAGAATAAAAGTCAAAATAATGATTTGATTATAGGTGGTTATAATCATTAAGAGAACCTATATTGGCTAAAGATGATTATGCCCCAATTAGGGATGATTATCAAGCATAACTCAAAGATATAACCTAGAATATAGATTAAAGATGAGCAGGTGAAAAGTGATGAAATAGATGAATAGAAGAATAATATTGATTAGTGTAAATGATTTAGTTGTACCTACCAATGAGGAGATGCTCATCCTAATTAATAATGATACAACTAGAATGGTCAAATGAGTTATATTGATCAAGGTAGGTGGGAGGATTTTCCAAGGTACTAAGGAGAAACTTCTATGGCTCTATTGATTGTAGACCTTCCTAAATCTAATTTTTTTGGTAGAATGTGATGGTAGGCTTTATGATAGAACACCATGAATACTATCCCAAAATATGCATAAGGACTTACTCTCAATCTAATAAACACTCAAAAAAAATGCAACAATGATAAAAACCATGATGACAATGTTGACACATGAATATAGATAGACTCAAGAATAATGTGCTTAAGGAATCACCCAATAAATGCATATAGACTGAGTCAAGGCAACAATGATGAAAACAAAAAAATAGGCAAGTGAACAAAAAAACAAATAAACAACTTGAAATAAATAAACCAAACAGAAAGCCTGAAAATAAAAGCAAAAAAAAACATCCTAACAATGACCATGCCCCAGTAAGGTAGATGAAGGATAATTGATTAGGCTTAGATAGGACAAAGGTTTTTAGATTTTGAAATATTATGATTTTTTAAAGATTTTTGAGGTATCTTAACTGATTAGAGAATGACAAGATACCTATTCATTAAATGGTGAGAGCGTTTGGCTTAGGTTGCTTGCAAAATGATAAGTATATGGAAAGGGAGACTGAGGTGACCTCAATATGAATTGATCATAACCCACATAGTCCTAAAATGACTTCAAGTTATAGTAATTCCATCCACAAAAAAGGTGAGAAAAAACCAACTAGGTCCCAACAAGTTTTTAAATTTGGCAAATGGCCAGTCAAATGAAAATAGTGATGGCAAGGTGATGCAGTAATGCGTGATAAATAAGTGTTTCCCCTATTTTTCCATAGGGGCAACACTTATTTATCATGCATTACTATATCACCTTTCCTAAACATGGATTGGATTTATTGTTAAAACTTGATTGGAATCCTCTCACAAAAAGTGCATAAAGAACCAGATGAACTAAGAGAAAAACAAGATTGGGTAGGATGACTAAAAATAGGCTTTGGTCTAGATAAGAATGGAATGATAGGATGACATGGTCTTGCTAAGGATAATTATGGTTTTATAAATTGGATAAAATGGTAAGAGGATTACCCCTAGATGATGGGGTAAATGGCTAAGATCTACAATAATGGTAAATAGGCATATATAATAATGGGAATGACATGCCAATGTAAAATAGTATGGTACATGTTGTTGGCTTGGGTGTGGTTTTTTATTATATTATTCCTATTGATGGGTAGATGCATATCTTAATCAATAAATGATACAAATAGAATACTCAATCATGTCAATTACTATCCCACACCTCATCTGAACAGCGACTCTATCAAAAATGGCCTACAAATTTTGATGCCAAGAATACTTTTATGATCATCATTGGTAATTGATTTGAAATCCTTCAAATGTCGAGACAAGGTATCTTTGTAACCTCTACAAAGGAAAGTGTGATCGTAGATGGTAAATAAGGACAAATAATGGATGGTAGGTTTTATTGTGAAATATAATAGTAGATGATTATGGAATGTGGAATAGTTGGGAAACAAATGAAGATCAAGACTTTCAGTCACACATAATGTTGTTGATGCCAGATTCAACATAATTTTTGTTTTGGCGGGGCCAATGACTTTTTCTTTCAATATAACAACCATATTTTTATATTGTTTGGTCTTGAGAGTAGCTACCATCTAATTAGGTTGTAGATAGGAAGCTATTTTGATTTGATCTTTGATTTTATCTTCATAAAGTAGTGAAGAACTTTTGTACTTAGCTATTGGTGATTCAAAGAGGTTTTCACTAATGAAGTTTTATTTATTTTCCCATAACACCTTTGAAAAGGTTTCAATAAGAAATTTTGACTTTTGACTTTGATTATCTTCTAGTGCTTCTAAAATTTTTTCACTAGAATATGCTAATTTTTTATTTGGATTGTCCCCTAGCACCTCTAAAAAGGTTTCACTAAGAGAGTGTTCTTCTATTATATGAATGTGGTCTTGGCCTCCTTTCTCTTCTTTAACTACTATGTCACAATGGATGTAGTTCAACAAAGTGTGATTCTATCGATCCCAATCGACATTGGTGGGAGATGGAATGTCAATGATATGGCTATTTTGGTTGATGGTAATGGCATGTGAAATGGTAATGGAATGGGGAGAGGCTGCACAATATTTATAGAAGATACTAGGATAACTTGTGTCAAAGCTAAAGTAATCATCCTCAAAAATTGTAGAAGGATCACAAATGTATTCAAATTAATTTTCAAGGCATGTGTAACCAATGTTGGAAAAGCTATAAACATATTCATCTTTTAAATCTGATTCTAACTCAAGGGACTTTAAATCTAATGTTGAGACTAATATTGGTTTTGATTTTGATGTGAAATTTGATGTTGGTTCAAGAATATAACCTGAATCTAATTTTGATTCTTAATTTGATGGGTACTTTTTTATAATGATGTCTTATTGAATGTTTAGTATTAGATAAGTAACAACATGTAATGGCATGATGGGCTCTACAAAAACTAGTTTGTTAGAGTAAGACTCCTCTAGGATGGGAAATGGGTCAAGAGACAACTCCTTAGAGACTGGCTTGTTAATAGGAGGCTCTTGAAAAATAGGCACATGTTTGAGGTAATGATTTTCCCAAAGGCAGTTATAATCATTAAGAAGTGACTTAGTAAAGAATGGCTCATTAGAGTGAGACTCCTCAATAACTAGTATAGGATCAATATGTGATTCATCATAGGTTGGATTATCAGAAGTGGTTATTTAAACAAAAACATCTCAAATTGGTTGGTTTTCTTGGCCTTGGATTCTAATGAGTTGGAAAATACTAGTTTTGAGCATAGCTTGGTCTTCAAAATATTGGAGTAGTTGAGGTTTGGATGGGATAGGAATTAGATGAGGAATGACCTGTGGTTGGATAATATTAGGACATTGGGGAGTATGATTTATCACTTGAGCCAAAGGATAAAATCTTGAGATGGTAACGATAGGGAATTTTGGGGATTGATTGCTTGCATAAGCCAAACGACAAGGTCTTGGAATGATGAAGGGGCATTATGGAGCTTGATTACTCACACAAACCAAAAGATGAGGTCTTGCTATGGGAATGGTGTGATATTGTGGTCCTAGAATGAAAATTATAAACTTAGTGGAGCTTGATTACTCACATATGCAAAAACATCCATGTCTTCCTCATAAACCATATCATCCCAGTTAGGAGTTGGCTCATAAGCCAATTCTTGACTATGTTCCATGTACTAATTATTATAAAGAGGGTATGGATTCATATCCTAAATAACATTATCTATAGTTGGGTCTTCAAATTCCTCCTCATAAGCTTCTTCATACCAATCAAGGTCTCGATTTGGATTTTGTGGATTTTGACTATATTCTCCATATGGAGTATTATAGGGAGAATAATAAAACTCCTTAGAAAATATTTCTCTATAGGGGTTTCTAGTGGGATTTTGTTTAGCTATTTTATCATAAATTGGATTTTATGTGACTCCACCATAAGTGTAGTGAGACATATTCATGTAAATGATGAAATGTTTGAAACAAAAAGGCTCAGTGTTCTACAAACTCTAAAAAATTGTCCAAAGGACAAATGGTTCAAACTTAGTCTAACTTGGTTGAAGGGGTAGAGCTGTATCTCCAATATGGTCTAAAAGTGGAGTTGTATCTCCAAAATGGTTTTTGATAAGACTTGGCATAATATATTCTAACATAAAATGTATAATGTCAAATTTCATATGCATAAAAGGTCAAGTGTCTAAATAAAAACTAGCATGTCAAAGGTCTAGGTCAAAGTGTTCCAAACAAGGTATAAACTAGGAAAGGGAAAAGTTGAGTTACTAGGTCTTTCGTCCAAATGTGAAGTCAAAAGATAGGCTCAAAAAAATAGGCATATGCTAGGAATTTTAGCCAGACAACATCAAAATCTAGACTTGAAATAAACATTGATGTGATTTGATTTAATCTAACAAGTTTAGAAACAACTTTGACATAGACCTATCACATGGAATAAAAAATAAACATTATCAGTTGGTGTAAGGCATAAGAAAAAAGGCTCTTTGAAGAAAGACTAAGTTTTCCTAAATAAAGGCATGAATAATGATGTGGATAGGTTCTAAACAAATAAAAAATCAATAGTTTTCAAATTTGGGTAATCAATTATCAAAGTTATACAACCCAAAACAAAAAGATCTATGTATCAACTCCACAAATTAAGGCCTAAACAGAAATCAATCGATGTTTGAATCCAAACTTGACAAGGCTAATTTAAAAATCAATGTTGAAAATTAGGATTTGACCTAACAAGCTAGACAAGATCAAACATCATGACGGCGCATAAACAAGATCTAAATGGCTGATGTGACATGGTGTGAAACAAATGGTTTTTAACACAAGGTGAAAAAATTCTTGAAAAAAAATTGAGCAGCCTAATGACAGAAGCATGCTTGAATGATTTGATATATGTTATGCTACAAAAGACTCAAAGGCAAAATGGTTTTAACATGATTTGGGTAGCATAACACTACCCTACTCAACTCAAATGACACACACACACAAATAAGTTTAGCAAAAATTTAAAGGCATAAGTGTGGTGTAAAATGGCCAACATAACATATCTTTAAACAAAATAGTGACATATAGACAAATTTAATTTGACATGGCTTATGAACAAATAAACAAATTTTAGTCTCAAAACATACCAAGCAAAAATGACCAAAATACACTAAGTATAATCGTCCAAATCCTAGCAAGGATATGGCAATGTGGGGTTGACTAAAACTAGCAAGGTTTCAATCATTCTAGGGGAATAAATTATTTAATGAATTTCATGCCAAATGATCCAAAATAAAATCATATAAACTAGGTAATTGTGGCATTGGCTAGTTGTAAAAAAGTCTAGTCCTTTTTATGACCAATACATTATGTTGTTTGCTCAGTGTAGTGTGATGTCCAAATGTAGATACATCTCATGTGTAACTCCAAAGGAGTAAGTGAAGTCATTGTTGAGAGGTGAAACCTCAGGTTAAAACTTCCCTAAATAAATTATGGGAGGTAATGGCATCCCCCTCACAAGCTAAGTTTGCATACAAATAAAAAAAGCATGAAAGTAAAAAGACTTTAAGGTCATTTTCATAGTCACCCAAAATTTGATGAGTTTTTGGGGAGTGATTTAGATGAAATTATTTCTAAGCATTGGACTAGGATTTTTGCAATAGGAATGGTGATTTTGATTCCAAGCGTTCCCTAAAGGGGAAAAATGGAAGAGCATACATGCAACATCCCTCTTTTTTCTAAACAAAAAATTAATCTAAACAACCAAGTAAATAAAAAAATCTTTGAAAAGGTGAGTTCATTTTTAAGCCCAAATGGAAAATGAGGTGGTCTTCATTTGACCCCTTGGTCTTACTTGAAAACTTTGAAAACATTCACCATAAACGTCTATTTTTTTTTTTTTTGTTAAACACCAAAACAAGGTTCCTAATTGATTTTTAAGCATGCAAAAGGTGATCTAAACATGTTTTTAACAAATTTCAATCTTGATCCTACAAGAAAAATATTATCATGTCCTTTATCCTTGAAGCTCTTTTAGGTTTGAAACAATAAAATTTAAAAAATTATCTCTCAGGTCTATGTTTTAACAAAAACATAGTGACTGATGTTGGTTATATAACTGATGATGGTTACATTTTAAACTAATGACAGTCATCTAATCATCATCAGTTATACTAATGTGATCAATGACAGGTATCCAAATGATGTTAGTTTTACCAACTAACATTGGTTAAGCTATCTAATCAATGTTAGTCTTATTAGTTGATGTTGGTTACTATGTAAACCCATAACAAACAAAAAAATGTCAAAATAAAGTTATAAAATCAATTTGTAAGAGTTTTAATGGTCCAAATAAATATTTTAAATCTAAAAAATGATATTCTTCATGTGTGGGATGCATCTATCCCATTGGACATGCCATATGTGATCTAGGAATTTGACTCAAGAGAGGATGGTTAGTATGGTGTTAGTTTCAAAATGAAAACAAAATGAAAGAAACACACTAACTAGCATAACATCTCTAGGCCTAGACACTAGGGAGAGCTTAATTAAAAAACATGAATAAAATACACAACTAAAATTCAAAAGAAACCTCTTTTACCTTGGATGCTTCAAAATGCTTATTGTAGTGGCTTGCTCAGCTTGTGCTCATGAAGTCCTTGGCAATGGAAGCTTGGCTACCTCCATCTCTCCTTGACACCTTTGACTTGTGGCTTGGCTTAGCTTGGATTGGATTGATGATATTTGTGCATTATAACTTTGCACCAAAATAGCTTAGAAATGATGTTCATGGCCTCTCTATTTATAATTTTTTTGAGATTGATCAGAATCAACTTGAACCATCCATCTCAAGATTAAGATGTGTGGCTAATGATTAATCCAATTATGTAATTAAAATCCATAAATAGGCTGATCAATATTTGGGATAGAGGAGCAATTAAGAGGCATGGGAGGCATGAATCCTAATATTTGTGGCATTTGTGGCCTAGGGATGTCTTCCCAAGAAATGAGGTCACTTGATGATGTAGATATTCAATATCCATTTCCAAAAATAAGTTTTCAACAAGTTTCCATGGAATTATTAATTAGGCCTTGATTTGGGTTAATTAGCTCTTAAGCATGTTTAAGCACTTTGTGCACAAATTACTCAAATTGATCAGAATGCCTTATTATTGGTCCAAAATTTAACTGGATTAGAATTGGAAGGTGATGTCAGATGTGTTGGATCTATTATCCCATTTAGGATGTTTCTGATAATAAATAATAAATGCATACATCTTATGCAAGAGATTTGATAGGAAAGATCAATCCAAAGCACTTAGGTATAAAATTGGCATTTTGACTCAAAATCATCTAATCAAAGTTAGCTAGCCCATAAATTTCATTGCCTCATTTAAGGATACCCTAGCCAAAATCAGCACTTGAATATGTCATTTTCACATCATTTAGCATGTTTTAATTTTTTTAGGTCAAATTGTGGATTTTTGGTAGAAATTGGTCAAAAACTTGGTTGGAGGTCATCAGTGGCCAAATTTAGGTGTCTATAATATGCATAGTTGATTTGTTAGATTCATCTTAGCATTTTTCCATATTTTTGATGTTATATGCTTAAAATGGATAGGCTATTTATGTTATTATTTGTATGAAGTTTTCATCTCAGTAGAGAGATCAACATGGGATTTAGATGGGAAATAAAGAGTTAGAATGCTCATGTACTATAAAAGACCATAATCATAACATAAATAGGGTCAATAATATGAGCCTCTTTCATGCTTTGCATCCTTTGACCAATTTTTTTGTTAGAGAAGCATCATGTTCACCATGTGTTAAGTGAGTTCAAAATCCCTTGAAAGAGTGAGGGGAAAAGAGTAAAATGAGTGAAAGTGTTTGAGAAGCATAAACTTTGAAGTGGAGATGATATGCCCCTATTGTGGGTGACTCAAGAGCTACTATAGATAGTTCAATGACTTTAAAGTTTTTTTTGTGTGTAAGCTGATCAATGTAGGAAGCCTACAATGGGATTTTGTGTGTGTTGAGGTTGTATGAAGCTGATCAATATGAGAAGCTTTTTATTTGTATTTCCCTTTCATAACAAATCTTGGCCTATCCATCCTTCAAGGGAATGATCTGAGCATTTTTTTTATCTTAAATAGTTGTCCTTCAAGGGAGTAGACTATTGATAGTAGCAAAGAGAAGTTACATAGCTATCCTTCAAGGGGGCAGTCTACATTGAGAATCATGACCTGAGAGATTATAACTTGTCTAGACATCCCATTTTTTTTTGTTTACTTTTATTCATGAACAAGACTATAGAGGTTTAAAAGTTTTCCACTTTGAGGGAAAAACCATATCACTTCATAAGTTAACTAAGTGTGTAGGAGTAAGGGTTAATAAGAAGGGAGATGAATGTAATAGGGGTACTCAAGGGATGAGCTCAAGTGAAATATGAGGTGAAGCGTTACTTGGTTAACAAAATAATGGTCATAAGTGTAAGGAATTTAAAGGCTCAAGTTTTGGATTTCCTTCGAGAGAAGATAAGAGATAATTTCTTGAGCCATACTTGTGAGTTATGATGTAGGGTCCAAGCCAATTAGGAGAAAACTTACCCACTTTTTTTTTCTCCATGTTCATCACATGTTGATTTTATTTTAAGACAAGATCTCTAATTTTGAAATCTCACTCTTTGAGGTTTTTGTTTTAAGCATGTTTGGTACACTCTTGATAGATTTGGAGGTGGTTAAGGGCTATGAGATGATTCTCATCAAACAACTCAAGTTGAGCCAAATGTTCTTGGTGAAAGTCATCGTTAGTATGTCTTTTATAGAAATGTGAAGAGAAAGAATCTTAACCTTAAGAGGCAAAACAACCTCCATCCCATATACTAAGGAAAAAGGTGTATCGCCCATAGGGGTTTGAATGCTAGTGTGGTAAGCCCATAAATCAAAGGGGATGTGTGTGTGCCAATCCTTGCCTGTATTGTTGACTAACTTCATGAGAATTTTGGTTAATGTTTAATTAGAAGCTTTTGCTTATCCATTTTCTTGTAGATAGTATGGTGATGAGAAGCTTAATTTGATTCCAAATGTATCATAAAGACTTTAGACAGTCTTGTTTTTGAAATATTTACTATTATCTATTATAATTTTATATGGGACACCAAAATGATAGATGATGTGATGGTTGTTAAAGTCAACAATTTTGTCAGCCTTAGTGGAGATGAGAAGAATGGCCTTAAACCACTTGGTGAAGTATTAAGTGGTAGTAATGATAAAATGATGACATAGGAATGAATGAAGGTTAATCTCACTGATTGGATCCAAGCCCCATTGGGAAAAGGGACAAAAGTCTTTGGTGACCTGTAATGCATGACTTGGAATGTGAAGGAGATTAGCGTGTTGTTGACATTTGACACAACATTGAATGTAATCACCACAGTCTTGATGGAATGTTTTTCAATAATATCCAAGTCAAAGGATACCATTGAAATGTCCACCATAAATCCTATCATGGAATTACTTAATAGCGAAGGGAGTCTTAGTACTAGTGAGGCATCTAAGAAGGAGACCATCAAAACCTCACTTGTAGAGAAGTCCCTTTAGCACAGTGTAATGAGCCACACATTTTATGAAGGCACATCTCCCATTATTGGAGAGATCATAAGGGTTAATATAAAATGAAAGATAATCCATGATTTATTTGTACCATAAGTCATGTGGGTTAGATGTTACATTTTTGATAAAAAGGATGTTAGTTGATACGTAGGAGGGTAATGTTAAGTGATGCATGGTGACATAGATTTTTGAGGAAGAGGGTGAAGAGGATATGTGTGAAGCAAGTGAAGCCATTGTGTCAACAAACTTGTTTTTAGATTGAGGAATAGTTTGTAAGAGATAAGAGTCAAATGATTATAATAGTGTATTTACATGATGTTTATGCCACTATAGAATTTCATTTTTACATAGGTAGGAACCATTAGCCTGATTAACCACTAGATAAGAATGACCAAAAATGTTTATGGATTTGATACCCAAGAAGATAACTATTTGAAGCCCTAAGATCAAAGCCTCATATTCAGCCATATTATTAATACATTCAAAATCTAGTTTAAATGACAAAGGCATAGGCTCACCATCTAGAGGAATAAGAATGACCCCCACACCCCCATCATATTGACATTTAGACCCATCAAAGAACATCATCATTTGATACAAGATGTCATCGGTAGAGAGCGTTGTGATGGATTCATCAGGGAATTTGAGGTTTGAAGGTTGGTTTTCAGCTAAAATAATGGTAGCTAACTAGTAAGTGATCATTTTCCCCTTGATTGACTTTTGTTGGATAAACTCTAAGTTGAATTCAGCAAGGAGAATGAGCAACTAAGCTATGTGTTGGTTGTGATATGGCTTGGAATGCATGTATTTGAGGTGATCAGTATGAGTGCCCACATAGGTTTTGTGATTTAAGAGATAATGGTGAAGCTTGGAGGCTAAAAGACCAATGTGAGGAAAAGTTTTTTAGTATGGGTATATCAAGTCTCATTATCAATAAGTGTGTGGTTTATGTAGTAAACCACTTGTTTTCAATGTTGATCATCTTGATGTAAAATCATAACACCTAAAGAATGGTCTATTGTAGAGATGTAAAGGTAGAAACGCTAATTTTCCTTAGGTGGAATAAGAACTGGTGGGGAAAAGAGATATTTTGAGTGCATCAAAAGCTTCCTAGAAATATTTATTCTACTAGAAGGAGACATATTTTTTGAGGAGATGGTGAAAGGGTTGTCAACGATCTGATAACTAGGAGATGAAGTGATGGATTGACTAAATTTTACCTTGCATACTATAGAGTTGTTTGATATTAGTAAGTGGAGGCATCTCTAGTAATTTATCTAACCTTAATAGGGTTGACTTCAATACCATGAAGATACATGATAAAGACTAAGAGCTTACCAAAAAGGACACCAAAGACACATTTCTTTGGGTTTAGTCAAATGTTATATTGGAGTAGATGAGTAAATATGATTTTAAGAATCATCAAGTGATCTTGGTGAAGTTTAGACTTTCCAAATAAGTCATCCACATAATCTTCCATAATTTTGTGTAAGATATCATGAAAGATATAAGTCATAACATGTTGGTAGGTGGCACCAGCATTCTTCAAACCAAAAGGTATGACCCAATAATACAAAGTGCCCCATGGGGTAATGAATGGGGTCTTGTGTTGATCCTCAGGAGAAACCAAGATTTGATTATATCTAGAGAACCTGTACATAAGTGATAGTATCTCATGTCTGGTTGTTAGATCAATAAGTTGGTCGATACTTGGAAATGGGAAGTCATATTTTAGACAAGTGAGGTTTAAATCATGGTAATTGATGTAAATGTGAATTCCTATGGTCACTTTTATGACAGGAATAATATTGGAAATCCATCACGGGTTGTTGATGGGTTAGATCTAGTTAACAGAAAGGAGGCATTGGAGCTCTTCTTTAACAAGGAGAGCAATACAAGGATGCATTTTATGAAGCTTCTACTTAACAAGTTTAGCATCTCGATTGGTGATAATGTTATGGGTGATGATAGAGGGGTCAATACCATGCATATCATTATAATACCAAGTGAATAATTTGTTATGGTTATTAATAAATGTTACATAATCAACTTGCTCAAAGGAATCTAAAGATTGGCCAATCTTGAAGATGTGGGGGTTATCATGAGAGAACAAATTGATGTCAATGGTTGATTCATTTAACATAGCTTATGTTTCAAATAGGAGTTATCATTGGTTATAAGAATCATCTACAACCATGTATGTGAGAATAGCATCATTATCTTGACATTGGACAATGTTAATAGTGGGAGAATCTTCATCAATTATTTTAGGATGAAAGAGAGGAAGGTACCTTGTTTGATTACCCTAGTGATAGGTGAGAGGCCCAAATGGATGACATTTATTGAAAAAAAAGGAGGTATAAATACCTCTAATTTGGTAGGTGATGGTGGAGAAGAAGGTGGAAAAGGAGAGACTGGATCTTCAATAATTGGTACATGGGAAATTTTGGTGAGTTTATGAGGTTCATGATAACCCACTCCATACCTCTTTTTGGCATTTTCAATGGTTTTTATAGTGGGATATTCAATGGGTGTATGGACACCCTACTCATAATGACCTAAACCAAATCCTTTCCAAGCACACCTATAAAGATAGGTGTGAGTGAAACTAGGTTTTCTTAAGAAAGAAAAGTCATAGATAAATGGTTGTGGTGAAGAGGATGGATTGCTAACAGTGGGAGCTTGATCAATTCCCCCATATGTGAAATTAGTTTGAAGGTTAGGGGGGCCATAAGGGATTATCATCCTAATATGAGAATCATAAATTGGGTGCATATGAATCTTTCCATACTCTTGTAGAGTATGGAACATGTCAAACACCAGAAAATGATATTCTCTAAGTGATAAACATTTAAAAATTTTCTCCATGGGATCTTTGTCAAGAATTTGTGTTGTTGATATTTGTGTAATGAGGGTAGTGGAGTTTATGGAAGCTTCAGAAGTATCATGCGAAGAAGATGATACCTTTAATGTAATGAGAACATCATTGGAACTATAAGTCATGTTTCATGTTTTGAACAGAGGTGGGTTAGTGGGTATAACGTGCACTTGCCCATCATGATCAAACTTGACATAACGATGTAAAGTTGAGGGTACACATGCCATAACATATATCCAAGGTCATACAAGTGGTATGTTATATTATAAATCTCCTTATATAACATAGAAGATCTCAGGAATTGTGTAGGGACCTATATGGATATGTAAGACAATAGTGCCCATCATAGTAGTTGTGGTATTGTTAAAGGAACATAGCACCACATCAATTTGAGACATGCAATTATTGAGAAGGGATATCTATTTATAGGCATGGGTGGAAATAATATTAATACTAGTTCCCCATCGATCGTGACTCTCTTGACATGAGTTTGATCAATATACGCAGTAATAAAAAGGGAAAAATATTGATCTTTAAGTTGTTGAGGTGGAATTTTTGAATTACTAAAGGAAATTAGGGAGATGAAATTAAGAGAGCTGACCAAAGTTGTAAGAGGTTGGGGATCATCAGGTTATACCTTAACCACTTCCAAGTCACTAATCAAAGCTTGACAGTGTTGGGGTGAGTTTTGGATTAACTCATATAAGGACATTTTCATAAGAGTTTGGTGAAGCTATTTCACCATTAAGATTTGAATAACATCTGAAGATGTTGGTTTTAGGATACCCAATATGGAAATCTTAGGATTCAAAGGAGGAATGTCTTTGGAAAAAGTATGATCCCAAGGAGCAATGAATTTTTCCTTACCTTTATCCTTTTGGTTTTGTGTCCATGTGGTCACATTAACTATGTTGATCTAAAATATAGGTGAAGGAGGTGGTAAAATGGATACGACAACATCTTTGGGTTTAAATTTAGGTGGAATAGTAGGTGGCATTGTGGATTCTAGAGGTGGAATAAAAGGAAGGTTAATGGGAGTATCAACAAAGAGAGTGTCGACATCAAGGTGTTATTGAATGACTACTCTAAGGGCTTTACAACTCTTAGTATCATGTCCAGGTGAATGATGACATAGACACACTCGTGTATCATTAAATCAAGATGGCTTCAGTCCAAGAGGACTACAAGGCTTAATAGGAGGAAGAGTTGATATAGAAGATTACAAAAATTGACATAAGAAAAATCTATAAGAACCTATGAGTGGGATCATACTTATTATGGTAATAGGAGTGGATACATTCTTTTGGTTAGAAGTCATAGGGGTAATTTTATGTGGTACCTTGTTTGGTGGTGGTGGAGTTACATGTTTTATTGACACTTTCTTGGTGTTAGGTATCATAGTGTCAGATGTGAAAACCTTACCAGGTGGTAGAGGTTGTAGTAGAGGTAACTTAGCTTTTTGTTTCACTTGGATTAGTGATACTCCAAGTAAAGTAGATAGGTATGGTTCCAAAATTGATGGTAAAGTTAAGGGTTAAAGAAGGAAGGATCAATGAGATCTAGGAAGCTTAACATTTTTTTGTAGTGCAAGTCTTGAAATTCCAACTTGTGGTTGGAGAGTTAGATCTAATTTCACTTATGGATGAATTAGATTAGAGATGGGGCATATGCTTAAAGACATGATCTACTTTAATGTGGTAGATCCCTATGAGGGTGAGGTTTTTAACATAGATGGATGAGATTTTGGTGATTTTATCAAGGAAGCTCTGGCTTTGTCAAAGACCTTGGGGTAAAGGGTAGTGAGAGGGTTGGCAATAAAGGTCAACACTCATTTTGTTGGATAAGGAGTTTTAAGTCAATCCCAAAATGCCAGGGTGATATGGTTTCATAGAGTCAAAAAATTTGAGACTTTCACCAACTATGAGAAGGGTTTAGATGAATTTGATGTAATCCTTATGGTTGCTTCTTTAGAAGGCTAAGGTGATTAAGAAAGAGATAAATTCTTGGTCACTACTACTTCAGACCAAAGATGATAAATAACTACAACAAGGTCTTCTTAGACAGAGATCAGAGAAGAGGCATGGTCTTCCATGGGTGGAGGAGAGGTAGCTGAAGAAGGTTCCTCAAGGGGGTATAACATAGGTATAATTTCTCCCTCAACATGTGGGCAAGTAATATGTAAAGTATGATCCTCCATAGGTAAAAGAAGTGGTAAGAGTGGTAGAATTAGAGTACGCACAACAAGTCTCTCATCTAATGTAGGAGTAGATAACACTAACTCTTCTAGGTGCAAAGGTGGAGTGGATGGGGTATTACTCTCTATTAGTGGAGGAGAGCTAGGTGAAGAGGGTTCCTTAAGAGGGTATAACATAGGAATGATATTCCCCTTAAAATGTGGTTGTGGAATGGGTAAGGTATGGTCTTCAAGTGGTAAGAGGATAGGTAACATTGGTGTAAAAGGAAATAGAAAGACTGGCTCCTCCAATGGCTAAAGGAGTGGTAAAGGAGGCTCTTCCTCATGTGGGAGTGTAATAGGTTAAATAGGATCTTCTTCTTGGGGAGGAAGAATGGTCAAAACAAATGCCACTAACTATGGGGGAGGAGTTGATGAAATGGGTTCTTCTTGTTGAGGAGTTGGAATAGGATGGGAGGGGTCAAAATGTTTAGGAGTTTTTATTTGAGGAAGGGTTATGACACGTTGTTGTAATAGTTTTTCCAAAATGGAAGTATATGACTCCCTAATGGGAGTGTATTGTCTTTATTCATACTGTTGTTGGAATTTCTTAGTCAGATTTTGGGAAGTCAATGAATTAGGTTGGTTTGTGGTTGTGGAAGAAGCTGATTTAATGACCACTGCATTGGTAGTGCCTTTAGATTTTTGGCTAGAAGGAGAAGTTTTAGAAGAAGATGAATCATTCTATTTTGAATTGGCATTCTTACTACACAACTTGACTCTACCTTTGTCTATAGCTCAAATATTGAGTTTCTATGCCATTGTATAGGCCTCATCAAATGTGAAAAAAGTTTATACTTAGAGTGTGGATGAAATGTGCTTAGCACATTCCCTCGAGAAGAGCTCAATAAGCTTAAGTTGGGGTAAGGAAAAAGAGAGTTGATTGATCAAGCCACTCTAGTGAGTGATAAAATATGTGATAGACTCATCATCAAATTGTCTAATAGAATAAAGGTCTGTAATAGAAACCTTTTTAGAAATATTAATAGAGAAATGGTTTAGGAATATTTGTGTGAGTTGGGTAAATGAGAAAAGGGAGTTTTGAGTTATAAAGCTATATCAATCTAGGGTAGCACCCAAAAAATACATAGGGAAACTGTGAAGTAATAACACATCATCATGCCCTATTAAATAATAATCATGTATAAATGCTCACAAATGTTGTTTTGGGTCCTCTTTACTCTAGAAAGGAGTAAATTTGGGTAGTTCCCATTGGCTTGGATAAGGGTGAATATGAACATATGGATGGATGGGTTCATTGCATATCTAATCATAAGATAACATATTCTTTGAACCCAAAATAGATGTCTTTAGATTAGACATTTTGTCCATCAACATCTTAATGAGGTATGGAGGGGGATTAATTTAGGAGATACCCCCTAAGTTATAGGTTACTTGATAGGAAGTAGAGGGAGTGTATGACCTAGCTCATTGAGGTTGTGTTGGGGCAACATAAGGATAATGAGTCATAAGTTGGGGGCAAAAAGAAAAGGGGATTGTCCCATTGGGTTAGAGACTATGATTTGGTTGGATGTTGTTCTTATAGGTTGGGTTATTGGCATGGTTAAACTAGATGAAGGGTGATTCATAACTTAGGTAATTATAGGTGCAAGAGTAGATGGAATAAATACCACCAAATTCTGAAATGGGGTGAGATTTGACTAAACTACTTATGGTTTTGAAAGTATGGAAGTTACACTAGGGTTTATGTGGGATTGGGTAATTGGTGATGCTAACTTTGGACATTGTTTATGGTTGGGTTATTTGTCGAGGTGGTGGTTTGAGTAACCATAGGGAAAATAGTAGAGATAGTTGAAAATGTAGTTGTCTCCATTAGAGAGGTTGGCATACCATAGATTGGGTCACCCAAAAAATTGTAGGTTTGGCTCATGGTAAGGTAATGCTGAAGGGCTGCCACATTGCAATCAAGAAATTTAGCAAAATCTTGATCTCCTTTAGGCACAATGAAAATTTGGTTGGGATTGGGAGTATATTTTGTATCTGAAGTATGCTCCATGATAAAATAAATAACAGGATGGGAAGGTGAAAGTGGTTACTAGCTTGCATAATGAGCAATAATTTTGGCTTGAGATCATGTCCATACCATGAAAGAAGAAGTAAAAATAGTCTTAATACTTTGTATTAGTGATAGAATAAGGAAAAACTAGGTTTGGGTGTAGGTAAGTAGGTTATTTTAACTTGTTATTTTGAGAAAATTAAAATTACATAGTCATTGATGTCAATTTCTTGACCGATATCAGTATTAATAGTTTGTTGACATTAGTGAGATTAATTGATGTCAGTAGGCTAAAGTCTACTAATGTTGGTATAATTAATTGATGTCGGTCACTATAATATCCTAGGAGATAGAAAACCTAATTTTTTAGAAACCCAAAAGTAGAATCTAGGTAAAACATAGGATGCAAGAGGTCTGTGTAAGAAGAAAGAACACTAAAAAAACTTGATTTAATAAGTTATACAAACTGAGTATTAAAAATAGTGTTGATTTTGTGAATCAATGGAAAAACATCCTTACCAACTCCAAAATATAGAAGGTAATATAAAAGTAGAAAAATAACATACAACTACTAATTATTAACTCCTAGAGATTAATTTTAGACTCGTGTTGGTTTATACCTTAATCAGATAGTGAGAAGAGAATTTGGTAGCGAAGGTAATAGAAATCACTCTAGAGATAGTTTCAGGTTAGTTTTAGTGCTCAAGAGGAAATTTGTGTTAGACTAGGTACATGGCTTATTATAGGAGATTGCTCCCTACACTTGATGGACCTAAAGCCAAGATAGGCCACTTAGACAAAATATACCTTCTACCTAGAGTTTATACTCTACCAGAGAATGGAGTGGGTTCTCCCCTTGGTGGTGAAATCCAAGTAGGATAGCTAGGTAGGGTAAGGTGATACATGAGGTGATGAAATCTTGATGGTCCTTATCTCAGGTTAGTTTAGATGGTTGTATTTATTAGTGTGATTTGGTTGTGTAACATAGGTGAACTACAATTCATTCATAATGCTTATGATTAACTAGGTGAGCTAATATGCATCAAGAAAATAATGAACTACAATAAGTTTTAAACCCAAATCTGAAATGTTTAGACTCGAATGAAAATAAAGATGAAATAGGAGTAGAGAATTAAATTCACTATCCTAATGTGCATGCAAGAAATAAATAATGAAGATATTATTTTAACTTGTAAGAAAATGATAAATTGCTTTTAGAGGCAAAGAGAAAAGAAGAGTGGCAAGAAAGAAGAAATTTGAGTTTATTGCCCTTAAATAGAAAATAAAATGTTGATTTTTTTGCTTTGAGGGAGAAAAAAAGGAGAAAGTGCAAGAAATGAAACTTTCACTATAATGTACCTATATGAATGATTAAAACAAGCAATGACCCCAAGGAAAACTAGAGTGTCCCATTGGGTGTGCTAGACATGTTTCACTAAAAATTATGTCTATTTCAAGTCTAAAGGAAAACAAAGAAGAATGATAGGGATAAGTGATTAGAATGAACCTGGATTGGTTTACGTACTATATCTAGACATTGTGAACACTCCTCTTTGGCTGGGGAGGACTATCTGCAAGTAAGAAAGCACTACCACAAAAATATTTATTAGTAGATATATAAGTGGGCTGCCAAGCTATGTGCTTGTTCCAAGAAGTGTCAAACTTCCTTAGAGATGACAGTCCACTTTTGAGAAATAAAAGAGTAATAAATAACAAAGAGAGAGGAAAAAGGAGAGTAAAAGAGAGATTATTTTACCATTATTCATAACCTGATTGTAGTAGAGAGTAACAAAGTGTAGGTGGTATATTCAGTTTGTATTTGGGAAGTTATTGGGCAAGTTTTAGAAGGGTTATTAAAAATCCACATCTAACGACATCGGTTATGCTACCGAGGTTAGTGACCAAGTTTGACTGATATCAGTTATGCTATCAATGTTGGTAGGGGTAATAATTTCCTAGGGGCTTGAAAAAGGCTTTTTGGGTCTAGGAAATAGTTTTGGTCAGGTTAGGAAGGTTGGGTAGATTTGTGTGTGTGTGTGTGTGTGTGTGTGTGTGTGTGTGTGTGTGTGAGAGAGAGAGAGAGAGAGAGAGAGAGAGAGAGAGAGAGAGAGAGAGAGAGAGAGAGAGAGAGAGAGAGAGAGAGAGAGAGAGAGAGAGAGAGAGAGAGAGAGAGAGTATTATTTGGATAGATATGGTAAGAGGTTTGGTGTGTTGGATCAAGGGGAAACAAGTATGGAAGCTTTATAACTTCCTCATGGGGGTTCAGTTAGGGATGTGTAAAATAATAAATAGTAAATATAAAGTGATTATAAAGTAACTACTTAAAGACTTATAGAATAAGTGATGTACTTAGCTATAGAGGTGATTGAATGATAAGTACCAGATGGATGGCTCCTATAAAGTTTCCTGAATAGATGCCTTGAATGGAGAAAACAAGTGTGTGATACTAGTTCTCCAAACCTTGGTTCCTAATATGGATTGACTTGTGCAAGGTAACATTGAGCCAAGATGTAGAAAATTTGATGCCAAAACCCTGTATGCAAATAAAATGAATTTTCTTAATTTCTACTGACCTAAATATTAGTTTGGAGTTTGGATTAAATAATCAATGTCAGTTGTGGATTGACTAATGTCGATGGCATGAGAATAGGTAAAATTACTATTTTTAGCCTATTTTTTTGTTTCTCATGCCAAGTATGGTATCTATTAGGAAATTTTAGAAATGGGAGGTTAAGAAGGATGTAGTTGGTTAGGAATTTATTTTTGACATGAGAATAAGTCATGGGTAGTTAGGATAAGGGGATTAATTCTTGAGGTGACTCAAAGGGTAAGAATTAGCCTTAGGATGAGGTGGCCAGATAAGGTGACATAAGTGGTTTTTAATTAACTCAATTAAATATTTTAAATTCATTAAATGTGTGAGGGGTACAAGCATGAGTTAGGGAGGCTAATTATTATTATTGATAAGGGGATCAACGGGGATTTGACATGGGGAATTATGCATGTGTGTGACGTAATTTTGGTGTCTACACTAACTGCAAGTAATTAAATTATTTATTGAGCATAATCATTAAAACCTTGAATATATTGATCATGTCCTAAAAAATATATTAGAAACAAAATTTTCAAAATGTATATTTGAAATACCTCTCCCCTTGAACACATTGTAACATAAGACATCTAGTGGGGGTATGGGTTATGTGTTTAAACATTTGTTTCTTGAAAATACTTTTGCTACATCTATCATGGAATTACCATTTATTTTAATATAAATACTAGTTACAATACCTATTACTTTTCAAACCACGTTTACATCCCCTTTGGTAACTACTCAACTTGATAATCTAAATCCCATTGGGCCTAACGTTTAATCACTCCTTCAAGTTATAAATACCTTAGAAAACAAGGTTATAAACATTGAACAAAATGATTTAAAGTCTCCACATGCTATCAATTCACAATATGCATTGCATAAGCCTCTTTCACTTGAGATATCTTTGCACCCTTTGACAATTGGTTTTGTTTCACCTAATTTCAAATTTTATGATAGAAAAGGTGATCCTAAACAAAATATTTAATAATTTTATGAATCATGCTTTAACTATGCCTCCATTTATAAAATTTTGACCAAATTATTTCCAAGAAGCCTCAAAGACTATACTTTAAAGTGGTTCTATGATTTACCTATCCAATTCATAAAAGCATTCAAACCTCTTGTAGAATATTTTTAGCACATTTTCCCATTAATATTTATAAAAATATTTCATGTGCTCAAATTACCAAAATTAAGCAAGGAATCAATGAACCCATCAAGGAATATGTCTTGAGATATAAGACACTGCTAGCTAAAATGGCCAATACTATGGAAGATAAGGAGTTGAAATACATATTCAAGAAAAAATTTCTTGCTCATTTCCATGAGTCCATTATTTTTAATAAGTTAAAATATTTCAATGACTTATGCCATGTTGTAATAGAACATGAAATAAAAATTATTTCTTTGAATAAGCTCAAGTTTGTAACAAACACACTAGCTACATCTAAATCTAGTACTAAATTTAAAATCAGACCAAGTTATAAGGTAAAACATCCTAAGCCTAAAAAGGAAACAACCACCAAAATTAAAAAAGTTTCATAATAGCCTAATCAACTTGTCCTATCTAATGCACTATGGAAATAATTTACACATTTTCCCAAGTTCCCACATTTATTACTCCTACGATTACTAGAGTGTCAATGTATATCTCTCCATTATCCTATTGAGGTTGATATAAGTTGACCTCTACATAAAGGATATGATTTGAATGATTATTTTTATTATAATCAAGGATTGGGACATTCCACAAGTAGATTATTTACCTTGAAGCACAAGATCCAACATCTTATCGATGACCACAATCTTACATTTGAGGATACTCAAAAGGATCAGGCTCATAACCTGGTGATGACCATAAATATAAAATATTTAACAATCCCTTACAATACCATTATAAAAAGGAACTATTGTCACCAAATATTTCACCCTAGAGGAGGGTGTTCAAGCCTCCTCAATATTTGGGCAACATGGGAATAATTATAGTATGTGGGTTTATCTATAGCAGAAGTAGACCTCTAGGTTTAAGGGCTAACTCGTTAAATATACCTTGAAATGCTTATCACCTACTTAATTTATTGCTTGTGGGAAAAGATATTTAATTTTAATGAAATGAAACTATTCCAAGGGGATGACACACTAGAAGGTTTTCCATAAGATCATCATACTTCTTTCACTAAGTAATAAGACCTACAAACTAGCCTTCAAGTCCTAATAAGTTTTAACATAAGTGTTTCAACATAGAGGTAATATGCATGAGACACCATAAGGTAAGTGAAATAAAGGGAATATTACACACTCTAAGAATATTTTTATACTTGAAAGTATCCTAACACACCAGCTACACTCTATATGACTTGTTAGAATAGGAACTCTTGTATAAACATGAGAGGATAAGGAGAAGCAATGATATAATATTATCACGTAACATCACCATACATAACTTTGCACACTTATAAAAAAATTCATGAACTCAAAACTATAATTACATTTATTTTTCAAAGGTAAAATACAATGTCAATCCAGTAGGGCTTCACCATACATGATGTATTATTATTCTACTAGAGCCAAAATGGCTACTACTTATATAATTGGAGAGAGAGGAGAATAGAATAAACTCCAAGAGTCACTAAAACATTTTTCAAGATAATAAAAGGATTTAAATATGTATGAGAGAGGAATATGGAATATACCATGCAAGGTCTCATAGGACAAGTGTCCCTCAAAGCATGAAACTCCTAAAATGTGGCATAAGATACCTAAAAATTGTCTTCATCATTTGGCCTTCTTGAAACATCCCACAATATATTATGGATAGATGAAATGATTTCACTGAGAGGTAATGGTTATAAACAAGATCCAACATGCATTGGAGGTGTACCTAATCATCAATATTTTTTGACATGAGTTACCACTACCTACATACATAATCACTCCTTTTTCACTCACCTCTCACACTTACCACCAAGGTTACCTTTAGTTTTATAATAAAATATATATACAAGAATATATGACACTTTTTAAGATCCTTCATTTCATTAGATTCCTTAGGTAGACATTAAAAGGCCTCCTACTTGGAGTTTCCACCTTTTCACTTGCCTGTTCACTATGCCAGTTTGGACTGGCTAAGATGGAGGTGCTTGTAGAGATAGTTATAAGCCTTTATGAAAAATTGAATGGACATGGAAGGTTATTTAAAGTCCAAATATATCTCCCAAAGTGTATTGTATCCTTTGAAATCATTCCATACCTACATAACACTAAAAATAGTCAATAAAATCTAGTTTGTACCATATCCATATAACTAGGGTGAAACTCAAATGGATGGGAGGGAGACATGGAGAGTCATATACAATATAAAATCACTTTCATTCTCATTATATCCCATATATATTCCTCTCATTATTCAATTTCCCAATCAGGTCCTTAGTAAGGGTTTTAGAGGGTTTTAAATGGTTTTACCCTCTAAGGATTATTCTATAGGTCTGATATTGGAACCTTGAAAATTTTACACAAAGTTGTTTTTTCAATACCTCCTTTAATATCACCCAAAACCTTAGGCTAATATTCTAATCCTCTATGTAGGTGTGAGTATATTAAGTTAGACTCTCGAACTTTGTTCTCCATTCTACATACCTTGTGATGGTATTAAGATAAGATGTGGCTTCCCTATTGTCTTATTTGAATTATAATAGATAAAACACACCTTATAACTCCCCATGTAGGTATTATAATGATTTTAAATGTTTATCTAGTGACAAATATTAAATTGACCCCCTTTTAGGCATTAGACTTAGATTAGGCCTAGTGGGATTGAACTGCATCCATATGGGTTTGGACCACTCTGTTGAGATTCTAATACATATGGATTATTTTTACTATTTTAAAATTTATATAAAATCTCTCAACATATTATTTTAATGTCTCATCAACCACTAGTTCACCTTGTCATCTCTTTTTCTCAAAACCCTTAGATTTACACCCTTGGGGATTGCCCTCTGTCTGAGAAAAAAAAGAGGGTGCTTACCCTATTGCCACAGACTAAAGGGTGATATTAAGGTATTATAAAATTAATATATATAATATGTGAAAGGTTTCATTTCTATGAAATATCATTATACCCTCCAAACATCATCAAGCCCTCAAGGTAGACTACTAAATAATTAAATATGTCCAAGGTTCTAAGCATCAGTTGCAGGTTATTTTGTAGGGCTTCACCCATGCTCTATTTATAATTTATGAGGGTATAAAAAGGCTATTATATCAATTTTTTAGGTGATAAAAACCTAATTACCACCTAAACCTACCAAACACTTCATCATGCACCTTGTTCTTTGATTGGGTACAAGTGTTGATTAGGTTTTTTGCTTTAAAAGAGACACTTGTAGGTGTTTAATGAATGTTTAGAGCTTGAATAATTAATAAAAGGTCTTATTTAAGTCATAAATATCATCCAATAGTCATTTAGGTCACTTTACACCATGTATTTGTTAGGCCAATCACCAAGAACACTATATTCTAACTCCCTGTTAACTATAGTTAACTAGAGTTGACCACTATTAATCTAATATAGCTCTTGTAGGTTGCATTTCCTCCTTAAAACATGTCACATAACCTTTCATCCCTTTTTAAGTATTTGGAATCATTTATTAACTCTGTAAGTATTCTTATCTGTATGTTTTCACCAAGGTCAACTATGAACTTGCAAGTAAATGTATGCAATCAGAAATGCATCATGTTTATAAATCAATCCTAACTCAAAGAAGATATATCATACCATACACTTATGATTGGTGACACATTACATAATTGAGAACATGACCAATATGTGGATCTACTAGACCCAATAATGGGATCTCTTATCATAATACATAATTCTAGGGAGGCTTCTAAAGCCTCCAATCAAGCATAACCATGAAATAACCATAGTTAGGTCTTATGTTTTCATATCTCACTAAACTAATAATAATTAAAGTATAATATAGTTCTCACCAAGGATTTTGGCACAAAGTGGGGGTAAGAAAAAATAAAAGTAAACATGCATAAGAGATATATACTCATGTCAATGTATAAGAAATCCTAATGCATGGAATAAAAGTACAAATACATATTTATCTACTCTTACAAAGGAAGAACAAAGCTATGAATAATTACCTTTGAATATGAACCCATCCAAACTCAATCTCTCCCTTGGCCAAGGTGATTTGAAAGAGGTTGTTGTTGTATGTAATGATGACAAAGATAAATCATCTCTAGGTTACACAACCTATCAATGTATCCAAATTACTTCTCCACAAGACAAGATCTGTATCTCCAAAGAAAGTATGAAACCCCAAAATTTCTTCTCAAGTAGAATGGTCAATAAGAATATGCAAAATAGTTATTATTAATTATCTAAATAATGATTAAATGATCTTATATATATAAGTAGGTTTAATCCTAAGCCCTTCTAAAAGTTTTAGGTGACAGGGTCGACCTAGTTGATCCATTAGAGTTATGGACAGAAATTCACTAGGTAATGGGATAGGTCAACCAAGAGCTGACCTAAACACTAAATAAAGTTTACCCAAAACTATACAGTGTCGATCCAATTGACCTAGTACAATAGACTATCAAAAGGGGATTAAGGTGAGGAAAATAGGGATGAAAATTTGTAAAATACTAGAGGAGTGTGTAAAGGAGGAGTAATAACTTAGGGAATGATTTTTAGGAGTTGGTTGGATTGGTAATAATTGGTAATAAGGGAAAATAATCTTGTGAATAACTAATGGTCTATCCACCACTTTTCTAGTGCACCCCTTAGGGCATGCACTCAGAGAGATTAAAACTCAATGGGTTCTTTCAAGATGAAAAGAGTTAATATTTGATCATTTTTTAAAAATATTATGTGTATATATATGCTCCACTCAAAGATCATGTGTCACTAAAGTGCAACACATGATGGTGCTTTGATAAAGAACATAGTAACACACAATGTTAAGGCTAAAAAAATATTTTATTATTTTAAAGCATAAAATAACTGAAAGTAAATGACTGAAAGGTAAATAACTAAATATTAAATTTAATGCATACCTTGACTTACCTTTATCACTAGATGGTTGTCTTTTATGTTTTTATTTTTGATTATAGAGGGCATAGAGATTGATTTTGACAAACCCAAGAATACAAAACTAAAGAGCAAAAACAAAAAAAATGCAAGAAAGCTAAGATAATTGGTGTTATTTGGATGAGATGTACTTAGAAATTTGACAAGTTGGTGTGATAGGTGCTATGTTATACCAAATGACCAATTCAAAATTTACAGTGAATCAAGTAACCAAAAATCCAAGGCTAATAAAGACTAAATAACTCAAACAAGTAAACCTTAAGTAAGAAAGACAAACTCACCAAGTCAAGCAAAGGATACATGTCAAAAAAGATGGTAATCAAACATCAATGCAAAACTAGTAACATGGTTTACTTAAACAAAGATGGGCAAGTAGAAATAAAATGGTAAAACAACATTGATGAGTGAGTAGTAATAATTCTTATCTCACTCAATAATGAAAAAAAAAAGTGCATAAAAGGGAAAACAACATTAGTGAGTGAGGCGTAACAATCCAACCTCACTCAATAATGGAAAAGAAAAAAGTGCATGAAAGTAGAAAAAAACATAGGTGTCTACAAAAAGGGGTTGTACAAAAAATGGAAAATGGTAAAAGAAAGCAAATCACATCTAAAAATGTAAATCTATGGTGTAAAAAAAGTAATCCAGAGTTTCTACAAACATGTTGTTTTGCACTAGGGATAGATAAACATAAAACAAAGTAGTGCTAACATGTTTTTAAGCTATGAATAAGAGGTAATATAGAATAAGGGGAAAAAAATTAGAATCACACATGCCTTTTAAGGGGGAAATGAAATGGGTGGAAGGGAAAATGAAGGAAAAACCAAGGTAGAGTAACTCTTTATTGAAATCAAGACACTCAAATTAGGTCTGTCAAAACAAGAGGACTTTGAATCTTAAGGACTCTGAAGAAATTATCATAGATACACAAGTCTTAGGTCAACAAATATTGTATGTAGATCATCCCATGAAGGCTATATGCTAAAAATTAAAATGGACCTACCTTCCCATAATATGTTCCCCATTCCTCAGGACCCCTTACAACACCATTGATCTACTATGAAGATTGGGTAATTGCATGAGAAAGTAGGTAGAACCATGGAGTTTTTTGAATTCTCCTATTCCAATCTACTAGCCTACCATACCCCAATGGACCTCATATCCCTATGAGGCCAACTGTGGCATTTAAGCTTTGATTAGAGATAGGAGATGCACTTTTAATCATGTCTTTTGGTATGATTTTATCTTTTGAGATTTGTATGTTGCCTTTTGTATATCATTATATTTTGTTTTAAATGATTTGGCTTTTAACTTTTGTGATGGATTTTTTTTTGTTCCTTCTTCATACAGATTTGGAAAACTAAACATGGGTGTTAAAGATGACCTTGATTTGAATACTTGGGACTTGGTTTCTAAGAAATAGAACTTCAGAATGCATGGGTCTAAGAATCTCATAAATATAGGTGAAATAAAAGTGTTATCTTGACTTCAATCTTGTTTTATCCAATGTTGAGTGAAAATAAAGGAAATCAAGAGGAATGGCACATGGAATAATTTAAATTACTTAAAAAATGCAAAAAAATATCACCAAGGGAGAAAAAGGGATTCAATGACAGTAAAATTTGATTCCTTATCATAAGAATGAGGTAAATGGATGAAAACATGCTAGCATATATTGTTTTGAAAATTCCATCTATCCAAAGAAGCAAAAGCTAAATTTGAGAATAAGGATAAGAAACACATTCTGGAAAAGGAATGATAAGATGGTAATTTTATGAGGAAGGCTAGGTCTTATCCATGGTATTACATTTCAACTCATAAAAGAGAAACCCATGAGGCTGTCAATAAGCATGTAAAAGGATTAGTGAGATAATAAAAATATGGTATTTTATGGGTAAGGCTAGGTCATATCCATGGTCTTACACTGTAAATCACAAAAGAGAAATCGAAGGGATGCAAAAAAGTGTGTAAAAAAATTATGAAAATAAAAAAGACTATAGTACATCATGAGAAAGATCGGGTCCTATCCATGGTTTTACAATGCAACTCATGAGATAAAATGGGAAACCAGGAGACCAAAACGGAAGGACTAAAGGTTTAAATGAAAAAGAAGAAGAATTGTTGTAGAGGGTAAGACCTGTGTGAGTATCCTAAAAAAAGTGTTAGATAGATAACATATAAAAAACATGAAAATAAGGGAAGGATTTAGTCAAATTATTATTTAGAAATTGTGTATTAGTGGGCGCTTTGAAAACATGACTTTCATTGGTTTGAAGGCAATAGGTACTTGGGTCAAGAATGTCTTTGACTAAATAAGGGCCCCACAATTTTTGAGTGTATTTAAATTCATTATCATGAGTGTAGTCTAATTTAAGGACAAGATCACTAATATTATGTGTAAATTTTAACACATTTGTTATGTTGTTTGGCAATACGATCCTTATATTGGTGATTATGTTACAAAATAGAAAGATGGTTTTCATCAAGGAAATAGAGGGCATAAAGGTGAGGTTCACGTAATTATTCATTAGGTATGATACCATGAAGAGATATACATAGAAAGGTAAACTCAAATCCTAATGGAAGGACTGATTCAGAACCATAGAGTAGAGAGAATGCTATTTCCCCAATGGCATTACTATGATAATTTGATAAGCCTAAAAAGTAGGATAGAGATCAAGATGCCAATCTGTGTGAGTTTCATGAATTGTCTTTTGGATATTTTTGTTAGTGGCCTTAGCTTAGCCATTACATTGTGTATGAAAGGTGTGGAAATTTGTGATTGATATTAAATTTAGCACAAAGGTGTTTGACATCCTTGTTTTTGAAGTTACCACCATTGTCAAAAATGATAGTGTTGTTCCCAAAATATGTCACTTATTTTTGTGGACAACATGTCAACCATTTTAGTCCTGCAAACTAAAATGCTCTCTTTCTTTCTCAAAAAATGTTCTGAGCAGTTAAGTTTTTCAAATACTCAAGCCTTTTCAGCTAAGGAAATCATAGGTTCAATAGATGGGCTTTCTCCAAGGGAAGTTCAAAACACTTAAAGGCATTTCCTAAGTGTTTTGAGGATGGTTCAATGCTGAGGTTCAATCAAGAGACTCAACGGTGGGTTTCAAACAATTTGAATGAACCATTGAAATATTGAACCTTGAACTGAAAGGATTTAAAGGTTCAATGAGTTCAACAGAATTAAAGAATATAAGGATCCAAAGAGTTAGAATGAACCATTAAACCATTGAACCATTGAACTCCACCTTTGAAAGGTTCAAAGGTTCAATGAGTTTAAAGGTTTAAAGAGTTCAAAGTTTGAGCTAAAGCTTTGAGTGAATGGTTCAAGCAGAAGATTCTAGAAAGAGGTTTAACCAAATGGCTCAACCAGATGGTTCAAATAATTGGTTCAATGACACCTTAAATGCATAAAAGAAAACTAAGTGAATGCAGCCCTTTACAAAACATTGAATCACTGAATCACTAAACCATTGAACCGAACGAGTTTAAGGTTTAAGGTTCAAAGTGGTTCAAGAGACCGACAACATCCCCATGAATGTCAAATTCAATGTAATGGAATAAGCATTGATTTTCAAAAGACCTGAGAATAAACTCAACAATTAGCCAAGAAAGGAGCTGAAGGAGCTAGCTGAAAGTGAGAAGATAGCCCCGAGGGCTCAGATCACCAGGAAGAGAAAAAATATAGCAAGGAAAGAGGGAATGACTATAGAAAATCTATAAATATTTATAGGAGAGTTATTCTAGTAGGTGGAATAGTCCACCATGTAGACCTCAGAGAAAAAAACATTCAATGGTGTGGCCTATTTTTCTTCATTAAGTAAAGGTGAATGGACAGCTGTGTAAGCATCATAAAGAAGACCAGACAACCCATGCTTAGGAGGAGACATTTGAGATGATTTAGAATGCCAAAGTTAAGGCTGATGACCTATTCCAACATGGCCCCTTCATAGAATTTCTAATGCATTCAATGCATCATGTGCCATTTTCATAAAAACAAGCACCCAAGTCTTTCTTTGAATGCTCTATATTGTAATCTCTCATTTTGTATAGAGGATATCTCTTTATTATTAGAAGTGAAGCTCTACCCAAATTGAAATGCATTCTTGAGACTTTGAGCTCAGACTGTTAATCATATTTCATCAAGTGAATGAGAAAGTAAGTAACCTTCAGACTTTGTGTTGAAATAACTTGTGTTATCTAGGAAATCATTCTTATGTCTTTTTCCTAAATATAGTCTTGTCCATTTAGTCAAATAAGTAGAATAAGTGGAAATAAGCTAGAAGATGTCCTGAAGCCCACTGTGGGAGACTTTGTGCTACCATAATTGTCTTTAGTTTGTGTTTTGTGTAAAGGATACTGGAGAGACTTTGTGCTCTCCTTATCCTTCGTAATCCTTCACTCTATTTTAGTTTTTAGTGGAGAATTTGTGTTACACTTCAAACTAATGTGTTACTTTGTCCTAAATTAGTAGGAGAAACAATGAAAGACTTTGTGCTTTTGTAGGTTTCTTGTGGATCCAGTTACTACCCAAGAAGAATCCCTGTTGTCTATTAAACATCATTTCTGAAAGAAAAGAAATACTTTTAGTAATTACACCATAATTATCCTCTATTATATGAACATCATCTCTAAAAAAAGAGAGATGGATGGTATGATTTCACCCCTGAGTCTATTTTCAGCTTATATTAGTATATTATAGTTTATAGGGAACCTCCCCTTGCTAAGAGGAGATATTTATCTCATTCTGGCTATGGTCACCACATTCATTTTATCGTATAAATCTCCTTATGATGTATTTGATATACCCATTTTGCCATTAGTTAGTTGATGACAAAATATTCACCCAATAGTTTTTGGTGACTCTGCTAGGGAAGAATGTGCAGTTTGAAGCCTCAAGCTTCAAATCAAAGCATTTCCAGTTTCTTTCCATTTCCATTTCACACTTTGGTAGATCCATGGTATACATGAAGCTAGAGAGCTTAAGGTATTGTTGACCCTATATTTGAGTTGGTGCAGCTGAGTAATTTTGATCTTTTTCCTCCACCATCTCACCTCCAGTGAACTAAGGGTTTTCTTCCTACAAACATCGAGTCTCTAATACTAGGTAAAGATTCTCTTTCCTCTACTAGCAGATATTTGTACGCACATATCCCTCAATGATTTATTATCCCTCCTTTCACTAGTCATATCATGGAAGCTCAAGGCCCCTAGGGTAATACTTTTGGTCCTCTGAATCTAACCCCACCTTTACATGAGCTATCCCATAGTTCAAGGAAGAATTTTCCCAAGTTATATGTGTTGGTTGAATATTTTGTCACCAACTAACTAATGGGAAAAATAGGTCTCTTCAACCACATCATAGGGAGATTGGTCAACTAGGTGTGCAGGTTTACTACATCAACAGGGGACAAATCTCTCCTCTCATCAAGGGGATATTCCCTATAAATATGCAAGAGTTATATACTATATATATAAGTAAAAAATAACACTCAAGGGTAGGATAAGCCATCCATCTCTCTTTTTTTAGAGATGATGTTAACAAACATAGGAGAAAATCCTAGTGAAAACACTGAAGGCACTTCTCTTCTATCAGAAGTGTTCTTGAAGAAAACACCAAGAGTTCTTTCAGGTAGTAAAAGTAACTAGTAACCAAGGACGCAGTAACCAACAGCCTGAGATGTAGCACAAAGTCTCCACCTTGACTTCCCAAGAGTGAATTATGAAGGACAATGAGGGCACAAAGTCATCCCAAGGTCCTTTACACAGGAACAGAAAATAGACAAACACATTAAAGGCAATTGTAGATAGCACAAAGTCTTCCCATAATTGGCTTCATGACGCCTTCCTAATTACTTCCACAAGTTCTACTTATTTCATTAACTGGACAAGAACACATTCAAAAGACAGACATAAGAACAATCTCTTAAAATGACATAAGTTATAACAACACAAAGTCTGAAAGTAACTTGCTTTCTCATTCAAACAAAGAAATATGATTAACAATCTGAGCTCAAAGTCTCAGTAATCGCCTTTCAATTTTGGTAAAGTTTTTTCTTCTATAACAGAGAGATCTCCCTTAAAACAATCCAAGAGATTACAATATATAGCAGCCCAAAAAGGCTTGGCACTTTGTTCCATGGAGTAGCCCATGCTGCAGTCAATGCCTTGAATGCAATTCTAGTTTTGTCATGGAGGGCCATGTTGGAATAGGGTGGCCACCTTAACTATGGCATGTTGACTCATCTCAAGTGTCTATTCCTGGGTCTGGATCATCTAGTGTTTGTGCCATTGTCCATTCTATCTTTACTCCCAGGGGGACAAATAGGCTATTGTCTTCAATGTATAAGGGCTCAAGAATCCACTTGGTGGACTGTTCCACCTACAAGAATAACTACAACATAGATATTTCTAGTCTTTCCTCTTTCTTGCTACAATTTGAGCCCTTGGACTATCTTTTCCCCTTTTTATTTCTCTTGGTTCCTCTTCTCGGTGGTTCTTCCTTTTGTCTTGAAGGTCTTTGAATGCATTCGAGAGCATTCAGGTCTGTGCTTAAGCTTGCAATGATCAACAAACACTTTATTGCCACAAATTTGACATCTTTGGGTCTGTCATCATTTGAAAGCCAATGGCTAGTTGGTTGTCTTAAATTTGACATATGTGGGCCTGTCATCCTCCTTAGCAATTTCTTTGTGTCTTTCTTGCTTGCTCTGGCTACTTTCTATTGATCTTAACAAATGACACGTGGCACCTTCTACTATGAAATAGGTGAGGACACTTGGTAGCATCTACTTAACTTATAGAAGCTCTAGACCCCTTTTGAGAGTCCTACAAAAGATGACATGTGGCAGCTTCCACCGAGCTCCTGGAAAAACTATAGAAACATTCAGGACTCTTTTAGATCCAAGTGGATGCAGACACTTGTCATGCTCTGTTGATCTAGAAGAAGACACATGGCATGTTTTACTATTTTTGAACTTATTAGAAACTGAGTCCTGATAGATGACACTTGGTAGCTTCTACTGCACTTTAGCAACTTACTCAGGGCCCACCACAGTCCTTACTTAAATAACAAAAAAAAGGAAGGAACCATAGAGTTTGACACTTTGCAGCTTCTGTTGAGCTTTCCAAGGGACACATGGTGACTTCTATAGTTTTGAGAAAAGCACACATAGAAACCTTTTGCATTTGCCAGTTGGCACCTTCCACCAGACTTAGAAGGGAGCTTATTGAAAGAAGATATGAAGTTTATGAAAACTTGAAGCATGGATGCAGACACTTGTCATGATCTACTAAGTCATAATGGGACACAAGGAATAAACTATGGATATTGAAACTTGTTAGCCTCCACTGAGCTTTACAGATGACACACAGTGGCTTCCACTGATCTTTGAAAAGGACACATGGCACATTCCACTAATTCTAGAGATAATTTATAATGTGTTTCAATAGATGACACCTGACAGCTTCCATTCTCAGGCTTGTTCCTTTCCTTTTGCAAGGACACTTAGCTTTTGGGCTTTGGGGCACTCCCTTGAACCTGTTGATTGAACTGACCAATTGAACCAACTTTGGTTCAATATTTTGTTCCTTTGTTTCACTCATTCAATTGACTGCTTAAACCAACCGTGTTGAACCAACTACTCATTGAACCTTTGAACTTTTGAAATGTTGAACCTTTGATGAACTTTGACAAAGCACTTTACCCTTTGAAGCTTGCTGATGATGTTGAACCTTGAACCCATTGAACCCTTGAACATGTTTGGTTCAAGGTTCAATGGTTCAAGGGTTCAATGGTTCAATCCTTACTTAGAAGCTTTGTTAAGCATGAGATATACTGAGAGGGGGGGTGAATCAATATATCATATATCTTATAAAACTTTCCTTTAACCAATTTCCACTTAATCAAACATTCAAGATATGCAATAAAACTCAAACAATAAACATCACACAAGATAGAGAGAGAGACACCAGATATAACGTAGAAACCCAATGTGGGAAAAACCATGACGAACAATCTCAAGTATATGAATGAGTACAAACCCAAACAAAATTTGTAAGCCAAGCTTGTAGGAGCACCATACCCCTTTGCCGAGCACCACCCCAACTACTATTTGTGAGCACCAACCCACAAAAGCACCACACCCCTTTGCCAAGCACCAACCCAGCTACTATTCATGAGCACCAATCCACAAGAGCACCAACCCCTTTGCCAAGCATCAACCCAATAATAATTCATGAGCACCAACCCCTTTATGTATACCACACACCTATCTCTCAATGTTGCTATCTCAACAAATGATAGATCAATACAACATCTCTTTTCTCTCTCTCACCTTGCTCTTCTAAGCTAGATATAAAAAATACAAATCATATTCATCTCTCACAATTTCTCTTCGAAGCTAGATATTATAATATCAAATCAAACTCTATCTTCCATATTACAAATGGCTTCTCAAGCCTTAATTTATAGCTTTCCAAATGACCTTTGGCCTTCCCCCTTTGTGACCCTTCAATCCTCATGGAAAATGGTGCCAATCTTGGATAACCCTTCATATTCAAGCCTTTGAAAAGTCATGTGGTGACCCTTCATGACCAAAAATGTCCTTCCCACTTTTGTCCTTATCTTTAGTGACTTTTCGTATTCCTCAAAGTGTCCCTTCATGAGAAATTGTGCCCTTACTCTTTTGTCTTCACTTGGTGACTCTTGGTATTCCCCAAGATGACTCTTCATGGGAAAATGTGTCCCATCCTTCTTTTGTCTTTACCCCATGGCTCTTTGACTTCTCCATGGGCCCTTCTTTTGTCTCATATGCAATCAAAAATATATTCATTTATATTAAATAAATATTAACTCATATTAGCCAAGATATATTTATTACAAAACAACATTAAATGCAATGGAGCTTTTATCACCAATAATACTAGACCTTTGACATCAATGACAATATTTCCAACAATCTCCCCCTTTGTCATTGATGGTAACCTCAATCCTAAAATTGCCACATCCTGTCATCTAAAAACATGTAGTAATTCTCCCTTACTGTAGCAACCTGTAGCTATTCCCTGTACCTATTTTTTGCACCTATACCTATACCTATTATTCTCCTCCTTTGACATCAATGGTAAAGGGCCTACATGGAGATAACACTTAGATCTCCCTCACTTGATGTTGAACATCAATGGCAGGAAGTAATAGAAATTACTCCCAACTCCTCTCATCGATCTTTGAATGTATCCTTTGATTGTGCCTTTGAGAAGATATCTGACAATACATATACATTGTTCCCTATCCTTTGAGCATCTGCAATCAACTCATTTGAATCTTTTCTTCTAATCTCAAAACCTTCTTTATGAAACTTTAAGGTGTATCCTTGAACACATATTTAACTTACACTTTAAAAGATTATGCTTACAAAACATTCTTACCTTTGGTTTTACTAATATCCAAACTTAAAATACCTTTTCTGGCTATATTGGTAGTGGTTTTATCTTTGAATTTCACTATGCCACCATTGATCTTCTTTACTCTTATATACTGTCATATGCTTTGAACATCTGCTATCAACAAACCATGGCTGATCTTTATTTCTTACATGCAAAGCTGTTTGCACCAACATAGAATCTTCATGTTGTTTCTTCTGCCATGAACACGACTGAACCTTCTTCTTGATGAATGGAACTTTGAAACTCTAATCCTTCTTCATTGAATTTTCATGAATATCCTTCTCCTTCTTTCTAAAGCTGTTAGCTCTTTTTCAAATTTCAAATTTCTTGTGACCATAATCATTTGAAACACTTTAAAACTTTAAAACACTGCATATGCAAGAATCATTTTAATAGCCTCAAACCTTACTACTGATGCAAAAGTTTCTTCAAAAATATATTCCCTTAAAAGATATACGAATTAATTTGCCAACTCACTTTCTTGTCATGAAACATAACCAAGACCCAATAGCATCCACCATGCTTCAATTTTTAAAAGAGTCTCCTTGAAGCCTAGAAGAGACACCCCACACAATAGGGTTCTAGAAATAAATCTCAGGAGATTCCCACATCTCCTCTGTTTCTTCCTTGATCTTCTTATGTTTTTCTTTTAGAATATGTTTAGGCATGTCTAACCTTTTTGACTTACTAACCTTATCATTTATGATGTTTTTCTTTTTCTCAACTTTTGCAACTATCTTATCTTGACAAAGCTCATGCTCAAATGTAACAAGAGATTCTACACAATCCTTCTTATCTGATTCTTTATCTACTATAGCAAGTAATTCATTTTCGTTCTTGAACTCAACCTAATCAACCTTTACTATTTTAGGTCTTCAAACCTTAATTTGACTCTTCTCATATATTTTAGGGGCTGTGTAACCTTTGACATACTTTGAAGATCTCTTTACTTGTTTTGGACATAATTTAGCAATATGGCCAACCTTATGACAACAAAATCAAACAACATTTCTCATACCTTTCTCTTGAATGTGACTGAGATCTCTCTTTGACTGATTGCTTCTCCTCATACAGTCTCTTGCCCTATGACCAACATGATGACAAATAAAACAATAGCCATGAAAAGAATTTGAAAACTTAAAAGCATTGGGTTTCCTGATTGACTTCTTTGATTTTCCTTCAAAACCTACATCCTTCTTTCCTTGGACCAATATTTCATGATCTTTCTCAACCTTGATTATAATCTTCTCATGATTATCCTTTAAACTCATCCTTTAAACTCATCCTTTAAATGATTACACTCTTCTTCTTTTGATGTTAAAATTGAATTTGCAACCTCTAACTGATTCTTAAGATCTTGAATAAATATCTTATTTTTTTTACTTCTATAGCCAACTTAGAATCCAAGATACACACATTTTCCTTAAGAGCCTCAACCACATATTTCAACTCTTGATTCTCCTTTTTTAGCTGCTTCGCCATCTTATGCTTTTCTTTGATCTACCTTCAAGCTGTTAAACCCTTTCTGAAGGAACCTACTTTGATACCAATTATTAAGCATGGGATATACTGAGAGTGAGGGGGGTGAATCAGTATATCATATATCTTACAAAACTTTCCTTTAGCCAAATTCCACTTAATCAAACATTCAAGATATGCAATAAAACTCAAACAATAAACATCACACAAGATAGAGAGAGACACTAGATATAATGTGGAAACCCAATGTGGGAAAAACCATAGAGAACAATCTCAAGTATATGAATGAGTACAAACCCAAATAAAATTTGCAAGCCAAGCTTTTAGGAGCACCATACCCCTTTGTCGAGCACCACCCTAGCTACTATTCATGAGCACCAACCCATAGGAGCACCACACCCCTTTGTCGAGCACCAACCTAGCTACTATTTGTGAGCACCAACACACAGGAGCACCAACCCTTTTGTCGATCACCAACCCAGCAACGATTCATGAGCACCAAACCCTTTGTGTATACCACACACCTATCTCTCAATGTTGTTATCTCAACAAATGATAGATCAATACAACATCTCTTTCCTCTCTCTCACCTTTTCTCTTCTAAGCTAGATATAACAAATACAAATCATATTCATCTCTCACAATTTGTCTTCTAAGCTAGATATTAAAATATCAAAGCAACCTCTATCTTCCATATTACAAATGGCTTCTCAAGCCTTTATTTATAGCTTTCCAAATGACCTTTGGCCTTCCCCCTTTGTGACCCTTCAATCCTCATGGAAAATGGCACCAATCTTGGATGACCCTTCATATTCAAGCCTTTGAAAAGTCATGTGGTGACCCTTCATGACCAAAAACGTCCTTCCCAATTTTGTCCTTATCTTTGGTGACTTTTTGTATTCCTCAAAGTGTCCCTTCATGAGAAATTGTGCCCTTACTCTTTTATCTTCACTTGGTGACTCTTGGTATTCCCCAAGATGACTCTTCATGGGAAAATGCATCCCATCCTTCTTTTGTCTTTACCCTGTGGCTCTTCGACTTCTCCATGGGCCCTTTTTTGTCTCATATGCAATCAAAAATATATTCTTTAATATTAAATAAATATTAACTCATATTAGCCAAGATATATTTATTACAAACAACATTAAATGCAATGGGGCCTTTATCACCAATAATACTAGACCTCTGACATCAATGACAATATTTCCAACAAGCTTTCTGATGGACCCTATTTGGTTGAACCAAGGCATTGAACCAATCCTAAAAATGCCTAAGTGTTGGAAACTTGCCCCTTTCTATTGAACTCGCCCGAAGAAGCCATTGAACCCATTGAACCAACTAGTCTCTTTACTAAAAAAGCTTGAAAAATGATGAATTTGAAAGCTCAGAACAAATTTTGAAAAGGGAAGAGACAATTTTGGTCTTGTAGGACCAAAATAGTTCATATGTTGTCCCAAAACTGAGTGACATTTTTTGGGGACAATAGCTGGTTCCAATTGGGGAACTTTCTTTAGTTGAAAACTTGGAATAGCTGAGGGGAGTAGAAACCAGAATCTCTAGTGCCTTTGAAGTATGCCATTGGGTGATAGAGTCATGCTACCCAAAAAGAAAGGCTCCAAAAAATGAAAATGAACAACACACAATAGAAACAAAAGACTATAAAAATATACATATGTACAGGTGAACTTATTTGACACTTCAAGAGTTGAAGTGATTCAGACACCACCCATTGTGAGATAATGAAAATGGTGTTTTGTCCTGATAAACTAGTAGGAAACCATTTTGTCACCATAATCAGTGATGGGCGAATAGAAATCTCAATCAAGAATCACATTTTCTATGCATTCCTCTTGGCTCTTTCTTCTTCTTGCCCCATGGCAGGATGTGGTATTCAATATGAAAACCATAACTCCTTGCTCTCTTGGTAAAGAGTTCCTTTTGCTAAATTTGGAGTATAGCAGTATGGTCCACTACCATAGCTTTTTGTTTTATTAGTTTAGTCCAGCACATGATTTGATTGTTCCCTTCAGACACTTGACAAACCACTGGTTCATCATCTCCTTTAGTGTGAAGGAGTTTGACATCTTGGTCTTGAGCAGCCTTCAATCCAAGCAACAGAGATTCACATTTAGCTGTGTTGTTGGTATTGCTGAAATATAACTTGCATGAAGGAAAAATATCTCCTTGAGGATATATCAACACAGTCCCAGCTCCAGCATTGGTAGAAGAATTACTACCATCAAATTCTAGGATCCAAGCATCATCAGAAGTTGATCATCTAACAAATATATCTTCATTAGAGATGGAATATCCTTCTTCATTTTTATTGCACCCTACCAATTCTTCTAATGTCTTATTTGGATCAATTCTTGGATTGCCAACTACAAGACTTTCATCTACAGAAACATGAACATCCTCTGTGGTCAATAAATAATTACCCCTGCCTAAAAACTCAAATAGAATTTAAGCTATAGGGGTTGACGTTTGGGTGACCACATATTTTCCCTCCTTTTTAGGGAGCAATCTCTTCATTACACCCTTGATAGGGATTCTTGCCTCAGATAGGTTCATACTTAGTTCTCCACCAATGTCCAACTGCTCAGGATTGGCTTGCAAGAATTCAAATTCAGTCATTTGAATTTTCAATTTCTTGACATGATAAATTATGTCAAATGACTGAAATAGACTAGGAAGAGAGGATGGGAGTTCATTATTTTGGTTTTTGGGAAGGTGAGGACTGGCCTAGGAATTTGAAGTTGAAGGTGTAGAAATGATTGGGGTACTTACTTTTTTAGCAACCATGGGGTCCTTTGGCTGGAAAGACAGAGTGGTTCCATGCTTAGCAATTAAATTTTTTGGTTGAGGTCACTCCTCTATCTTCTCTTTATCAGCTGGTTCAGCTAATTGATTTTTAGACCGGGTGAATACAACATATGATCCCTCATCTGCTTTACCTTCACTTTTGGATTCATCCTAATAATTCAAGAAACTAATGTTGGAGTCACCAGCTAATTCTTCTTCTTCCTCAGTGAAGAGATTAGCATCATTTTCTTGCTCAAACTTACGTTGGAAAGAGAAATCATGTTCTATTTCTAGATATCTAACTGTTGAGTTGGTTGGCGGTATTTTAAGGGAAAGGTTCCTCTATGGGGGAGGAAGATGATTTGGCTACCCTTGATTTTTGGTAGCATTACCTTGATATGACTGATTGAGAATGTCCTCCTTGGTACATCTCTGTATGAAGGAGTAGAAGACATACCTTGTGCCATTTGCCTTTTCAAGGCTAGCAATTCATTTCCTAGATTTTGCACCATTTGATTAGTGGTGGTTGTGGGTGAGTATTTAGAAGATGAATAAGGTTTACCTCTATTTGGATATCTCCTTATCTTCTCTGCCAAGATAAGGTCATCTTTTACTTTAGTAGCCAAGTCTTGAGTAGCCTCAAGGTCTATGTGGCTTGCGCACCTTAGCAAAAAAGTCACTTCAGGTAGCTATGAGTTGATGAAGAAGCATTTGAGGTTTTCAGGTCTTGGTTGGGCAATTGCAGAAATCCTATTCCTCAGCTTGTCAAACTTAGCAATGAAATCCCTCATAGGCTCATGAGGTTCCTTCTTCATCTATGTAAGATGGGCTAGTAAAGCATGTGCATCTTCTATAAGTTTTAACCTGGCTTCAAATTTATCTTTAAGAGTGTCCTAATCAGTTATTGACTGAGCTTGTAGATAGTAGAACTAGTCTGCAGTAGTGCCTTATAGTGTCTCTATGAATATCATGACTGCTATGTCTTCATACTCCACACCTATTACACCATAGGCTATACTGAAGGCAGCAATATGTTCATCAAGGTGAACTTTTCCATTACCAAAAAATTTGGGGAAATTCTTCCTTGAACTATGTGGAAGCTCATGTAGAGGTGGGGTCAAATTTAGTGGACCAAAAGAGTTACCCCAGGGGCCTTGAGCCATGATTGGATTATGAAAAAGAGGGATAATAAATCTGGGTGGCATGTGGATAGGCAAAGCTCTGCTAACAACAAAAAAAGTAGTTCTACCTTGGGCTCTCTAGCTTCTTGTATAGCATGGAGTTGCTAAATTGTAGAACAAAATTGGGAAAGAATTGGCCTACTTCAGTGTGAAGCTTGAGGCTTCAAACTGTGCATTCTATCCTAGTTGGCATGGAGGTGGAGGAACATGGTAAGGCTATAATGATAATGGGTAAGACACAGAATGGAGTCACTAGAGTCTATAATTGATAAGAGTAGGGACTAATTCAATCTAAAACTTGAAGCTTCAAATTGCACGTAACAACCCCAACATAGTCACCAAACACTATTGCACAAAGCTGGGAGTAAAATTAACAATGGGAAAGAACTGGAAGTGCTCATTCTTCCCTAGTAGAATAAATGGATAAGGCTATAATGTTAATGGGTAAGACATAGGTGATGTTTCAATCTAAATCTTGAGGCTTCAAATTGCACAAAATTATTGTGTCCCCAGTTGAGTCACCAAAAATCATTGGGTGAATATTTTGTCACCAGCTAATTGATGGGAAAAATAGGTCTCTTTAACCATAGCATAGGGAGATTAGTTAGCCAAGTGTGCAGGTTTACTACATCAACAGGGGACAAATATCTCCTCTCATCAAGGGGAAGTTCCCTATAAATATGTAAGAGCTATATACTATATATATAAGAAAAAAATAACACTCAGGGGTAGGATAAGCCATTCATCTCTCTTTTTTTAGAGATGATGTTAACAAACATAGGAGAAAATCCTAGTGAAAACACTGAAGGCACTTCTCTTCTTTTAGAAGTGGTCTTGCAGGAAACAACATGAGTTCTTTTAGGTAGTAAAAGTAACTGGTAACCAAGGGCGTAGTAACCAATAGCCTGAGATGTAGTGCAAAGTCTCCACCTTGACTACCCAAGAGTGAAATATGAAGGATAATGAGGGCATAAATTTGTCTCAAGGTCCTTTACACAAGAAAAAAAATAGACAAACACACTAAAGGCAATTGTAGACAACACAAAGTCTTCTCACAATTGGCTTCAGGACACCTTCCTGATTACTTCCACAAGTTTCGCTTATTTCGTTAACTGGACAAGAACGCATTCAAAAGACAGACATAAGAATAATCTCCTAAAATGACACAAGATATAATAGCACAAAGTCTAAAAGTAACTTGATTTCTTATTCAAACAAAGAAATATGATTAACAATCTAAGCTCAAAGTCTTAGTAATCGCCTTTCAATTTTGGTAGAGTTTTTACTTCTATAATAGAGAGATCTCCCTTAAAACAATCCAAGAGATTACAATATATAACAGCCTAGAAAAGTTTGACACTTTGTTCCATGGAGTAGCCCATGCTACATTCAATGCCTTGAATGCATTTCCAATTTTGTCAAAGAGGGCCATGTTGGAATAGGGTAGCCACCTTAACTATGGTGTGTGGATTCATCTTAAGTGTCTACTCCTAGGTCTAGATCATCTGGTGTCTACACCATTGTCCATTCTATCTTTACTCCCACAGGGACAAATAGGCCATTATCTTTAATGTTTAAGGGCTCAAGAATCCACTTGGTTGATTGTTCCACCTACTGGAATAACTACAGTGTAGATATTTCTAGTCTTTCCTCTTTCCTGCTACAATTTGAGCCCTCGAGCTATCCTTTCCCCTTTTTGTTTCTCTTGGTTCCTCTTCTCAACAGTTCTTCCTTTCATCTTGAAGGTCTTTAAATGCATTTGGGAGCATTTGGTTCCGTGCTTAAGCCTATAATGATCAATAGACACTTTGTTGCCACAAATTTGACATCTTTGGGTCCGTCATCATTTGAAATCCAATGGATAATTAGTTGTCTTAAATTTGACATCTGAGGGCTTGTCATCCTCCTTAGCAATTTCTTTGTGTCTTTCCCACTTTCTCTAGCCATTGATCTTAACAAATGATATGTGGCACCTTCCACTATGAAATAGGTGAGGACACTTGGCAGCATTCGCTTAATTTATAGAAGCTCTAGACCCCTTTTGAGAGTCTTGCAAAATATGACATGTGTTAGCTTCCAATGAGATCTTAGAAACACTGTAGAAACATTTAAGACTCCTTTGGATCCACATAGACACAAACACTTGTCACGCTTTTTTGAGCTAGAACGGGACATGTGGCACATTCCACTACTTTAAAACTTATTAGAAATTGAGTCCTGACAGATGACACTTGGTAACTTATGCTACACTTTATCAACTTACCCAAGGCCCACCAGGTCCTTACTTAAATAACAAAACAAAAAGAAAGAACCATGGAGTTTGACACTTGGTAGCTTTTGTCAAGCTTTCCAAGGGACACATGGTGACTTTCATAGTTTTGAGAAAAACACACATAGAAACCTTCCACATTTGCCACTTGGCACCTTCTATGGGACTCAGAGGGGAGCTTATTGAAAGAAGATATGAAGCTTATGGAAACTTGAAGTGCAGATGCAGACACCTATTGTGATTCATTGAGTCATAACGAGACACAAGGAAGAAACTATAGATATTAACACTTGTCAGCCTTTGCCGAGCTTTGCAAATGACATGCAGTAGCTTCCATTGATATTTGCAAAGGACACATGGCACATTTCACTACTTTTAGAGACAATTTATAATGTATCTCGATAGATGACACCTGGCATCTTTCACTCTTGGGCTTTTTCCTTTCCTTTCGTAAGGGCACTCAGCTTTTGGGCTTTGGGGCACTCCCTTAAACCAGTCAATTGAACCAACTGATTGAACCAACTTTGGTTCAATGGTTCAATAGTTCATTCCTTTGTTTCACTCATTCAATTGACTGCTTGAACTAACCATGTTGAACCAATCACTCGTTGAGCCTTTGAACCTTTTAAATGTTGAACCTTTGATGAACTTTGACAATGCGCTTGACCCTTTGAAGCTTATCGACGTTGTTAAACCTTAAACCCATTGAACCCCTAAAGCTATTTTCTTTAAGGTTCAACAATTCAATAGTTTAATGGTTCAATGGTTCAATCCTTTCTTAGAGGCTTGCCGATGGACCATTTTTGATTGAACCAAGGCATTGAACCAATCCTAAAAATGCCTAAGTGTTGGAAACTTGCCCCTTTCGATTGAACTCACCCGAAGAAGCCATTGAACCCATTGAACTAACTAGTCCCTTTACTAAAAAAGCTTGAAAAATGAGGAATTTGAAAGCTCAAAACAAATTTTGAAAAGGGAAGAGACAATTTTGGTCTTGCAAGACCAAAATAGTTCATATGTTGTCCCAAAAATGAGTGACATTTTTTGGGGACAACAATATGGTGATGGGAAAGTTCATTCTAATGAACATATTACAACCTTTTTCATAGCTTGTGGTGTGATAGGCATTGAATATGAAGACATAGTAGTCAAACTATTTGTGGAAACATTGCAAGGTGCTACTGCAGACTAGTTTTATCATCTGCAAGCACAAATAGTGACTGACTAGAACACTCTCAAGGCCAAATTCGAGGCTAGATTCAAACCTACAAAAGATGCACATGCCTTATTAGCTTATCTTACACAAAATAATAAGGAGCCTCATGAACGTATGCAAGACTTCATTTCTAAATTTAACAAGCTAAGGAACATGATTCCTATAATTGCTCAACTGACACCTGAGAATCTTAAATGCTTCTTCATCAATTCTTAGCTTCCTGAAGTAAGTTTCCTATTGAGGCAAGCTAGCTGCATAGATATTTTTGTAGCTCAAATTTTGGCCAATAAGGTTGAAGATGATCTTATCTTGGTAAGAAAGATAAGAAGATATCATAGCATAAATAAAACTTCTTCATCTTCTAAAAAAAATTCTACAGGCACCACTGATCCTATAGTGCAAAAGCTAGCAAATGAATTGCTATCTCTGAAAAAGCAAATGGCACAAGGGATGTCTGCTCTTCCTTCTTATCAGGATATAACAAGGAGGAAATTTCTCAACCAGTCATATCAAGACAATCCTGCTAGGAATCAAGGGCAACAAAATCGTCTTCCTCTCTTATAGGGGAAGCTTGCCATTGAAGCAAGACTAGCTAACTCAGTAGTTGGTTATCATGAAATTGAACATGATTTCTCTTTCCAACCTGAGTTAGACCAAGAAGATGACGCTGATCTCTTTGTAGAAGGTGAAGAAGAATTAGCTAGTGACTCTAACATTGGTTTCCTAAATTACCAAGATGAAGCTAGAAGTAAAGGAGAAGTGTTTGATGGATCATACGATGTATTTACCAAGTCCCAAAACTAGTCAACTCAACAAGCTGATAAGGGAAAAATAGGGGAAGAATCTTGACCAGTAATTTCAATTTCTAAATGGAGGACTTCACTGCCTTTCCAATTAAAAGACTTGGTGATCAATAAAAAAATAAGTACCTCAAACAACCTTGCACCTTCTGCTTTAATTTCTCAGACCAGTCCCACACCCAATAAAACCTAGAATGATGGACTTCCTTCCTTTATTTCTTGTTTATTTTAGTTATTTGATATAATTTACCATACTAGGAAGACCAAGATCCAAATATCTGAGTTTGAATACTTACAACCCAACCCTGAGCAGTTGGATAGGTTAGTTGAATGCATCAAGAACAAAACTTTCCCTATAGGACAAGATGTTTCAAAGGTAACTCATGATCCCATAATGAACACATCCACCTAAAACAATCTTGTCATTACTCCTCCTATTACCTTGGGGAAGATAAAACCTTTCTATGTTTCCCTGTTGATAAATGGTCATAAGCTGAATAACTACATCATAAATTTTGGTGCCTCTAACAAGGTGATGCCCACCAAGGTGGCGGACTCTCTCAGGCTCACTCTAACTAAAACCTTTGGGAGATGTTTCTCCATAGAAAACAAACAAGTGACACTTTTGGGATAGATCAAAGATACCCAATTTGCATTTCCATCCTTCTCAAATAAGAGGATTAAAATGATAGTCTTGGTGGCTGACATTCTAGCCTCCTACGGCATTCTGCTTGGGATGAAATTTTTGCAAGGATGTTGGTGGAAAATTAAGCATTGACCTATTTGAGGAAAGGATACCTATCAAGGGCATCATGAAAAGGCTAATTACTAAGAAGGAATCAAAATACATTGTCACCCAAACGTCAGCCCCTAAGGCTCAAATTTGGTTTGAATCCTCAGGAATGGGTAATTACTTTCTATCAACAAAAGATGGTTTTGTTTCATCAAACAAAAGTTTACTAGGTGACAATCCAAAAAATTTAGACAAGAAATTAGAAGAATTGAGAGAACATAGTTTAGACAAAAAATAATCTTCCCTTCCTAATGAAGAAAAATATGAAAGAAGATCAGATTCTAATGATGTCTAGATTCTTGAATTTGATGGCAACAATTCTTCTACTAGTTTTGGAGCTGGAGTTGTTTTGATATCTCCACAACAAGATATTTTTCCTATTCATATAAGTTGTAGTTTAGCAACACCAAAAAAATGACCAAGTATTAATCTTTGCTTCTCAGATTGAAGGTTGCTCAAGCTAAAGGCATTAAATTTCTTCACGCTTGAGGAGATGCTGAGCTAGTGGTTTGTCAGGTGAAGAACCTGTATCAAACCAAGAATGAAATATTGTGACATTATCACAACTTGGTATGGGACTACCTTAAATTTTTTGATACTTTCATTATTTTTGTGGTGCCTAAAGAATTCAATAATTAAGCAGATTCCTTAGCCATCTCTCCAACTCTCATGATTCCTCATTGAGAATTCAAAGAGCACAAGCACACTATTGAGCTGGTATTTTGACCAAGTGTACCAAATAATTCCAACCATTTGTAGGTATTTAATGGTGACAAACAAATCATTACTTTTCTAGAATATATGGATAGCTTTGAGAAGCTTCGTTTTGAAGGAAGTGAATCTCCACTGTGAGAATGAGCTCCCAAAACAAATTTAAAAATTGATGAAGAGTTCCTCCATCTCAAAGGGAATAAAATTCCCAAAGGATTAGTCTCTCTTGAGAAGATATTTGATAAGCATGATAGGTTTATCAAGAAGCAACAAATGGATTCAAAATCTCCCAAGGATTTTGATCAAATAAATTTGAGTACAGAGGATAATCCCAAAATGATCAACATCAAGAATTGTTGCACTCCTGATGAAAAACTCAAATTCATTACCCTATTTCACCATTACATTGATGTTTTAGCATAATATTATGATGATCTGAAATCTCTCAAGCTTGAATAAATTTGACATGAGATTCCTCTCAAGGTTGGGTCATTGCCTCATAAGAAGAAACAAAGGCAGTACAACCCCAGGATATCAGGCACAATTCTTTTTGAGATACAAAAAATGATGAATGCAAGAATTATTTTCCCAATCCATCATTCCACTTAGATTTTGAACATAGTCCTTGTGAGAAAGAATAATGGATAAATTTGCCTCGGTGTTGATTTTAGAAATCTAAATCAGTCATCTTTAAAAGACAACTATCCCCTACCCATCATGGATTAGCTATTGCAAACAATGACTAGCATAGAGATGTTATCAATGTTAGATGGTTTTTCATATAATCAAGTAGAAGTTAGTGAAGCAGACCAACATAAGACCACTTTCACTACACCTTGGGGCACCTTTGCATATCGCATAATGCCTTTTGGCTTGATCAATGCTAGCGCCACCTTCTAGAGAGCAATGGATCTTGCTTTAGAAACAAAATGGGGAAGTTCATTGTGGTATATCTTGATGACTTGACAGTCTTTTTTAAACATTGTCTTGATCATGTGCATCATTTACAACAAGTGTTGGAATGATGTTGATAAAATGGCATTTCCTTCAATCCCAAGAAATCAATTTTTGGGCTTACAGAAGGTAAAATTCTCGGTCACACTGTGTCTTGAGAAGGCATAAAGATCAACCCAAAAAGATTTAAATCCATCCAATATATTTCTCTTCCTACCAGTAAGAATGCAGTCTCTTCTTTCTTTAGAAAGGTGAATTTTCTATGAAGGTTCATTCCTGAATTCACAGAGAAGACTCACCACATTGTCAACATGATAAAGGGTAAAGCTACTTTCAACTAGACTAAATAAGGCAATTCAACATTTCAAGATATCAAGGAAGCTATCGCTTATGCCCCAATCCTAGTTTGTCCTAATTATACCAAAGACTTTATAATATATAGCTATGCTTCTAAACACATGCTTTCAGCCATTTTGGTTTAGCAAAACAAAGAAGGTGTGGATTCCCCCATTTTTTTATATGAGTGGTCCTCTCAAAGCTCATGAGATGAAATATTCAAACATGGAGAAGCATGCTTATGCTATGGTTAAGGCAGTAAAGCACTTCCATTTTTACATCTTGAACTCACACATCATTGCTCTAGTTCTTGATATAACAATATAGTCCATTCTAACTCAATAGGAGTTTGGAACTAAAAGGGGAAATTGAATTACTAAAATCAAGGAGTTTGATCTTGTTATCAAACCTATGAAGCTTGTGCAGAGAAGAGGTCTCTGCCAAATAATTGTTGATAACATACCAGAAGAAGCATGGCATGAAGAAACAGAGGTTAAAGGCATGTCTATAGTTCTCTTTTTCACCACTATGAATGAGTGCTATTCTAATATTACTCATTTCCTTACCTATGGTGAGTGTCCTGCCCACCTGTCTCATAAATAAAGATGACTATTAAGTTGAAAGCTGCTAACTTTGTCCTGTGAGATAATGGTTTATACAAGAGGAGCCTTGATGGGATATTTCTTTGTTGCATGGATAAAGTGCAACAAAGCAAATTTTTAGAGTCCTTCCATAATTTAGCTTATGGAGGACATTTTTCTACACCCGTGACTACCCATAAAATTCGACGAGCCAGGTACTATTGGCCTACTCTATTTTGAGATTCATACACTTAGGTGTGTAGATGTGAGTTGTGTCAACAGTTCGTTGGGAAACCCAAGTTGGCTACGTTATCTCTCAAGCTTGTGGTGATTGAAGAGCCTTTTTAGCAATGGGGAATTGATTTCATTGGTGTTGTAAAACTGTCCTTGAGTGCTGGGCATGACTATGTTATCACAGCCATAGACTATTTTACCAAGTGTGTGGAAGCTATTCTAGCCAAGCATTCTACTTCAAAAGTGGTATGTAATTTCCTCAAGGAAAATATCATTTCTCAGTTTTGAGTCCCAACCAAGATTTTAACAGACAATACAACTTGTTTCTCTTCTCATGAGGTTATCCAATTCTGCTACTATTATGGGATTATCCTCTCCCACTCTTCTAACTATTATCCATAAGGAAATGGTCAAGTAGAATCAAGCAACAAGAACCTGGTGACCATTATCATGAAGCTGGTAGATAAAAATTAGAGAACCTGGCATAAAGCATTACTTGATGCTTTATGGGAAGACATAATTACACCTAAAATGGCAATAGGTATGTCCCCATTCCAACTTATGTATGGTCTAAATGCAGAGATACCAATCACCCTAGAATTACCAGCATTGAAGTTGGCAAATGCAGCCAAAGATTCAACTTTTGAAAGTTTCATCGACAAGAGGATCATGTGCTTGACTAAACTAAATGAGCAATGAACTATGGTGGTGGATCATATTGCTATACATCAAAGTCTGGTAAAGAAAATCTTCAACCATAAATTGAGGATTCATGATTTTTAGATTAGAGATCAAGTCTTGTTGTGGGACAAGAGGAGAGAAGTAAAAGGAATGCATGGAAAATTGGATTCCTTATGGAGAGGCCCATTTTCCATTCATCGATTAAATGTCAAAAATAGTTTCTTGTTGAAATATCAAGATGGGATGCCATTTGCACTACCTCACAGTGGGCAACATCTGAAACACTTCAATCCTTGAAGTATCAGATAGGTCCAATTGTACATTTGTATAGTCTTTCTTTGTTTTGTGTTGTTCATTTATTTTTGGCACCTTTCTTTTTTGGGTGACATGACTCCATAACCCAATGGCATAGATGAAGGAACTTAGAGTCTAGATTTTACTCCCTTTGATTGCTTCAAATTTCATTCCCCAACTGAAGCTAGCTATTATTCCCAAAATTTGGCACTTATTTTTGTAGACAACATGTCGACCATTTTGGTCCTGCAGACCAAAATGCTCTCTTTCTTTCTCAAAAAATGTTCTGAGTAGTTAAGTTTTTCAAATACTCAAGCCTTTTTAGCTAAGAAAATCATAGGTTCAATAGGTGGGATTTCTCTAAGGGAAGTTCAAAACACTTAAGGCAGTTCTTAAGTGTTTTGAAGATGGTTTAATGTTGAGGTTCAATCAAAAGACTCGATGGTGGGGTTTAAAGAATTGGAATGAACCGTTGAACCATTGAACCTTGAACCAAAAGGGTTCAAAGGTTCAAAGGTTCAAAGGTTTAATGAGTTTAATAAACTTAAATAATACAAGGATCTAAAGAGATAGAATGAACCATTGAACCATTGAACCCCACCTCCAAAAGGTTCAAAGGTTCAAAAAGTTTAAAAGTTCAAAGAGTTCAAAGTTTGAGAGAAAGATTTGAGTGAATGGTTCAAGCAGAAGATTCCAGAAAGAGGTTTAACCAAATGGCTCAACCAGATGGTTCAAACAATTGGTTTAATGACACTTTGAATGCATAAAAGAAAACTAAGTGAATGTGGCCCTTTATAAAACATTGAATTGCTGAATCATCAAACCATTGAATCGTTGAACCATTAAATTGAATGAGTTCAAGGTTTAAAGTGGTTCAAGTGACCGATTATGTCCCTATGGACATCAAATTTAGGGTAATGGAATAACCATTGATTTTCAAAAGACCTAAGAACAAACTCAGTGACCAGCCAAGAAAGGAGCTAAGGAGCCAGCTGAAAGTGAGAAGATAACCCTAAGGGCTCAGATCACCAGGAAGAGACAAAATGTAGCAAGGAAAGAGGGAATGACTATAGAAAATCTAAATATCTATAGGAGAGTTATTTTAGTAGGTGGATTAGTCCACTAGGTAGACCTCAGAGAACACAACCATTTAATGGCACATCCTATTTTTCTTCATTAAGTAAAGGCGAATGGACAACTGTGTAAGCATCATAAAGAAGACCAAGCAACCCATGCTTAGGAGGAGACATTTGAGATGATTTAGAATGCCAAAGTTAAGGCCAATAACCTAATCTAGCATATCCCCTTCATAGAATTTCCATTGCATTCAATGCAGCATGGGCCATTTTCATGAAAATAAGTGCCCAAGTCTTTATTTGAATGCTATATATTGTAATCTCTCATTTTATATAAAGGGGATCTCTCTGTTATTAGAAGTGAAGCTCTACCCAAATTAAAAGGCATTCCTAAAACTTTGAGCTTAGACTGTTAATCATATTTCATCAAGTGAATGAGAAAGCAAGTAACCTTTTAGACTTTGTGTTAAAATATCTTGTGTTATCTAGGAAATCATTCTTATGTATTTTTCCTAAATATAGTCTTGTCCATTTAATCAAATAAGTAGAACAAGTGGAAATAAGATGGAAGATGTCCTAAAGCTGACTGTGGGAGACTTTGTGATACGATAATTATCTTTAGTCTGTGTTTTGTGTAAAGGATACTGGAGAGACTTTGAGATCCCCTTATCCTTCGTAATCTTTCACTCTATTGTAGTTTTTTGTCGGGACTTTGTGCTGTACTTCAAACTACTGTGTTACTTTGTCCTAAATTAGTAGGAGAAACAATGAAATACTTTGTGTTTTTGTGAGTTTCTTATGGATCAAGTCACTACCTAGGAAGAATCCTTACTGTCTACTAAACATCATTTCTAAAAGAAGAGATATGCTTTTAGTAATTACGCTAGAATTCTCCTCTGTTCTGTGAACATCATCTCTGAAAAAAGAGAGATGGATGGTATGATTTCACTCCTAAGTCTATTTTCAGCTTATATTAGTATATTATAGTTTATAAGGAACTTCCCCTTGCTAAGAGGAGAGATTTATCTCATTATGAATGTGGTCACCACGTTCATTTTGTCATATAAATCTCTGTGTGCTGTGTTTTATATACCCATTTTTCCATTAGTTAGTTGATGACAAAATATTCACCCAACAGATAGTATGGGGGGACACCAAAGTGGAAAATGATTTGGTTAAGAATGAATTTGGTGATGGTATTACTAGTGATATTAATAAGGGGAATAAATTCAACCCATTTGGTAAAATATTTGGTAGCTATGTTGATAAAAAAATGCTCATCTTACGAGTGAAGTAATTTTTTGATGAGATATAAACCCCACATAGAGAATGGCTAGGGAGATTTGACAATTTTAAGCTCGACTAGAGGTGAATTAATGAGATTATCATGAAATTGGCAAGGAGCAAACTTTTTAGTTAATTAGATAGCATCTTTTTCAAGAGTAGGCTAAAATTAACCCATACATAGGCATTTGTAGTTTGTAGCATGTCCATTACAGTGACCAATGCAAATACCCCCATGTACTTGTTCAATAAGAGGATGGGCCTCATATGGCATAACATAATGGAGCAAGGTACCTTTAACATTATGATAATAAAGGATGATATATAAAAATACATACTTGAAAGCTTATTTAAAAATATGAGTCTTTTCATGAGAGTCTAAGTTAGGATGAGAATTTTGGTGTTCTAGGAATTGAATGATGTCTTCATACCATGGGATTTATTAAATGGTGATAGCCTCGATGTGGCAGATAAGTGAATCTAGTGGTTGAGTAGAAGATGGAGATTTTCTTATTTGTATAAGAAAACTAGGATTGAAAATAACTTGGTGGTGATGAAAGAGAGATCCTAAAGAAGCAAGGGAATCAATGATGGAATTTTGATCTTGAGAAATAGGATCACTAGTGAAAGACATGAAGTCTTTAGTGAGAGTGATTACAATTTGATGATAAGTAATGAGATTATCGCTTTTGCATTGGTAATCACCATTGACTTGGAATTAATAAGATAAGAATCACCTAAAACATGAAGATATTAGATGTATAGATCAAGATCAACTCTCATGTCTAACATTATAGCTTCATATTCAACCATATTATTAGTTACATCAAATGTTAAATAAAAATCTAAAGGAATTATTTTACCGAGAGGACTTGTAAGAATGCAACCTGCCCTAGCTCCTTGAAGGAATTTAGAACCATCAAAGTGAAGGGTCCAAGTATCTTCATACAAGTTGACATTAATTTTAGGAAGATCTTCATAACTAATTCTGGCTTAGTAGTATCATGGGGAGTAGTAGATTCATCAAGATTACTTGCTTCAAGATTAGTGGTGAAGTTATGAAATTAATATTTAAGTGAAATAACTTGACTGAGACCTTTAATATAGAGAATATTATCATCAGGGAGACTATCTTGAAGGTGATTGGTAGCTAGCACAAGAGCTATGGTAAGTTGATCAGTATGACTTGTCCTTTTACACTTTTTTGAGTTACAATGAAGAAATAAAATTCCATAAGGAGGATCATCCATTTTCCAATTCTATCTTTGGGGAGAAAGGCTTTGGATAAGAAGTGATGAAGGGGATCAAACTGAATGATAGCATATTTAGTTTGGTAGAGCATGTAATGTCAAAGTTTTTCAGCTATGAAATAGATGACAAGACAATCATTTTTAACTTTTATGTAATGTTTTGCGTAATCAATGAGGCCTCAGATAATGTCATAGATATCATACTCTCTTTTAGTATTATCTTGTTGGGTAAGCATTTCCCCAAATGATATCGGTGTGGAACATGTATATAAGATCAAGGATCGATCATTAGAAGGAAGACAAAGTGTATGTGGGTGAAGCAATGATTATTTCATGTTATCAAAGGCTTTTTGACAAGGTCTATCCATTCTAAATCATTACCTTTATTTAGAAGAGAATTAATGCAATGGATGCGATAAGCCATTTTGGGGATGAATCATCTAATTGTGCAAAGCTTGCCTAAGTATGAATGTTTGGAATGGAATGAGGAATGGGCATGTTGATGATAACATTAATATTAGTTGGGTAAACATTGATACCATGAAGAGAGATGAGGAATCCTAACAATTTTTTAGATGTGAAACCAAAGACACATTTGTAAGGATTTAATATAACCTAGTATTTAAGAATATGGTCAAATATGATGGCAAGATTAGAAAGATGAGTATTGTAACTTTTGGATTTAGCAATGAGGTCATCCACATAGGTTTTAACAATTTTGTAAATAATATCATGAAATATGTGAGTCATTTCTCATTGATAAGTGGCTCCAAAATTTTTAAGTATGAAGGAAATTTTGACATATTAATAGGTGTTCCATTCCATGGTGAAAGTGGTTTTATGTTGGTCCTCAGGGGAAATGTGAATCTAATTGTATCCAGAGAAGCCGTCCGTAAGAGATACCATTGTTACCTAGTGATGGAATCAATGATGGCATCTATCAAAGGTAAATGGAATTTTTCCTTAAGACAAGTGAGGTTAAGATTATGAAAATAAATATAGATGCAAATGACCATAGTGACCATTTTTTGAATGGGAATGATGTTAGAAAACTATTCAGAATAGTCTATTGGTTTGATAAATTTAGCATCAAGAAGCTTGATGATCTCCTTATGACATAAAGTGGAAACCTCAGGTGGGAATTTCCTTTGTTTTTGATGCACAAGATTGGCATTAGGATAAGTAATGATGTTATGCACCACAATTCTAGGGTCAATACCAAACTAGGCATGTCTTCATATGACCAAGCAAAGATATCATGATATTTATCAAAGAATAAGATGAAATTATTGTACTTAGTATTTGAGAGTTTTTGATAATTTTTAGTTGGTTGAGGTCATGATGGAGTACCATATTTAATGTGAATTATTTCTTTGATAAGCATAGCATTGCCATATTGGAAATGGTATGGTACATTAGGTAAAGTAGAAATTGGATTAGTTTTAGGATCAGTGCTAATAATGAAGTTGTTAAAATAAGGGGTTTTAGTTTTAAAATTCCCCAATTTATGATGTTGAGGAAGTTGAGGTTCTTAGGCATGAAGTAGTTTAATAATAGATTTATCACTAGGCAATGTGGGAAGAGGACCATAATACTAAACACCTACTTTGAGATGTAGAATCTGATTACTATGGTGATCATACTTAAAATGTATCTGATGAACATCGGTTACTTTGGCATCAAGTGTAATCTCAAGAGTAGGAGAAGTAGATGGATTATAAGGGATTGGTGTGTCATTGGTTTCATTTATGGGGGAAGGATTGGATGCAGTGATGGGATAGATAGGTGGTAAATAGAATTTAGTAATTGTTAAAAGTTTGGAAGGTATGATTTACTCTACCACCCAAGGAGTATCGAGAAGTGGAGAATTGGAAGGAGGCACATAACTTTTAGTATCTAATTCGTGATCCCTAGAAATGGTATGAACATCTTGATTAAAAGCATGAATTTGAGCTAAGGTTTTTTGATAATATTGGACATCCAAGCCTCAAGATTGAGCTTGGGACATTATGTAATTATCATCATATGTTGGATAAATTGTACATGCTTGAGATTCAAGGGAGTTTTTTAAATGTGAAATCCCAATATTATTGAATGTACATGGAGATATTACGAGAGGATATTGAAATAATTTAACCACTCCAAATTCATTATAAGTGAAGGCATCTTTTGGTAAAGAAGGCTCCTGAGCATTGCATGGAGGAGAAAATCAATGATCTCATTAATAATAGGAATATTATGGTCTCAAGGTAATAAATAAGGAAGAAGCCACTCTAAAATGTAGGGAGGTAGTTTGGTAATAGTGAAAGTATGTTACAAATCATTAGGTTCATCATCATTTGAATCGATAAGAGTGAATTGTAAATTAGGATTGATGTTGATGAATTTAGGAAAAGGAGAACTATTGATCTTATGAATTATATGAATATGATACTAAGATTTGGGATTAGGAAGTTGAATACTCTAAGGGTTGTGATCAAGATCATGCTTATATTGTTTGCCATTATATAAGAATTTAACGCATTGTCTACTAGAAGAATCAATATCCATCATTATATGAGTCTAAGGAAGAACAAGAAGTATATTATAAGATAATGGTAAATCAAGGGCCATAAGATTAGTTTTAACAGTCTTAGGTCCGATGGTTAGGGGAAGCCAAATACAACCAAGTAATTTTTGATTAGTATTATCAAAACTATGACAAGTAAGATGGGTTTGCTTGAGATGATCCTTATTATAACCAAGTTATTAGATAAGCCAAAAATATTTCACATTAATACTAGAGCCTTCATCAACTAGAGATCTATGGATAAGGGTAGTATTAATGGCTATTTTAATGAAAAGTGGTGGGTCATCAACATGAAAAATAATCTCATCATTGATCATGTCCTATTTTAAGAAATTCAATAAAAGGCTTAGAAGAAGGACATAAGGTTTCAATAGTATGTATGTTGGCAGGTTGAGGTTTAATAGAAGGTGGTTCTTCATCTATAGAGGATGGATCTTTAATTTCTTGTAATTGATGCATAAAGAACTTACGATGATAGGGAGAAGTATGAACCAACTCTATAAGTCAAAATTACAAGGCATAGAGTTAAGTTCTTAAAGAAAGTTCTAATGAGATTTAGAATAAGAACTAGCATGATGTTTAGGAGGTAAGGTATATTTTGAAGGGAAGTGGTTAGAGGTTCATAAGGAGGAAGTGGTTCCTCATGGGATTTCAAAGTGATATTAGTGGTTATAGTATATGTGATAATTTTTTCTTCTAAAGATGGGTTTTTAGGTTTGGTAATAGGATATTTGTGATTCAGATTATGATGATAATTGACCTTAGTAGTGTTAACATATTGATAAATATTATAGTATTGGTCATAGTTAGCATCAATGACATAAACATCATTGGTAGTTTGTTGATTATTTGTGGAAAAATATTTTTGGTTATTTGAGGTAGAAGATTTAGAAATTTGTCATTTTTGGGAAGTAATAATATACTCTTAACAATGAAGGTTAATCATGGCTTCATGATTAAATGAATCATTAAGCATATAGGAGACAACAAATTTGGTGAACCCTCTACAAGATTCATGGCAGTGAATAATGTCGTCATGGAACCAACAAAATTGATTAGGGTCATACCACTTAGGAGGATTGTTAGGATAGGTGAAAGGTTTTGAGGGTAGTAAAAATTATTTCATTTAATGCACCATGAGCGGTGTGTGAGAAGATGAAGGAATGTTAGTTTCAGTAACTCCTAGTTTGGTTTTAGGATTATTTCTAGTGATAACATTAGTATATGTTTGAAAATATCCTTTAATAAGTTTAAGATTAGGTTTAAATTGCTTTATGAGAAAATCTTGATGTTTAGTTTGGTTAAGAGCTTCGTTAATTATTTAGGGAGAAAAATTTCAAACCTTATATTGAAGAGGAGTTAAATTAGTTATAAAGAGTTTGAACAAGTTATCATCAGCAATATTATGGTTATCTTTATGGGCCAATGATTTCCATCTTTTGATAAAATCATGAGCTGATTCTGTGGGAGATTGATTAGTATTAATGAAGTGGCTAAGATAATGTTTAGGAAGATCATTATGTTGAAACTCCTTAGCTAAAGGATTGACTAACTATTCAATTTTCCAAATAGAATGTTGGGGAAGTTGGTTATACCATTCTAATACATCACCAGTAAAGGTTTTGACTAAGATTTTAGTTGTGGTGAATGTATTAATTTGGATCCACTCTTTATAAAGGTTGTCAAATGCTTTGAGAAATGAGACAGGGTCTTTAGTCCCATTAGACTTGATAGTTGGAGATATGTTACGAATATCAATGGACATTATTAAGGGAGATAAAGGATCTTTTTGAATAGTTTGAAGCATCTTGTTATTCATTATGGGTTGAGGAATAACATTATATGAGGCATATCTAAGAGGTCAAGGAATATAATTGGGGTTATCTTGAGGATGGATAGCTGGAGGTTGATTATCCATATTAATCAAATGATGTTGGAGTTGCATCATTTGAGAAGTGTTATAAGTTTTCAATATGTTCATTTTTTGTAAGACTTAGGCAAGAAGTTGAATTATATCTATAGTTTGGTTGGTGTTGGTAGGATCCCCCCCAAATTGGTATTAGGGGGAGGGTTATTAGAAGATGTATTATTATTTAAAATTGTGTCAATTTCTCCCACATTAGTTTCAAGGTTTTGAAGATGAGAAGTGTCTTGATAGGTATAGAAAGGGTCAAACCCATCAACTTCATCTTGAGGTGTGATTTTCACCATGTGAAAATCTAATGATGGAGGGGAAGAGGTTCCCTAAGAGTGATGGTGTTCTTGGGAAGAAAAGAGAGGGATAAATGAATATCCCATATAATATCTAAATGGATTCAGGGTGTCTAAGAAAATTATTATATGGGACTTCATGATGACTTGAAAAGAAATGAACAAAATGCTAAGGAAAAATAATAGAGAATTGAGTTAGTTAAACAAGGAAATTAGGAAGAGTACAAATTCAACTAGGTCAACCGAGTATAGAAAAAAGGGTTTGAAAGCTAAGAAAATGGAAATATAGAGTTGACAGGGTTGACCTAGTTCTGTAACATGGGCAAAAGAATAGGTAGAAAAATATATATATTTGATAGGGTCGACCTAGTTCTGTATTTAGGGAAGTAGAAAAGAGTATTATGTCAATAGGTTTGACCTAGTTCTATATCTTGGGAAGAAAAAAAGTGTACTGTGTCAATAGGGTTGACCTAGTCTACAAGTAGGGAAAACAGATAATCTGTAAGAGACTGTGTCGAGTAAAATGATTATTTACTAAAATAGGAAAAAAATTACAATTATTTTTTAAAGTAAAAAATGAAATGAAACATAAAATCAATTGGGTCAATGAGGTTGATCCAATTGAGGCAATGTTAATGCCTAAAACTTTTGTTCTCAGCAAATAACCCCCCTATGGGAAGCTTTACACATGTGAAACTAAAAATACTATCTATGAAGAGACCTCTAAGATTCTAGAATCCATATCTTTAAATAATTGGGGAGGAAAAGGGGAAAGATGAAATGCAACTAAAACTAAAATAAAAATATCTAAGGTGATGCACCATAATTCTTAATGTACTCATTCCTAATATTGCATAATATAGCTTGAACCCTTTAAAATATTATAGACAATTTAAAAGAGCATATGCATGATTTAAATCCTATAATATAAACAAAATCTAACACTATAAAAGTAGAGAAAGAAATAATAGAAGGAAACTGATTCCACACAATTTGACATAGAACACCACATCTTCTCCATTATTGGGTATATAAAAAAATACAAAAGGCTAAAAGGCACAATATAGACTATTCAATCCTTCTCATGAGGGGCACCTGCTAAGGTCTTGAAATATGTAATTACAATTGATACTATTTCTATTCAAAAATGAAAACTATTACAATGGTTGTTCTCTAGTGACTATTATGAAAACCACTAACTATTAACTAGCTACACGCCCTTACAAAAGAAAGAATTCCCCAATACATAGGCATGAGAGCCTCACAAGGAAATGACACTTGGAACCTGGAACTCACATTCATGATGAGGCCATTGTAACTAAAAATGGGAGCTTTGGCTCATGAGTACAGATGGTCTTCAAATCTTGGATATGGTGTAACCTCAATGCCTCATGATTCCCTTGACACTAAGAGTAAGTTCTATAGCAACACATGTCTCTCTCTAAACTGCTTCTAGAATTTTAATTGGAAGTAGGGCCCACTTCCCTCATCCAATGGCACAAATCAAATCTACAATAGAAATAAACTTGCCTTGGATAAGCAACATAATGATGCATGGCACAAGGGAATGCCTTTCAAAGATAGAGATTATCTATAGGACCCATTAACTTGAACAACCAATGATACACCCTATTCTTATAAAGTAATTCCCTTCTTTCTCGATGAGTGTTTTGATACCACATGGTGAGCTAGTGATGTTCCTAGGGAATCCAAGAATCCTTTTATGAAGGATGAGCATAGGGATGCCACTAACATTATTAGAAGGAGCTAAGACTTAAAAATTAAAAAGGGACTTGAGGAAAAAGAGGAGGCTAATAACTTGCCTAACTCTTTAATCTCATCCATGATGAAAATCCAATTGCTCTAAAAACTTCAAAATGTGGATTGATCCAAATTTCCTAGCTACCTCCAATGGAATCCACTTACAGATAGAAGAACCTAAAAACTCTAGTTTTGTATACCAATCAAAGCAAAACTATAAAAAGGTGAGGTCTGTAAAACTTATAACTTTGGAAGAGTGGCATTCAAAGGAATCTATTATTCCTTTGTAGGATGAGTCTTCTTTTTAAAAGCCTTGAGAGCTCTATATAGATCAATTATCTCCTTGAAGGAAATTCTACTCAGACCTTGTACAACCACCCCAATCTAAAATTTGAACTAGGAAAGAGGTTGCAAAAGAGTCTCTACTTCAGAGATGCTTAGTGCTTGACCTAAGGTTGTAAAGATGGTCTCATCATTCTACTTCATGACTAGTAGATCTTTTATCTTGTCCTCTTAAAGGACTATGTTATCTATGAGGAATAGGGAGGGGATTCTTAAATGGAAAAGCTATTTTATTTGTCCCTTCATGTCCCAAACCACTTTCTCTAAGGTTTTTAAAAATGCCTTGCATTTTGATACAACCTTGATGCAGCTTAAGAACTCATTTACTTTGACCATCACCTACCTTCTATTGGCCACCCATGCTACCTGGATCATCTCATCTATCATGATATATATCTTTATTACTATGAGTTATAAATATTGGACCTTAGGAGATACAAAAGTGAGGACTTGATTCATAGATGCGCTCACTTGTGCGCTTAACCACTATGAGTCTATGATGAACCCAAACACTCGATTCAAGTTTGAGGCCACATTATTTATCCTCTCCCAATATGAAATGCATAATTATTGGATCATTAAGAGGATGTCTATGGTCTAGGAGTAGGTAGTGAGGTAATTCTTAAACTATTGGATCTCTTGGTCCTTGGACAATGACTCTTGTAGTAATTGTTGTTATATCTATTGATGTGTGATCATAGATTCCATAAGACACTTATGAGTCTATGTAAGATCTATTTCTTTATCCTCTAGCCTATTTTTTATAGCCTCCATTTCCTTTTTTAGGCAATCTAATTTGACCTTCAACTTTGCTACTTAGATTTGAAGATAGGATCTCTGCTTAGCTTCCAATTGAAATCTCTTAGATGTGACATGACTCTGTAATTTAGATCTCATCTTTGTGAGCTCTGTGTCTTTGGATTTGGCCTCTATGTTTAGGAGGTTAATGGTGGATTTAACTATTGTGAGTTATTTCTCCATTTTTTATAGTTAATGGCCTACCTTTACATAATCCATTGTTATGGATTTCTAAGTCTCTATGAGTTTGAACCTACCATGTGGCCTTGCTTGGTTGAGGTTCAATCTGATAACATGGATTGAGTGATCTCATATCTCCATCTTCTCTTGGGGATTGATTACTATTAGTGTCATATGTGCAATCATAAGAGATTATTGTGTGGGTTTAAATAATGACTATATGTGTGGTACCATCAGGGCCTTAGCCATTTTTCCTCACCTTTTTTTTACCTAAGATTCTCAAGATTTATTTACAATATCTAACTAATAGTATAACTATTCCTATGATTGAATAATTTCCCCCACGAAGGGAGATCCTAGTGGAATTATTAAGGGAATGGTCACTTGTTACTATAAATAAGCATATGCTATTCCATCGATGATGAGTGAGTGGATGGTCAATGTGGAAGGTGACAAGGGTGGGAGGTCACAGAGAGGGATGGTGGGTGATTACACCAAGATGGATGTAATTGTGTTGGATGAAGGTGGAGTTAAAATCAACACAAACATGGTGGATGGCTGAGTGGTGACTAAGGTGGAAATGGTAGAAGGTGAATAATAAGTGAATAATGAGGAAAAAGTGGATAGGATAGGGTGAGTGAAACATACCTTTTTCTACTTGGGTTTTAGAGGAAGGTTGGAAATTTTCACTTTATAGCTAGGCTAAGATGACCCTACCTTGGGTTACCCTAGAGTGGTCTGATCCTACTATTAAGGAGCTATATATAGTAGAGAGGGCAAAGATGTAGGCCTCTAAATTAACAAAATCTCATCCTCTTTTACTTAGGGGACATCCTCTTCTTCTTTCAATGAAACCTCTTCTTTTGTATGAGAATCCACCTCATGATACTCATCCTAGATATTTTCAAATTTCTTATCAGTATCTAGCTCTTAAAAATTGATCTCTCTCTAGCTAATTTATTGACTACACTTCTAATAAGATTCCATTTTTTCCTTATTCTATCCCCTCTAGATGAGTTGTGCTCTTAGATCCTTGGTCATGAGCTGTGCAGGATACAAATCTCAGATTGGTTTATAAAAAGACTCCCACAGTTGGTGGGTGTTTGAGGGGATCTTTGATAGATCAACATAGTTATTAATATCATCTTCCATTAATGAATTTTTCTCTTCAAAGTATGGTCTAGGCTCATGACTAAATGGGGTGGTGGTCTTAAGAGCAACTATATGACTAGCTAGGTCATAATTCCATTGATCATTAATTTGATCTAGGTTGAGCTGTACCAGCTTGAGTGTAAGTAGATAGACCTATGACCTTCTCATAACTATAATTCCCCCTCTTAAAAATGGGATGTCATATAGGGCCTTGTTTCTTTAGCATGTGCCATACACTAAATCTAACACATTGAGCTAGCTAGTTAACTCTAGGGCCAAGGTCTAATTTATGAGCATACACAAGTCAAAATGGCTCCTCCTTGAATCCATAGACTTTACTAAAAGTAAAGTGGGATTCAAATAACTAGTTGCATGAAATTTTATAGCTGGTGAGCCATGCTCTCTGGTAATGTATCATTTAGAAGGTAATGGCTTCTTAACTAAGGTCGATTAGGATAAAAGATAAAACACAATATACAAACTCATGATAATCCTACATGGCCAAAAGGATGTGGATCCATGCAGAGATAAGGATCACCATAGAGGGATATGTTCCCATCTTAGTCAAGTTGATGATAAATTATGGTGAAAATAACCTGGTGATCTAATTAAGGATCATGTGGATAAGGAAAGAAGAATACCTAAAGGTATTCTAAGCTAAAAAATTTGCTAGATGATTATGAATGGCATCAAAAATGGAGTTTATGAAGTCCATCTTATAGTCCTTCTCCCTGCTCACCATTTTCAAGTGTAATATTGCACCCAATTTAAAATCATGGACATTAGTGTCTGAGTCCATTCCAAAGATGAATGCTAGCATAAAAAGGTCATATTTCATAAATTGCACCACAAAGCTTGAGAGAGTAATGGGCTGAGGTGGTACTTCTATGAAATTACTATGAAGAGTTGAGTTTAGGAGCTTTACCTTTGTATACAAGTTTCCCATATAGTCTACAATCTCTCCATATCATAGATATCTACACTGGGGTTATTAGGGAGTTGAAACATCTCCCTCATTTCTTTGACACTGATCTCTATATTCAAGTGGTGGCTTGTGATAATGCTATTGTTGAAATCATAATTTTGAAGGCATATAATAATGAGCTCTAGGCACAAGTGTATGAGAGGCACCATATACTATTCCAAGGTAGAGCTATATATTTTATAGCCGAATGACTCGATGTAATTATTCTAAACTTTTGTGAGCATGCAGGCATGAATGCCCTCCCTTAGATTCTTAGTATTTTTTTTATCAATTTGGGATCAAATATCCCATTTGAAAAGTCAAGGACTAGTTGGGGTCCCTACAACATCGCTTGATGACACTCTTCACATTTGGTACTATGGGTTTAGGATGTGCAGGGGTGGAAGCATATGATTTACCTCCTAAAAATTATGGGAGAAGCTCTTTATGACCATCTGATCCATGATATATTTTCTTAATAGGATGTCTTCTATCGGGTGAGGACCTAAAAGGTTCCATCTTGTAATTATCCTAAAATAATTCTCTCTTTGCTTTGGGAAACTATTGGATCCTGGACGTTGATAATAATTCCACATACAATTCTTCGCTTAAGACTCTCTACATAGTTTAGTGCTCTCAAGAACTCGCAGGGCATTTAAACACTTTGTTCAATTAGGAAAGGGGTATTTATGGAATAACACTAATAATTAAATAAAAATATAACCTTTTTTATTTTGGCATATATAGATGAGAAGGGTGGCATTCAAGCTTGAAAAACCTCACCTGAAATATTTATGATGATCCTCACAAGAGATCATACAATAGGGGGCACTTGAATATTAATTGCAGGGGTAGTGGGGTAGATAACCATCTATTAGAGAGGATTCAAAATGAGGGGATATAAGGCATGGACACTTGGAAATAATATGTAGCAATTTTTGCTAATGTTAATTATTATTAAAGGGAAAAAATAAAAAAAAAAAGGAAATTAACTATGTACAAATCAAGGTCGATAAATCAGCTAAAGTGATTCAAGTGGATTTTGTTAACTAAAATATATAAAGCATTGCCTTTTTTTTTTGCTAATTTAACTAAACTTCCTTGCCTATTTTTGATGATGTGAAAAATTCCTCTCCATAAATAATCAAACTTTTCATGCCGACCTAGCTTTTTGGCCCTTTCATCATATTTCAGGACCAAGTCTCCTAGTTTAAAACCTAGGTCAGATGTATTTTTATCAAACCAACGTATAACCACATGCTTTCAACTAATCATAGCACCATCAACTAGTTCTCTTACTTCCTAAAGATTGATCAATTCTACTAATCTAATCTCTATTGATCTATTCTCCACTATTTTAGAAGATTTTAACAACTAAAAAGTGGGAATATCCATCAAAATGGGCATGACCACTTCTTTTCCATATATTAATTCATAAAGGGAAATTTTTAGAATCTTCTTAAGAGTGATTTGATTAGCTCACATATCTATTTTTAAATTTTTATACCATTTTATCTATTTGTCAACACCCATTCTCTTAACTAACCTTATGAGGTTCTTATAGGTCGATTTAGCCAACCCATTCCCTTGTGGGTAGTAGTTGGATGAAGTCTTAAGAAAGATTCCATTACAAAGTAAAAATTCCAAAACCTTTGATCTGAGGAAGGCCTTTGAATTATAAAATATGATTTATTTAGGAGGGCCATAACTTATTACTAATTATTCCAGGAAGTCAAGGATCACATTTTTAGTTTCTTCTTTCAAAGGAGTTGTTTCAATCCAAATTGTGAAGTAGTCCATGGTCATGAGTATCCACTTATGACCTATGATAGATATGGTATTGATCATCCTAATGAAATATAAACCCTATTATATAAAAGGATCATCAGTCACAATTGTGTTCAGTGACATGGATGAATTCTTTTGTTTACCTATAAAAAATTGGTATTGCTAGCATTTTTTCACTGCCTGGTAGTAATCTAAAAATAGGGTCAACTAATAGTATCCAACACACATGATTTTAATTGCAATTATTTTCACTAATAAATTTCTACCTGGAGGGGTAAAATGTATATCTTATAGGATTTATCTATCTTGGTGGTTGTCAACACACCTAATTATTACTTCATCAAAGCTCCTTTTTAACAAGACCCCTGAGACTAGTGTATAACTAGATCCTTAAAACCTATAGAATATCCTTTTATGCACGGGGAGGCCATCTGTATATTAAAAAAAATCCATAAAATGGGTTATATTGGTAACCCAAGACATGATAATTTTGTATTCACTCATTAAAACTATCTCTGGTGTATCTTGCTCATCTATTAGGGTATCCATGGATTGGGCCAAATACTCACAAAGTCCTCCTTCTCAGATCACCATGGTTAGTCTGACTTCGATGTCATATTATAGGATCTTAGTGATCCAATTGTCTCTCTTCTTTGTGATTTCTCCCTCCATGATGTATTATCTAATGCTAGAATGTGCCACATGTATCATTACATTCCTTCCCGTCACTAGGTGTCTGAATTTATTAAGATCTTTAGTGCTGGTGAAAGCACAATTCTTAATGAAATTATACATAATTTCATATCCACATAGGTTTCTTAAAAATAACAAAATAGGATGTTCAAATTTCCCTTCATCTTCTTTTTGAGTTAACATGACTGCCAAGCTATGTTCACTACCATAAACATACATGATAAAATATTTAGAAAAGTAGGATTAACTAGCATAGGAGTGGCAGATATTGAATTCTTGATTTTATCAAAAGATATTCTTCCTTCATCAATCCATTTTAAATCCTAGTCTTTCTTTAACATTAATGTAATTGGCATTACCAACCCTATGAAGTCAAAAATGAATCTAATTAACAAAGTTAATCTTCCCTAGGAAAGATTGGACTCCCTTATTGTTAATCGATAAGGTTAAGTCCCTGATGGCCTTCACTCTATCTAGATCAATAGAGATGCCTTATTTGGATACCACATATCCTAGTAACTTACCTTATAATATGTTTAAGATGCATTTTTTAGAGTTAAAGGATACCCCAAATTATTAGCATCCTTGAAAAATATTCTCCAAATGATCAAAATGATCTTATATTTTCTTGGAAAACACTATAAGATCATCCAAACAGATGAGGATGATTTTGTTAATCAAGCCTTGAAAATCTATATTGATGGCTTGATGGAAAGTAGCTCTTATATTAGAGAGGCCAAAATGTATTTTCACATATATGAAGGTTCTCCACTTTGTAGTGAAAGTGGTTTTATGTTGATCCTCCTAACTAACCCATACCTAGTTATAACCTAAGAACCTATCAAGCAGAGAGAGCATTTCTACACCTGTTACTATTTTGAGGATCTATTTCATTTAAGGAAGGGGATAATGATCTTTCAGATATGCTTTATTAAAATCTATGAAGTCTACACATAGTCTAATTTCCCCATTTTTTTCTTATTAGTACCAGGTTGGATACCCAAGTTGAAGGATTGATTGGATATATAATCCTTGAATTGATTAATTTCCTCAGTTCTTGAGCCATGAGTTGCTTATTTTTTGGGTTTATTATCCATTTCTTTTGGTGAACTACCATGGATCCTTTGATTAGATATATGTTATGTTGGATCACCTTTGGTCATAACCCTTCAAGTCATCATAGGTACAGGCTATAACCCCTTCGTAATTATTGTAGAAAGATACCAATTGATCCTTATCTTTTTGGGAGACTTCTTTCCCAACATTTAATTTTATGTTAGCTCCCACATCAATCTTTGATTAGTCACTTTTATTTGCGATGAAATTAATTTTATCATTCCTTGCATCATTAAAATCAAATAGATTCTCTAGAGTAATCAGTCTCTTTGAAAGTTTATTGGATTTTAGTTGTATGATTTAGTCTTCATAGGCTTTTTAAAATGTTGGTTACAACTAATTTACAAATTCACATGACTGTTGAAGGAACATACTGATTTGGGCATCGATCTCAAATACCTACCAATTATGATCATTATTTGGAATAGTGGGTCTGATGATTACTCCTACAATCTATTCATTTGTCAATAAATTTTTTATCAGATTAAACTAGTAGATAATTACTACCATTTTGTCTTCCTTTACATTCATGGACCTAGGAATGATTTGGATATTAAATGCTTTAATTTTTTTGATTAGATCCCATATTTGGTGGTGGTAAGACCTCATACAGACATTATTTTTAGCCACAACTCCTTTTACTTGCTTTGCTACTAGTTTGTAATATTTGAACACCTTTAAATGCTTGACACCCATGTGCTTAGTAAGGCTGAGGTCATGTACTATGGATTTGTACTTAGGATCATTATTTGTGTAGACAAACTAGAAGTGAAAGGCCCTAAGGTTCTCTTTTCCAAATGGAGACACCAATCAAATACTAACTCTAGAGCCAATTTTGTATTTCACACCATCAAAATGTAGAGTCCAAAAATTGGACTCATTTTTAGGTTATTTTCTCTAACCCTCCCTCTTCTTCATGACTTTAGGGATAGCTTGATCTTCATCATGGATTTCATAGGTCTTGAGGCTGGTGGCATCAATTTTTTTTAACAAATCATACTTAATGAATTCATTCATGAGGAATTCTTTTGAGATCCTATTGTCCACCACTCCTTCAAGAATTTCTATGGAACTCATTTCTTATTTTGATAAATAAGTGTGTGTTACTTCAAAATTCATCTTAGCATCATTATCTATGTGCTTCAGATGTAGCAGTTTAGACAACACCTCCATTTTTGATCTATATTTGGTTCTCAAGATCAAGTGAGACCAATACAAAGATAAGTACCCACCTATCTTGGCTATGAAATCTATGGATAAACATAAACCAAATACTGGTGGAATGTCTATTAATACAACTGCTTAGGGGATTGTGATATAAGGATAAAAATACAAAGTTAGGGAAAGATCCATGCTAATACCTATGGTCTAAACTTTCTTCCCATCTAATTTCATTACCCCTTTATTCAAAGGTTCATATTGAAGTTATAGTGTGTTTTTAATTTGTTTGCACATCATTATGGTGTTGGTGTCAGAATCAATCATATAATTATGCAAAAACTTATTCCCCATAATGAGGGTTAAAAACAATGGGGTGGGTTTTGTTTGACTTACCCCTATTTTAGAGTTGATGAACATAAATGGTGGATGGAGTTGCACTTTCTCGTTGGCTTCTATTCCCTTGGTTTGTTCTAGATATGTAGCTGGGTTATCCTATGTAGGTATTTCTTGGTCTTCTAATGCTTCTCATAGCAGAGACTTTTACTCAGGGATGGACAAGGCATCCTAGAGAGAAAGATTGGTTGGGGCCTTCTTTAACTATTCCACCACATTTAATGATCCTTGAGGTTAGACTTCAAGGTCTTTTATCCTATTTTGTGTTATTCCACTCCACTTTTGATATTCCAGGGGTGATGTTTGGGGTCTTGGATTTTTCTTGAAAGTTACTTTAGGCCTTGAAAAAACCTCTTAGATCTTGATCAATTTCTTCTTTGATCATGTATAGTAGTTTGATTAGACTTACAAGGCTTTTGATATGGGGATCTCATTTGCATAAACCACATCTTTGCTTTCCACCCAAGAGAAAATTGCATGTTTTAAGGTTATCTCTTCTTTTTTTCTCTAAGGTCATTCCTTACATTTAAGCCATTAGGATAGCATTTTTAATGCCTAGGGATTGGTATCCATAAGGAGATAAATCATGCACACTTCCTTGTCTTCACTACTTGATAACCTTTTGCTATAGATTACCTCTTGGGAAATTTTGGTGTGTATGTGCATCATTACATGAAAAACACAATGAATTTGAATCATCTAACAATTTTTTTTGGCCAACTACCAATTATTTGTGTGAGTTTGATGGTAATGTTTGTAAATGGTTATGGAATAGGATGGTTTGATTTACAAGTTACACCTAATGATTCAACCTCTACCCTCCCTAGTATTGGTTATGTTGATATAGTGCTCTTCTGCCTTGGTAATTTTTGAAAGGGGACTTCAAGGGCATAAATTTCTACCTCTTAAGGTTTATGATCTTATTTGAAACATTTTACAAGATGCTCTTAGCATATATGAAGTGGACCAGTGGACACACTTGTTTGAGTAGCTATATATACATACATGGAATGAGGTGCTTGCAAGGTGCTTGGAATTTCTTCTTATGGTGGTATTGATAGTTCTAGGAATATGGGCATCAATGGTCATGGGGGGGTTTCTGGCATCTATCAAATTATTCTCCACTTTGACTATTAATTTATATGCATCCAACAACATCTATCCTCTAAAGGACTTAATCATAACAACTATGTCTGAGTTAAAGGATTCAAGGTAAAAGATGATAGCCATACTAGTGGGTAGTCAAGCTACTACTGAGAATCCTCACCAGGTCTTATCAAACCTAGTATTAAAATTAATGATAACCTCTTGTGGGGATATTTTAATTGTGATTAACTACTATAGGAGAGATGACCGATCTCCTTTCTCATTGAATCATTTGAAGAATCTATTTCCCAAATCATCCCAGGTGGTGATAGAGTTGGGTGGTAAGGACCGATACTAGTTGAGAGATCTCCCTTTGAAGGAGGTGGCTAGTAACCTTAAGGCTATGTTATATTTCGTGACATGATACATGGTACATATACTGAAAACATCTTGAAGATATTTTATTGTGCTCTTGAAATCCTCCCCTTTAAATTTAGGGAGTGATTTCAAGGTGTTAGCAGGAATAAGATCCCATGTAGTTGGGGCTACTAGAGAGATGAGTAGGCTACCAATTTTCCATGCTATAAAGTTCCTTGGTGGTCCTTGGATATCCATCTAACATGTTTTTTATGTTGTGATGGACCTACGGTTCTTTAGAGAGTTACAACCACCATAGGTGGTAGTAGTAAGCTTATTTTTACATCGTTAGTGACCTTGTGACAAGCCTCTAGCTCATATACTTTGACTTCTAATTAGGTGATAATGGGTAGTTGAGTCCCACCAAGCATGTCAAAAAAGGGAACTATTGATGCCTAAAACTTTCATTATTGGCAATCAACCCCTTTATGGGAAGATTTATATATGTGGGACCGAAAATACTATTTATGAAGTGACCTCCAATATTTTAGAAGATGGCTCTTCAAATAATTAGGGAGGAAAAGGGGAAGGATGAAATGCAAATAAAACAAAGATGATTCACCAAATTTTTTAATGTACTCATTCCTAATATTGCATAATATAGCTTAAACCCTTTAAAATATTGTAAACAATTTAAAAGAGCATATGCATGATTTAAATCCTGAAATATAAACAAAATCCAACACTATATAAGCAAAGAACAAAAACAATCAACATCAATTAATTCAACACAATTTGACATAAAACACCATATCCATTTCATTGTTGGGTGGAGAAAAAACTACAAAAGGTCGAAAGGCACAGTATAAGCTATTCAATCCTTCCTATGAGGGGCACCTACTAAGGTCTTGAAATGAACAATGAAAAATACTATTATTTTTATTCAAATACTAGGAATATTACAATGGTTATTCTCTGATGGTAATCATTAAAACCATTAACTATTAACTAGATATCAGCCCTTACAAAAGAAATAATTCCCCAACATATAGGCATGACATCCTCATAAATAAATGACACCTAAAACCTAACACTCACATTCATGATGAAGCCATTGTAACCAAAAAGGGGAGCTTTGGCTCATTAGTGTAGATAGTCTTCAAATCCCATATATGGCATAACCTCAATTCCTCATGATTCCTTTGATGTTAAGAGGAAGAACTTTAGTGATGAGTGTCTATCTCTGAACTACATCTATAATTTTAACTAGAAGTGGGGCCCAGTTCCCTCAATGAATGGCATATCTCAAAGCTTTGATATAAAGAAACATGCCTTGGATAAGTCCATAACAACATGTGGCACAAGGGAATGAATTTCAAAGATAGATTTGCTTCATGGGTTCCATTAACTTGAACAACCAATGGCATAACCTATTCTTATAAAAGAATTCCCTTCTTTCCCAAGGAGTGTTGTGGAGTTGGCACTGCTCTTGGGAATTTGAGAAATATTTTGTGAAAGATGAGTATGGGGATGCCATGTGGCACCAACAAAAGGATCCAAGAATTTCAAAAATTAAAAGGGGACCTAAGGGAAAAGATGAGGTTGATTCTTAACCCACCCAACTCTTCAAGCTCATCCATGATAAAAATCTAACTACTTCAAAAAATTCAAAACATGGATTGATCTATAGGTACATAGCATAAAACCTTACACCAATGCTAGCCAATGCAAGTTTTTGAAATAAAACATACAATTAAGCAAAGAGCAAGAAATAAACTTGAAAAGTAAATGTTAACTAAGTGGTCAACCTAAATGTTGTTAGATTATTAGAATATGATAGGAAGTTGAATATAATCAAGGATCTAAAAAATAATCTATGGATGGTTTCAGGATGTTTAGGATGAAGGGGATGTATATTGGCAATGGTACTAGCTTGGTATTAGGGCCTACCCCCTCACTTCACACACTATAGTGATAAGGGTGTCGGGTGCTTAGCCAATATATACCATTAACCACATGTTTATACTTGGCCATTAAACCAAGTTAGCTTCCCCCTTAGTGATGAAATCTAAGTAGGTAAGCCTTGGGTAGATAATTTTTTAAATTTGTTTTAAGATTATGTGATTTGGTAATATGTGTATAAAAGATAAAAATAGTGAAACTAAATGGTATATTTAAAAAAAAACTTGATTAGACTATGTGATCTATTATAATCATACAAGCAAGTGAAAGTGAAAGTGTGAACTAATTACTAGCATATAAGTGTTAATTCCAACTTTGAAACATAGTACATTGTCATTTTTGATGACAATGTATACAAATATTGTAGAATATATTTGATAGTGTCACTATTATACTATAGAAGCAAGGGTAAAAAAATACTATGTTGATAGTGTTGACCTAGTTTTCTAGACAGAAGATAAAATACATAAATACATTGATAGGGTTGACCTAGTTTGCTATATGAAGGTAGATTTAGAGATTACAAACTATGAAAAATATAATTATAATGAAATAACATAAATAATAGAGGAGAGAAAGGAACCTTGGTGGGTTGGAAGATTCTTAGAATTTTCAAGTTTTTTGTTTAAGTTGCTTGAAATTTATACCAAGTCAACTAAGTTGACCTAGTTCTGTAAAACCCTACTACCAAAGCCTATAAAGTATAATCCATCGACATGGTTGACCTAGTATTTTTTTTAAAGTATAAATAGTGTATTGTGTCAACAAATTCAACATATTAGTCTATCTGGAAGTCTAGAAACTATTTTGTGTTGATAGAGTCAACCTAGTAGAATTTACCTAATGAAAAACCTACAAAAATAGAATAATGTCATATTGATGTGATTGTGTGTTGAAACTATGCATATAAGTTAGAAATATACCAACATTATCTACCCAATATCACAAATATATAAAAATAAAATGATAAAATAATGAAAAACATGATATAAAACCTACAAGGGTTAGATTCATGTCAGGTTCACCAGAATGTATGCAATAAATAATGCATCATATCTATAAATTAATCCTAAATTAGAGAAGATAGATCATACCATATGCTTCTGATTGGGGACACATAAGATAATCAAGAATTTGAATAATATGGGGATTTTCTAGACCCAATAAAAGGATCCCTTATCATAATGCAAACTTATATGGAGGATTCCAAAAACTCCAATCAAGCACAATCATGCAATAACCCTAGTTAGGTCTTATGTTTTCATATCTCACTAAACTAATAACAAGTAAAGTCTAATCTATTGGTCACCAAAGTTTGTGCCACAAAGTGGGGGTAAGAAACAAAAAAATTAAACATACATAAGAGACATATACTCATGTTTATGTATATATAATCCTAATTCATAGAAGATAAGTACAAATGTATATCTATCTACTATTACAAAGGAGGAACAAAGTTAGGAATACTTACCTTTGAAGATGAACCCGCTAAGCCTCAATTTATCCCTTAGCCAAGGTAATTCACAAGAGGTTATTGTGGTATGTAAATATGACAAATATAAATCAGATCTAGGCTACACAACCTATCAATTCATCCAAAATACTTCTCCACAAGATAAGATTCATATCTCCAAATAAAGTATGAAACAATAAGCTTGTTCCTCAAGTATAATATTTAATAAGTTGATGCATAATGGCTCTTGTGAATTATCTAAATAATGACAAAATGATCTTTTTTATATCTATGTATTTAACCCTAGGCCATTCTAAAAGGTTCAGCTGACAAGTTTGACCTAGTCGACTAAGTACAGTTATGGATAAAAATTCACTAGGTCCTGGGCTAGGTCATAGACCCTAAATGAATTTTACCCAAAATTATATAGGGTTGACTTAGATGACCTAGTACAATAGACTGTCAAAAGGGGATTAAGGTAAGGAAAAGAGGGATTAAATTTTTTAAAAGATTGGAAGAGTGTGAAAAGGAGTAATAGCTTAGGGAATGGTTTTCAAGAGCTGGTTGGATTGGTAATAAGTGGTAATAAAGGACAACAATCCTACAAATCATGAATGGTCTGCTCACCCCTTTCTTGGTATACCCCTTAGGGTGTGCACTCAGAGAGATTGAGACTCAATGGGTTCTTGAAAGATGTATAGCATTAATATTTGATAAATTTTTAAAAATATGTGTATATAGTAAGCATCTACAATCAATTATAGGTAAGCTTTTTTGAATGTAAGGCACTTGTAGGTGTGCATTCAGTTACATACCAAGAAGTAAGTAGAAAAATGAATAATGTGCATGGTGAATGATCTTGTAACTAGTATTAGAGTCTTCAAAAATTCTCAAATGGATGTTTCTCACCATGACGATCTTGAAGCAAGTTTCAATGCTCCCATCTTATCGTGATATGTTTCTTGTAGGTGCACATTCATGATGTATGACTATGTATAGGACTTGTATTAATTATCACAATTTGTTATATGTCATTTAGAGATCTTATATTTTTTTATTATGATATAATAATGTGTTCAACATGCTTTGGATTCTTCATAACATTTCTATGACCATACTTAGAGCTAAAAACATCTCCTTTAGTTGACTGTGTATGATAGCCATTGTAAGAAGTTGAATGTGAATCTTTCTTGACTATAACTTTCATGATGTTGGCTTAAAGAGTGATCTTGGAAGGATAGGAGGTAAATAATACATTGGATTCATTAAACACAACACCTCACACTCATCTAAAACCATTGCATAGAAAGAAACCTTTTACAAGTGTTGAAATCTGACAGTTAGTCTACTAATGACATCAACATGCAACTTGAAATATTTGGCCATGAAATTAACTCCAAACATGAAAAAAAAGATGTAAAACATGAGATTATTAATTACACATCTTATATAATTAATTTAAACAATTGTATTGTATGGACCTATTAATACAATAGAAAACTCTGCAGGGTGTGGGAAACAACAAGCAAAAATAGACAATCAACTTATTAAGCATGGTTCATAAAGTGTAAGAAACCATTTTATAAAATAAAAAATGAAAATAAATCAAACCAATTTTAGCATCCACCACCAAGATAATTTGACTTGGAAGTCCTCCTATTGGCCATACTATCAAAAGACTTGTTGACTAGTTTTCTTTACCTAGTCGAGTGATGGAGAAGAGAAATGGTTTTGGCCCATTTTTGGCACTTATAAAGTAGATAAAGTTTGAAAATTTAGTTATTTAATCTAAAGAGCCATTAAATAATATTTTCCAATGTGACACTCTTCCCCATAGGTCATAAAACATTTAAAACTCACTCTTTTCCACTTATTTTCTTGATTTTCAGTTAGGAACCTATAAATTTCAATTAGTCCTAACATTATTGACAATGAATTTGATATAATGTATGTTTTAAGGAATTTTATAACACTTTTACAGCCATGAAAACTATGCCACCTTCATTTATGACCCATATAAGACCTCTAAGTGACACAAAATGACATAAAGACTAAATTGGACTATGACCAAGCCTATAAACATATTAAATAACATCAAATAGGACCATGACACACCATATAGGACCATAATACACTCCTATTAGTTTTTTTGGATGATATATGGGTTGATATATTTTTACTTGTGGTTAAAATAGTCAACATTCTTGGCATTTTCTAGGGGTGGTATGCTTGTTATGCCCAAGACCAATAGCCTTTTCCTATCCATTGGGCTACAGAGCCACTTATACAAATGTGTGAAACTAAAATTGTATTTGAAATATACAAAATGTTAGCATATTATTGTATTTACCTTAGGTTATTTACTAAGGTAATTTATTTTGGTTAGTTTCCTTAACCACTTTGGTTAAGAGGTTAGTTGTTTATTCGGCCTTTGTTATTTCATGCAAGCCGACATAGGTTAGTTTTATTATACCCGTCTCATGCTTCACGGGTATTTCATTTGTTTGCCTATTTAATAGGCCTTCATGCTTAGTTGAACGTAGAATGTGTGCTCTGCAATTCTCAATCTCATTTTCTCTGTGTGTTTTGTTTAATCTAATATGGTATCAGAGCCTATGGTTTGTAGAACCTGAGTGAAGGTTTGTGGAAGCCAGAGAGAGGTCGGTGTCTTGCCAGGGAGGAGCTTCAGGCACCCAGTGGAGAGCCGAGGAGAGAGAAAGCATCACGGAATTCAGAAAACTCAACCAGAAGGTCTGAAAATTGCCAGGAAGTATCAGAAGGCTAAATAAGACCAAAAGGAAGCAAAAACAAGCTGTTTTAGAGGCTCAAAAGCCTCTGTTGAATTTATCTCTGTGCTGGGCGCCGTACGGATTCGGCAAAATCAGAAAAATTCATTTCTTCATCTTTTTCAGCGAAACAAAAGTCTAAATTGCAAGTTAAATCAAAACTAAGACACTGGTGAAAACGGTTTGCAATTTGGTTGAGAAACGGGCTCAGAATCTTCGCCTGAAGTTTCAGAGGTAGGCCAATTTTCTGATTGGCTGAATTTTTTTTATAAAATTTTTAGCCTAAAGTTTTTAATATTTCAATTATTTTTATTTTTTAATTGAAATAAATCAAAACCTTAGCCAATAAGGGTTATTGGGGACCTACCGCTGACTAATAATCACGGAAGCGTCTGAAAAGCTAAAAATTTTACCGTTTTCTGGGTTTTTTATCTGGATGTCAACGGAGAAAGAATTTTTTTAAATCGGAATTGTAGTTTTCCCGATTTAATTGTTTCAGTGGTAGATTTTTTGTGATCTTGCAAACGGTATTGAGTTTGTTGCCGAAAACGGATAAGGTTGTTCAGTGTCAATATAGAATCAGTGTGTAGAAGGAATTTTAAAAAAAAAAAAAAAAAAAAAAAGTCATTATAGTTTTTCCGATTTTATCATTTTCGTGAAAAACTAGGTAAAATGGCTAGTATTCAACACCTGTTACTACCAGATTCTCAGAAATTGACTGGCAAGAACTTTAGTTTGTGGAGTCACAAGGTTTTGACAATATGTGAATATCTGAATATTGATCAAATAGTGCTTGGTAAAGAGCAAAGGCCTGCCACTGCTACCAATGACTATGATAAACGTCATCGTGAGGCTCTCATGTTGTTAAAATTGTCAGTAGCAGATAATCTAATCTCAGAGGTCAGAAATGCGACTATAGCATCAGATTTATGGAAAACTTTATCTTCAAAATATCAGGCTTCTGAAGCCGGTAGAGTGTTGTATTTGAAGAATTTGTTGTTTTCCACTAAGATGCAGGAAGGTGGCTCCATTTCTGAGTTTTTATTGCAGATCAAGGACATCAGTGACCAGTTGAAAGCAGTGCAGAAACCTGTTGATGAGCAAGATTTGATTGCTCTTGTTATGCAAAATCTTCCACCATCATTTGAGTCATTTGTGGAGTCCTTGCACATGATTGCTGAGATGCAGACTTTGGATTTTGAAACATTGTCTACATTGCTATTGCAAAAGGAGAGACGACAGGAGCATGCAGTGTTGTCTACATCCACTTCCACAGAGAGTGCATTCTTTATTAAGGAAAAGGGTAAGCAGTCTGATAAAAATAGCTATCCATCAGAATCTTCACAAGTAAGTGGTAATAAGAGATCTAAATGGAAATGTTTTTACTGTAAGATACCTGGTCACCTTAAGAAAGATTGTAGGAAAAGACAACAGGATATGGCTAACCCCAGAAAGAAAGCTCATCATGCGAATGTAGCTGAAGGTGAAGGCGAGGAATCACCAGATTTTGCTTTCATGGCTTCCAGTGGTAATTCTGTGGTGGATCGAGCTTGGTACTTTGATTCAGGGGCATCTCGCCATTATACATGCCATAAGGACTGGTATGTGGATTTTGTTGAAGATAACGGTAATAATGAATCTGTATCTTTAGGAGATGGTACAACATATTTTGTGAAAGGATTTGGTAATGTTCATATAAGTTTTAATGGTACAGTAAATTATACATTCAAGAATGTTAGGTATGTACCGGATATGAACAAAAATCTTCTTTCAATCAGTGAGATCACCTCAAAATCTAATTTTGTTGTAAAATTTCAAGAACAACAATGTTTAGTCACCACTAAAGATAACAAGATTATTGCTGTTGGGATCGGTGAGAAAGGCTTGTATAAGCTTGCAGATCCAATCAAAGCAAAAGAAAGTGCACTTGCAGCAGTTGATAGCACAAGTTCACTATGGCATGAAAGGTATGGGCATTTGAATTTTCAGTATTTGACTACATTGAGTAAGACTAAGATGGTTAAGGGGATTCCTTCTATCCGACATAGTCATCATGTATGTACTGGATGTCAGTTGGGGAAGCAAGTTAGACATTCATTTGATGTTGGTAAAGCTTCAAGAGCAAACGGAGTATTGGATTTGGTACATGCGAATTTGCATGGTCCAATGCGGACACCTACCCCTTCTGGTGCCCGTTATTTCCTATTACTGGTTGATGATTTCTCTAGGAAAAAGTGGGTATACTTTCTAGTAAAGAAATCTAATTGTTTTTCTAACTTTCTTACTTGGAAAGCTATGGTTGAAAAACAGGCAGGACGGCCAGTGAAATCTCTTAGAACGGATAATGGGGGTGAGTTCATCTCAAAACAGTTCAAGGAGTTTTGTGCCACTGAAGGCATACACAGACAATACACTACACCTTACACTCCACAACAAAATGGAGTTGTGGAAAGGCGTAATAGGACGGTGATGGACATGGCTCGTTGTATGGTCCAAAGCAGAAATGTCCCATACAGGTATTGGGCAGAGGCAGTGAATACAGCAGTATACATCCTCAACAGAAGTCCTACAAAAGCTTTGGAGAATTTGACTCCAGAGGAGGCTTGGTCAGGTCGAACTCCAGATGTAAGTGATTTCAAAATTTTTGGTTGTGTAGCTTTTGCAGTTATTCCTAGTCAAAAGAGAAAAAATTTGGATGCAAAAAGCAAAACATACATGTTTGTTGGATACGGTGATCAGTCAAAGGCCTACAGATTACTTGATGTTTCTACTAACAAAGTTGTGGTAAATAGAGATGTCATAGTAAATGAACAAATGCCATACTTCACAGCAACTGGTCAAGTTTCAAATATTGAGTCATTGTTATCTAATGATTCCATTATTAGTCATAATGTGAAAAATGAGCAGGATTCTTGTTCATCAGTGGAATCACATTCCAGGGAGGGAATTGATACAGGTCATTGTGAGGTTCCAGCAACACAACCAAAGAAGCCAAAGTGGTATACTGCCACAATTGAAGCACTAAAAGAAGGAGACTTACCACAAAGTGTGGAAAGTAAAAGACTGAGATCGGGAAAGCAGTTTGGTAATAGAGGTGAGCATGTTAATCTTGCTCTAACAACTGATGTTTCACAAGTATTTGAGCCTAATTCTTTTTCAGAGGCCAAAGGGAAGTCTGAGTGGGAATCAGCTATGCAATTGGAATATGATTCCTTGATGAAAAATAATACTTGGAAGTTAATGGAACTACCACCAGGAAAGAAATCCATTGGTTGTAAGTGGATTTATAAGGTAAAATACAAAGCAGATGGTTCCTTGGACAAACACAAAGCCAGACTTGTTGCAAAAGGTTATGCACAAGAGGAAGGGGTTGATTATGAGGAGACTTTTGCTCCAACCACCAAGATGGTAACTTTTCGTTTGATTATTGCTATTGCTGCTCAGTTTGGATGGCAGGTGCACCAAATGGATGTAAAGAGTGCTTTCTTGAATGGAGATCTAGAGGAGGAAGTCTACATGGTTCAGCCACAGGGTTTTCAGGTTCTTGGTAAGGAACATCTTGTTTGCAGGTTGATCAAGTCCTTGTATGGACTTAAGCAGGCTCCTCGAGCTTGGTATACAAAAATAGACTCATATCTTAGGGAGTCAGGTTTCAAAAGGTGTAACTCGGAACCAACTCTCTATGTAAAGGTGTCTGGTGATGATATCTTGATTCTCATTATATATGTTGATGATATAGCCATCACTGGGAGTAGTACTAGTCTCATTCAGCAAATGAAAGCTGATGTTTGTTGTACTTTTGACATGACAGACTTAGGACTACTAAAATACTGTTTAGGTGTTGAGTTTTGGCAAAGTGGTAATACTATATTTGTGTCACAGAATAAGTATGCCAGTTCATTGCTAGAAAGGTTTAGAATGATGGATTGTAATCCAACTCACACACCTATGGAAACAGGAGCTAAAATTTCAACAAACACTGATTCACCTCCGGTCAATGAAACAGTGTATCGGCAGCTAGTGGGTAGTCTCATTTACCTCACTACCACTAGACCGGATATTTGTTTTGCAGTGAGTTTTCTATCTCGCTTCATGTCTAAACCACAGGAAGTCCATTGGTTAGCTGCAAAACGAGTTTTAAGATATGTTAAAGGTACTCTTGACTTTGGCATACTGTATAAGAAGTCTGTAGATTTTGAACTTTTAGGATATTCTGATTCTGATTGGGCAGGTTCAGTTGATTCAAGAAAATCTACAACAGGGTATGTTTTCACTTTTGGTTCAGGAGTTTTCTCATGGCAGAGCAAACTACAAACTACAGTAGCATTATCTTCAACAGAAGCAGAGTATAAAGCTGTGGTTAGTGCAGGTTGTGAAACCATGTGGATAAAGAAAATTTTGGAGGATCTTCAGTTTGAGTCATCAAAGCCTACTCCAATTTTTTGTGACAACCAAAGTGTTTTGAAGATGGTGAAGAATCCAGTATTTCATGCCAGGACCAAACACATTGAGGTTCACCATCATTACATCCGACAGTTGGTTACAAATGAAGACATCAGTCTCTTCTACTGCCCCACTGCAGAGCAGCCAGCTGATATAATGACCAAACCACTTGGTACAGACAAGTTCATAAAATTTAGAGATAAACTTGGTCTTGTTTCTGGTTTAGTCATTAAGGGAGGGTGTTAGCATATTATTGTATTTACCTTAGGTTATTTACTAAGGTAATTTATTTTGGTTAGTTTCCTTAACCACTTTGGTTAAGAGGTTAGTTGTTTATTTGGCCTTCGTTATTTCATGCAAGCCGACATAGGTTAGTTTTATTATACCCGTCTCATGCTTCACGGGTATTTCATTTGTTTGCCTATTTAATAGGCCTTCATGCTTAGTTGAACGTAGAATGTGTGCTCTGCAATTCTCAATCTCATTTTCTCTATGTGTTTTGTTTAATCTAATAAACACAACAAATAACAATAACAAGACACAAAATAACACACTACACATGTGCTTCATGAGCTCTTATGGAACACACACACATAAACCAAATAAACTAACTCAAACACTAACTAGCCTAAAATAGATACTTTCTCCTAGATCAAAGGGTAAGTTTGAAACATTTATTTCTGTATGAAATGGAGTCAATGAGGCATGTTTATTTTTTATCTTTGGCATTGATGCCTCCATCTTCTTCATGGTGTTTGCCAACCTCATTAGCATGATGTTCAAAGAAATCAAAGCATCTCCAACCAGGTTAGTTATAGAAATGAAATCTTCTTGCATCCAAACAACCTTAACTTTGTCATAGGACTCCTCAAATAAAACCTTCAATGGTGGTTCAAAAATACATACCTTTTTGGTTTCCATGGTGATCTCAATAAGATTAGGTTTCCTCTCAATTGCTAATTCTTTAAGATCATCAAGGAGGTCTACATAGTCCACCTAATCTTGATCATTATCCTCCATGAAATGTTTTTACTCAAATTTCTCATGTACTTGGATTTAAATTTTTTGAAGATCTTCAATCTATTTAAAGAGTTCCATTTACTATTTCCAATCATCCTCGTTCTCCTTATCTTCTAGTATCACCACCTCTTCAACCCTCTCTTCTTGATGTATGAAATCATCAAGTTGATCATGTTTATGATCCAATACTTTTAAGGGTGGCTCAACATCAAGATGAGGTATAAATTAATTTTCAAGGGATACATAGTATATCTTGGTCTCATGATATTCTTCCAGACTATATATTATTGAGGAATGACTTGAAGTTCACATTCATTCCTAATATCATACTCAACTTTATGGTTGATATGATCATTAACAACCTCATGATCAAGTGTATACTCCTTAGGAAAAGAATTTGAATTATTTATATTCTAAAGATATTGGTTTATGCTATGAAAATTTTTCCATAATTCTTCATCTTCATGACTATCATGCTTAAGAACTATTTCATCATAGACAATAGATATAGGGTCCTTGTCAAGCACCTATTTATTTATGTTTTCATCAAGTTTTGTATGGATAACCATAATGTGTTCTTAAATATATTTATTCTCATTCAATAAGGTATATTTACACTTATGTTCACCAAGGAGAGTCCCTATGGTGATCTCTTCTTCATATTTACTCATGACAACTACTTGATCAACTATGACTTGAACTCTTTCTTCATGATTTACTTCCCTCAAAATGGGTTATTTTTCAAGAAGGGGTGAGGTGGAAGGTTTATGGAGAGGGTCATGAATTGGAGATGAGGAATGAGGTGTGATGGAGGGATTATTAATATATTTAATAAATATGAATTCACTATTAAACTCATGGGGAAGTGACAATTTAGGTTGATTAAAAGGAAAACACCTACTTTAGCAGAAGTTACACCTTACCAATAGCCTCCTTGAGGCTCTTCAATAATAGAAATTTAATCCTTAAGTTCTTTTTCTTCCCACATACTTAGCCTATCTATTGATCATTGAAGGCACTTCTTTTCCAAGTCTAGTTGTTCTTTGAGACCCCATTGATTTCCCTCTTTCCCTTTAACTATCTCTAACACATGCATACAACTTTAGGAAATACTTCTTAACTATTTCATGAGATGATTTGGAAGCACATAAAAATCATTATCCCATGTTCCCATATTATCTTCATTATCTATTAGCTCTTGTATGACTGCCAAGAAGGATTTGACATGAAATGGGGCTGATGGAGAAGGAGGAGGGTAATCATGGGTATTAAGGCCAACTCTATGTTGTTGGATTTGAGTTTCTAATAATTTATACCTTATCTTGTATTATCTTTATGTACAATCAAGATAATTATTTGATTCCTCATGACAAGACTCATAGGAATCCTTTTGAATTTGATAGGTATCATGGTATGGTTGGTAAGGGTTATATTTTGGATTGATAAAACTGCACTTCTTGATAGGTTTCTTAATAGACTTATTCATAGAGCTGTCAGACAACATGATGTCTAGATGGAGAGGGAAATGTATGACCATGGGGCTGCCATGGCTCATAGGATTGGTAACCATTGTGAGGAATATAATGTGGTTCATAACAAGGTTGATAGGGAGGTTCATAATAGGGATATTCACCATATATATTCATATCAACCTCATAGGTCAAAGGACACATAATAAATGATTAAAAAATTTAATAAAAGATACTTGGGATGCTTAAAACCACAAGATTTCATTCAGAGTCACCATTGGTGATGTCTTACTTGCTTCTAAAATTTTATTAGAGGAAAGACACACCAACAATATTTTCACTCTCTTGGACCTTGGTCCCATCCGGTGTGCTAAAACTATTGTCATAAAATATTTCACCCTAAAGGAGGGTGTTCAAGCCTCATCCATATTTGGGAAACATGAGAATACTTATAGGTATGTGGCTTTACCTATAGCATAAGTAAACCTCTAGGTTTAAGGGCTAGATCCCTGAATATACCTTGAAATGCTTATCACCTACTTAACTGATTGCT
>JARHVA010000032.1:7300000-7502500 GCA_037957365.1 Torreya grandis
TTTACTATAGGGGGGTTGACCTATTTTGACTTGTGATCAAAATAGTCAACAAGAACCATAAGTGCAAATGGTATATAAGGCACATCCTCCTCCATAACTTTATGAGCATCGATTAGATGGGATTTTGGTAATTAAACATGAAATATACCTCCTATGATTTAGAGAACCTCTATTAATTTTGATGATAGTGAAATTAAGGATGTTGACACTAATCTTCATTATTTTTTCATTCAATCATACCTTGATAAACACTCTATACACAATGTTATATGATTGATAATGGTACAAGCAAGAATGTTTACACCATGCCATTACTTATGAACTTGGGTTATAATCATAATGATTTAACTCTTACTAGATTATTTATAACATTTAATGAGACCTCCTAGAAAGTTTTTGGCAAGATTTACCTACGTTTAGAGGTCATTCGTACACATGTGGTTACTACCTTTTCATTCATAACTACCATGGGAATCTTTAATATGTTATTGGGAAGACCTTGGATCTATACACTTTGAGTAGTGCCTTCTATCGTTCATGGGTTTTTTAAATACATTCATGCCAATCAAGTAGTTACAATTTCCATAATTATATATAAGAATCCTCTTGAACAAGTAAAACTTATACTTAGGCATTTGTAATGTACCTATAATAGGGGTATAATAGTGAATAATCCCACATGCTTTAGAATGAGGAGTGGGGTAGATGAGAAATAATATAAATAGAGGGACATATGATGTTATAGATCATTGAAGAGTTATTTTTAATTATAGCTTGCTATAATAGGTTATTTCCCCCCTCGAAGAGTCTCGTGATATGGAGTTGTTCCTTCCTCAAAATAAATATACAAGTAATGAGTATTTTGATCAATATATGAGTCGATTTTGTTATTTAGTCATTATGTGAGTATGAGGTTACTATCATTGGTATCAAAGCACTTTTGTAGGCCAAATTATTTTCTATTGCCATAAAATTTGAGTTCATTATTTAATCTTGTGAGGTTTGTAATAATTTGTAATATTGTGAGTTTTTAGGATTTAGTTAATATTACAATCAATAGTGAATTTTTATTTGTGATATATAGTTATTTGAGTGGTTATTCTTAATCTTAGTGTGATATTTTTTATGGAGCATCAAATCCAAATAAAAATATTTTAGTTTTAAGTAGGACCATAGATTGCATGTTAGTTATATTATAATCGATGGTGTTTTGATGCATTAAATGTATATGGCCTCAAATTACTAGTTTGAGTTTTGAATCCTAATAATTATCTTGATCCACCTCCACAACACAGTCCCTCCATCCATGTTGGCTCAGTTATGATCTAGTTTATGATGCTTTGGATCATCCCAACTTATACATCTCCATTATCCTCTCAACCATTCTACACTACATCCACAATGTGCAAATGTGTTTTTTGTATCGAATTTTGCATTGATCAATCATCACAAAATATCCCATTAACTTGAGAATTGGTATCTTACTCAGCATGGCATGGCTTGAACTAAACCCATCTCATAGTAGATCCATGACTTGCCCTTTTGTCTCTCTTACTCTGTAATCTAGTCTTTATCATCTTGGAGTTACTTTTCCTCAGATATATTCATGCATTGACCAGATCAACCTCTACCTTACCTCTATTATAGTCTATTCTATGTTTCTTTTTACACTCAAATCATATTGATAGATTTTCATTGTCTTAGTGTCGACTCGTAAAGATCTTTAGTAATTATAGTCTATAGTATTATGGTGCATCTAATGTATAAGGGTTCATATTTTTACTTTAATTAAAAGGCTATGTATGTGATTTGAATTCACATTCAATGAATTCACATCCAATGAATTTAAATTTGAATCATTGAGTCAGACTTTTCCTAAAGTGTGTTGGCTTGGGAATTCAACTCTTGTAATGTCAATTCACCTCTCAAATGACATCATCACTATGAAGTCCTCCACCACTCTTCTTTGGCTAGTTATGAAAGATAGTGTGATCCATCTCCACTGTATTGTCCAACTCACTACCTTGCCAACCACTCCTAGATCTACATTGATGGCTTTATATTTGGCAAGCCCCTTCACCAGACAAAACTATTAAATCCATGCCTTTCCTTCATCATCTTTTCCTACCTACTACCTCTAAATTACCCATATTTTTAACATGAACAACCATAGTTTTCTCTCTTCACTTTGATGTATCTAGTTTAAGTTTAGGTTTGTGTTTTTTATCATCATCTTAGGTATTAATGGTTTTAAGTTTGCTACGAGTCCAAATACATTTATAGTGGTGTTTTAGGTATATCTTAGTCTTTAATTTTATGTCTTTGAGTTTATAGTTATGTGATAATTTTAAGTCATTTTCATTATATTTGTCATGTAGTCATCTTATTAGTGTCAAAAAATAAAAATATCGGTCATATTGTAAAGGTTTCAATTTATGTTGAAGCTAACATCTATTTGATTATAATCATGGGGACTCATATTTTATTTAGAGGTAATTTCATTGTAGCCTTGACTAATATTTTTAAAACAAGGACCATTAGAGAAAATCAAGTATCATTTTAAGTACTCACCAACCAAACTATAATCTTTTCCAATGCCTTCTTCCAATGTTACTTCATCAATGGTCTTAACAATACAATTAGACATAAGGTTGAAATGTTTAGTCCTTATACAATGATGGAAGCTATGGGCTTAGCCAATCTCATTGAAGTTTGCATAAACTAGCAATGTCTCCAAATAACACCTCCTCATACTGAAAAAGCATTAGAGCATGACCCTGTAACACCTAAGCTAGAAACATAAGTTCCCAAGTAGGCCCCAACCAAGCCTAAGATGGAACACAAAGCACCAAATCAAGCACCAAAAGTACATGAGAAATCTTCCAATGAGTCCATTCAAGTAACCACCATATTCGAGCATACCTAAAATGAGCCCAAGCCAAAAATCATAGATCCCAAATAGGGAACTAAGGATTCACCTCTATCAGGGAAAAATGTTAATGTGGATGGCATGTACCCTCAGTTGGTTCATAAGGAAAACTATTTTGTGTACCCTTATTCTAGATTTGAGGTGATCATTGCCAAGATTCAACTTTCATTGCTTGACTTTCACTACCAAACCTACTTGATTCTAGTTGTGGTTATTACACTCATCCATCTTTATACACATCCACCTATTATTTTAGTGCTTATGATCATATTATTATTGTACATGATCCTATCATAACATAGATAGGAGAAGTGGAAGAAGAAATAAATGCATGGCCAAGCTTCCATATGGTCTTAAATCTATTTTCATATGTATGGTCTCACCTTCATTTGGTCCTCCTATTTCCTATCATTTTTTAAGGGAAAAACATATTTAAGGGGGATGGAATATAGTTTACCTAGATAGGGGTATAATAGTATAATATTAGAATAGTGAATAATCCCACATGCATTAGAATGAGGAGTGGGGTAAATGATAAATAATATAAATAGAGTGGCATATGATGTTGTAGATCATTGAAGAGTTATTTGTAATTATATCTTGTTGTAATAGGAGGTTTCTTCCCTTGAAGAGGCTTGTGATACAAATTTGTTCCTTCCTCAAAAGGAATATATAATTAATGAGTATTTTGATCAATAGATGAGTTGGTTTTTTTATTAAGTCATTGTGTGAGTACGAGGTTCCAATAAATAGTTAATTACCAAGAATACTAATGATCAATCATCATAAAATGTTAAACAACATCTAATCCCATTTACTAGGTGTCTAGTACTTGAGATACCATTACATTAGAGACATACAATAGATTCCATAGAATCCCCATCTACTATGCACAATGTTTAATTATCCAAGGCACCTACACATGTCCCTATTATGGTTATTCCAAAGAGACCATAAAGCACTCAATGATGGGTTCCATAAATCCCTACTCCTATTACTCTTACTACTACTTCATGACCATAGAGCCTTATTTTACATACACAGAACATAACCAATACTATTGTGACATCTATTAAACTTATAAATACTCCTCGATAGCATCACACTATCATTACATTAGGTTCATAGTGGGGATATATCTATGATAATCTAATGGAAGGCATAATAGGATGATATTTCTTCTTCAAATATTTTTAAAATATCAAAAAAATAAAATAAAATCAAAAACCCAAGAAATTTGGCACCTACATATTCTATTAGCCCCTTGACATCTATTTTTTAGTTCCATGTTGATGGATGGCATACTTAGTTACTTATACATACACACATGTGTGTCACACTTATATTTGAGTGTGATGTAGGTATTCAAAAATACATGACATATTCCTATCTTAGATGTTGGGCCTTCCCTCAGTCATGTCATGCAGACATTGGGGACATCCATTTTTTGATCTTGATAAACATGTGTTATATGGTTCGATGGTCACTCTACATTATCATGTTTGAGATTACATATTTACATACATATACATTTATCCATGATTATATATTACATAGGGTACTTGATATGTTATAAAATTCACATTTTTTCCTGACACATTGGATCTATGGGTTACTATGACATGTTTATGCTGGTTACTTATGCTTTCTTTTATTTAATTTATTGAGTGCCTTGCCTAGTTGTTGTATTCCTTATTTGAGCATTTAAATATTCTCCTTTTATTATGGCCCATGTGCCTATGTATGCTTTCATTAACATTTTCATATTTCATTATTTGTTGTATGGACATTTTAAAATGTCATCCTTACTTTTGCAGACATTTGACTAAGTGATGTCTTATTGGTTGTGTTGTATTTGAGCATGGCCCTTGTTTGTAGTCTCCTTGCACCATTACCTTTTGACTTGCTTTTGAGTGTTCTTGTGTGTGTGCTTATTTTCTTGTTGATATCATATTATTACTATCTAGATGTTTCATGATCCTTATCATGTATCTTAGGCCTTCATGTGATCACATTGGTTTCATGCACCTAAATGTTATATCTACCTAGACATGTTACTTCTATATGCTACATGGTTACATTAATAGATTATACAGTTGTATTATCCTTTTGAGGTGAGGTAACTACCAGTTTTTATATTTACCTCATGTTAAAGGGGCAAATATTAGTGGGGCACGTCATATAGGAATGAATTCCAAACATTCATAGTTTTTCATATTTAGGGAATGTCATATGGGCATGGATTTCACACATTCACAATTTGTAGATTTAGTGGGAGCATGATTTAGAAGCATTTTCTCCACACCTATTCAATATTCATCATTTATAAATTATAGTGGGGGAATATTTTTCAAACATTTTATCCATATTGATACTTATATTAGTTTTCATATTTCTCCATATATAGTGGGGCATGATTTGGAAGCATGTTCTCGACACTTACACAATTTTATGAATTGTCTAAATCACATAGTTATATGATTTAGATTCTTAATTGTGGTTTAATTATACACATTGGTACCCTTGTTTTACATAATTTCAACAAGATACATATCTAAGATTCATTAATATGCAATGTGTACCTAATATTACAAAATCCAAATCAATTTCAGATTTTAAAACACTCTCAAGGATTGTCACCACCCACTAGTTGGAATTTTACGAACTATATTAAGCCAAACTACTAGAGTAGTTGGTTCAACTAATGTAGATATTTATCTTCTTGCAACCAATTTATTTAATTATTGAATATGTTAATCTTCCTTTACTATTCTTATTCAAGCCTCCCACAATCTCTCTGATATCTGCTCTCATCATCTAAGTACACCTAGTTACATCACCTTGGCTGTCTTGGCTCTTGTAAACTATCCTCTTATTAATATGCTTAATTTATGTCACTTTATTTAGGATCATTATCCTATTTAATTCTAGTTATCCTTTTAAAAACTTGATCATGTAGTCACCTTACACCTTCAAATTATTTAAACCTCTGCAATTCAATATTACTTTTTTATGAATCCTTGGTCTATCACCAACATGCTTTAAAAGGCTATTTCTTGATTATAAATTCATACCATAATTAATTTACTTAGATTTGATTCTTTCCCTACAGTCAAACATGTTTCCACTTACCTAGATCCTTCATTCAATATTAAAGCCCTCATAGGCACCTTTTGTCTGCTTGGAACCTAATTTTCATTATAGCCCTTAAAAAACCTAAACCTAATTGGTTAGAATAATGTGTATGGTTTCAAAATAAAATAATAATTTTTTAAGGTGACCATTAATTCCATTCAGCTTAACAATAATTTTCACATTCCAACTCTCTAGTTAGACATTTCAACTCACTCAACCTCTTTTAAAATGAGGTCTTTTAAGCCTCATACTAATACTTAGTCATAATATTATATTTTATGGCCTTGTACGGGAATGAATAATTTTGAATATTTTATCCCACATCAAAATATGATAGATTACAATTTTTTAATAATTTCCACTAGAGGAATCACAAGTTATATAACTTTTCAATTCAAAAGCTTAGTTAAGATTAGTTCAAGCCTGTAGGTGGCTATGAGGCTATGAAAATGAAAATTTTGAGTTTTAATAGGTTTTAAATAAATTAAAAAATATTGTGAGGTCTATCTAGGCATATTAAAACTTTTCTAATAGTTAGATATGAAGGATCAACCACAATATACTCAATAAATGCAAATACACATAGTTTTGAACACTTTTCTAAGACTGTGTGATGGTTTTAAATGAGATTTAGGACTTCAAAAAGGATTTGATATCTCTAATATGACTTGATGATTTTATAATTTTTTTCCTAAACTATTATACCTTTCTAAAATGATAATATGGTGTAAATCCATCTACAACAAAATTCAAGCAATAAATATACAAATTTTGCATTTAACACTTGGACATGTATGATAATTTATCACTTATTACTATTTGTATGTAAATTTGAGACTTAAATGGATTATATACAATGTATATAATTATTCATTGATCTCTATCATTTAATATAATCTCTCTACTACATTTTTATCTCCAATATAGAACAAAATAGAGTCTTCTGATTATGCAAACAAAATTTTCATAACTTGAGCAATACAAATTCTATACTTATGGATAAGTGACCTAAATATACTCCATTAAAAATAAATATATAATAATAATAATATTATAACAATAAAATGTCTCAATAAACCTTACCAACTTCTATCTTACCTATCTATTGGCAGAGTTATTTCCCACCTTCATACATGTGCATATCAACTTATAACCCTAATGGAGTAGAACCATGCCATACAAATAATAATAATATGATATAATTAAAATTATTACTTATAATTTAGATTTATGGATTCTTAAAAATGATAAATAAGTTACCTTTTATTCATGCATTGATCAAAATCTCATAATACATCTCACTCTCATAGTAAGGACAAAGTTCTTGGTTTATTTCTTGTTCTTTATCTTCTCACCGACTCTACCTTTTCAAAGTTTTGCCACAATATCTCCCTTATAAAAACTCTCTATAGTCTATATATGTAGTTTAAATAATGCCTACATTCATGCATAACTCCCTTCTCTTGATAACTACTTCTCCAAGAAGCTAACTCCAACATAGGTATTAGTTACATATATTCTTGATTCTTGTCTTTATTTTGCCTTACATTGAACATCATTACTAATGACCACTAAAATCACTTAAAAATGATCCATTATGTCTCATAATACCCTTTAAAACATTATTAAACCACTACATCCTCATAAAACATCCAAAAACTAGTCTAGCACACATTCATACATTCAAATATTCAAAAGAGGCTTATTGGTGGGAAACCAAAAAAAACCTTAAACACACATACTAGGACTTTAAACATTTTAAAACTTCATAAAGGGTATTTAAAGACCCCTTAAAATCTTGAAAATAAAAAACCAATTATCCTTTATCATTTTATCTCTCCTTCCATTGATGCTTTTACATCATCAACTTTTGGATGGTTGAGGTGATCAAATCACTCAAGCTTGTCAAATTTTTAGGTTGGACTAGATAGTATCATCTAGCCTCACCATTTTGATAGTGTGGGTGACTTGGTTCACTCACACTCACCAAGTTATGATTATCACTAGGTTTCATGATTGATCTAATCTCAACTACTAGGTGGCAACTCACTTTTACTCCAAACTTGGGGATATGTGACGTCCAATCTCTCTCTATCTCTCTATCTCATTGGATATATACACTTTCAAGATTTATCTATATTTTTCCTCAATTTTAGATCCTTAAAATGATAAATATTTTTAAAATCAACTTGATAATAATCAAGACGGTTATATAAACACACAAATGTATTCATAATCCTTGTTCTTTCAATTTCAATATGTTTCAAATATTTTCAATTCCAAATTATATGCACTAATTATATACTATAGCATGATCTTGGTTGAGGGTTAGACACCAAAAAAGCAATCAAATTAGGCATATGCAAAGATAAGGTGTATTATACACACCCAGGTATACATTCCTTTCCTTTAAACTAGCAATGTCATTACTAAATTAAAAGGGGGGAAGTAGAAAATGTTTATGGATTATATAGCACCTTAGTATTGTACAATAGGAAAACTCAGACCTTGGCTATTCCTTTCATTTTTAGACCTTTCCCACTTCTAAAAGTTTCACATATACTCTATTATTTGTTGTTTTTTCACACCAAAAACTCATTTGTATGGCCTTTGAAACATAGAAACACTTGTTTTATAGTGGTATGGCATTTCAAATCTCAACATAAGATTCCATGGTATTTTGATGCAGTTTTGAAGTAGTTATATGCATTTAAATTCAGTTCAAAAAATTTATTAACTATTATATAAGCATTTAAAACCCCTTTATGGACTTGTATAACCTCTCCCTAAAATTGTATGACCTCCATATGCAATAATGGAGTCCCCTCTATTAAAATATTGATTTGTATGTGTTTATTTGCTACTAACAAGCTTAAACTTTAGGGAAATTTATGCTTATATGGCCTCAACCCTTCCATATGGCATTTGTATGGATTTTGAGGTAGTTTTTATGGATTAAATTTGAAGCACTTTAAAAATAAATAGATGATGTGAAATACTATATTTCCCAGACTAGGGATACACTAATGTGATTTGAAATGTGCATGTCAAATGTGAAAAATAATTGGACAAATTTGGTGATTTTTAATTAAATTTTTATGTGATTAAAAAAAAACATTATGATTATAATTTAGACATGGAAGTGGTGAAAATAAAGTGTTGTGAGACACGAGGCAAAGTAACATCTTTTCAAATATGGGAAAAACATAGACACTTTGTTTTCACCACTTATATGGCTAAATTATAATTGGAATAATTTTTCATAATAACATGCAAATGTTACTATAAATAACCAAATTGATCCAATTCTTCTAGACACTTGACGTTTGCATTCCACGTCACATTGGTGCATCCCTGATTGGGGAAATACACCATTTTGCATCATCTATTTATTCTATAAGCACTTATAAATTGAATTATTTATTTGAAACTATTATTAAAAAGTCAATTAAATAAGACATTAATTTGATAATAAACATTGAAAATTCCATATTCTTCTAATGGTTAATTAATCACCTAATTAAATAACCTAATCCTCATATTATATAAAATTCCATTTTTTTATAAACTTTTGTTTTTCTAAATTCTAAATTTATTATTACCTCATATTGGTGAAATTACATGTGGAAGTCAATGAGAAAGAAGAGGAGTGAAATCAATATTACACTCTTTTATAGCGTCCTAAACACTCCTTATTACACCCTCTTTCACACTGTAATAGAGGTCAAATTTCAGTTTTATTCCAAATATTTTCCACTTCAAATTTCCTTAAATGGACCCTCTTACATTCCAACCCCCAACATTGATGAGAGTGAGGACTCATTCCTAACCCTCCATTTGAAGATCAATATGGATGGTCCTCACTGATTCAACAAGTCTATAAATTGAAGATCCTCCCTCCATTATATAAAGTCTAGACAAGGAGAGATGTTGCCATAATGAATTTGAGACATTTATAAAGAATCCTAGCTCTACAATCCTAGTACAAACCTCTTAAAATAAATCAATAAAATGTTGTCCTCAAAGGATATTTAATTATTTTTTTAATATATTTTTTAGTTTATTTCCTAGTCTTGCTCGATCATAGGGATAAGGCTTATAATGTTATGGTCTTTCTATTTTTTTGATTTTCATTCACTAGTAATGATCTAACCTTGTTTGGATTATTAATCTATATTTGGCATGACTAGTGGGATTATGCACCCCAAAACCTCCTTCAAAACATTCTATCACCTTTAAAATATCAAAAAGGTATCATCTTTTAGATTTTTTTGGTTTCATTTCCACTAATTTTATCATATTTTCTTTTGTTATGAGTCGACTATATCATTCTATGTAACGAAGGAATCATGAAATGTAATAGATGATATCAAATTATGTAATGATGATTTTACACTTGTATTATTTTTGTGTATTTTAGGTATGGTTGATGTTGTTCATGTTTGGCACTAGGTGGTATATGTAGGAGGTAGTATCAATTTTGTCCATATTCAGCATTAAATGGCATAGTTGGGAGGTATTGTTGATTTATATTATCTTATATATTATCTACATACTCTTCATATCCAAATGGATCATAAATCACATGCTAATTGAAAGAGGGGTTATAAAAATCCCCACTACATGTATACTTTGGCATGTTTTAGTTTACATTCTTTGTAGATTAAAAAATATTGGATGTTTGAAATTTGTATTTGTAATGTGTTTTGATCTAATCATAATTTTTAGAATAGGTGAAAAATACCTTTCCATGAACACATTATAACATAATAAATCTAGTGAGGACATGGGTTATATGTTTAAACCTTTGTTCTGTGAAACTACTATTGCTACATCTATAATGGAATTATGAATTATTTCAACATAAATACTAGTTTCATTGCTTATTAATACTAAAACCATTTTTACATCCCATGGAATTAAACATTATAATTGACTAGCCTATTCTAAAAATTGTACTTAGATCAAAACTACATCCCAAATCAAGAAAAATTTCAAACATCCAAGCCCATTTAAGATGAAGATTGTAAATCCAATCATGTCAAAGTATAAATGTAGTGGGGATATTTATAACCCCTCTTTAGATGAGGAAGTGATTTATGATCCAATTAGATATCAATATTGTGTCAATAATATCGAAGATAAGATAAAGTAACAATACCTCCCAACTATGCCATTTAATGCTGAATATGGAGAAAATCGATACTACCTCCTACGTATACCACCTAATGCCAAACATGAACAACATCAATCATACCATACATCACACACACACACACATATACATATACATATACATATACATATACATATACATATATATACATATATATATGTATATATGTATATATATATATATATATATGTATATATATATACACATATATACATATATATATATACATATGTATATATATGTATATGTATATGTATATGTAGATGTGTGCGTGTGTATATATATATATATATGTATGTATGTATGTATGTATGTATATGTATATATATATATGTATATATATGTGTATATATATATATATATATATATATATATATATATGTATATGTATATATATGTGTGTGTATGTTACACACATATATATACATATATATGTATGTATGTATGTATGTATATATATACATATACATATACACACACATATAAATATACATATATACACACACACACACATATACATACATATACATATATATACATACATATATATATATATATATATATATACATACACACACATACACACACACATATATATATACATATACATACTTACATATATACATACATATATATATATATATATATATATATGTATATGTATATGTATATATATATGTGTATATATGTATACACACACACACACATATATTCTAATAATAATAATACATATCGACACACACACACACACATACATATGCACATATATATACATAGATATACATACATACATAAATATATTTATGTATATATATACATGTGTGTGTGTGTGTACACTACATACATACATACACACACATACGAGGCATTGTATGGTTGATGTTGTTCATGTTTGGCACTAGTGGTATATGTATGAAGTAGTATCAATTTTTGTCATGTCCCCTTTTTCGTGGACATTGACAGGCTTGATGATTAGCCTATTATGCGACCTTCGTACGCTGATTGGATGGATAGAGGGTCATGATGGAGATTGGCTTGGCTTTGATTTACAGAATTCCTATAGTTGGCTCTCATTCAGGGTATTTCAGACGCATTGGGCTTGAGCTCCTATTATTTAGGGATATTTGACATACAGCGGAGCACCCTGCTTTTGATATGGTCATGTGCAGAATCACTCCCTGGTTCACCAGCTTCAGACGGTTCAAGGATCTGACATGTATTGAGGGAGATATTAATATTTGATTGATTTAATCAAATATTAATTATTTGGTCTAATTTTAAATTAGATATTAACTAATTATTAATTAATTAATTATTATCTCTAATTTAAAATTAGATATTAATTAATTATTAATTATTAATTAATTGGTTTAATTTTAAGACCCAAATTCTAATTTAAGAAGCCCAAGTTCTAATTTGAGGAATTCTAATTTTAGAAGCCCAAGTTCTAATTTGAGGAAATCTAATTTTAGCAAGCACACCTTTGGAAGGGTATAAGAGTTTCTCATGGGAGAGAGTTTGAGATTATGATTTGATTATTGATTTTGATATTGAAGAAATTCTTCTGTGAAGACTGAACCAAGGGTTCCAGGATTCCATCTACAGTGGAGAACGTCAACTCTTCATTGTGTGCGATTCAGAGGCTGTGAAAGATCAGCCGATCTATTGCCAAACTGCATTGAAGAACGTCAACTCTTCAATGTGTGCAATTTAGAGGTTGTGAAAGATCAGCCGATCTATTGCCAAATTGAGAGATAACTTCATCTAGAAGTTATCATAGAGGTACAGATTTGAGAGATAGCTTCATCCAGAAGTTATCACAAAATTTCAAGGTTGAGAGATAACTTCACACAGAAGTTATTATAGATATTTCAGGTATTTATCTTTATTTAGTTTTGATCCAATAAATTATATAGATAGAAATATTCTGTATTAGAATAGTATATCTTCAGATCAGGTTGTTCAGCAATCAGGGGTTAAGAACAGACAGGTTGGCGGTCGTTCTAAGTCCGTACAAGTCCATTCAGATCTGTTCAGGCACCGACCTCGACAGAGAGAGAGCTTCCAGTGACCGACATCGATCGACTGAAGACCGACATCGGCAGAAAGCTGACCGACAAAGACCGACGTCAGCGAGATATCGACCGACAACGGCATTTGTGTGTCGACACAGAAAGGCTGAGACCCTTGTAGATTCAGATTTCACTCCCAGATTTGCAAAGCCAGGGTTTTCAATACTGTATTTCATATTTTATATGCATAAGGGAGGATTGTAATTGTAATAGTTTAGAAGGACATCTTTTGTAATCATCTGAATGAATGATAAGATCTGTGATTTGTTTATGCATACTTGAATCTATTCTGCAGTCTGTATAAGTGATCAGAGCTTTATGAGTTTATATATTCCCAATTAGAAGGGGATATCACAGTGGTATCAGAGCTTTATTTGCTATATATTAGAGTTGTGTAGAGACAAAAAGAGGCCCTAAGTAAGGGACATCACAGTGGTATCAGAGCTAATGTCTTGCCATCCTATTGGGTAGTTTGGGTAGGTTGAATCAGCAAAGTATCCATGATGACTTCAAGTACTCAGAAACAGTGGGACAAGGATATGAAGAAGCTGAAACAAAGTTTGAACCAGTTGGTTGAAACCCAAAGGAGGATGAATGAAACTCTTTCAGATCCTACATTTGAAGACAAATTATTACGGTATATGGCATCCATTCGTAAAAGGTCCACATCACAAAACAGAACGAAGGAGAAACAAGAGGTCTCAACAGTGGTTGAGGGCAGCGCTACACCAATTGTTAGACATGTGGATGAGCTTAGTCATGGGGATTTAGACTCTCAATTAGTTGCAGAGGATGTGGGAGTGGGAGATTGTGATGATGAGATAGTTTCAGCAGCAGTTTCTTCAGAGTTAGATGAGGATGAGTCTGATGCTTGCACTCAGAGTGTACAGGTGTGCTCAGATATTAGTGCACTGAGGGTTGATGATCTCTCAGTTATGACAGAGATTGTAGAAGAGTCCCAAGATTTGATTATTGTAGATGATACTCAGGAGGATGCAGTGGATAGTTTTGAGGACTTAGTTTCACCAGCCGTTTCTCTCAGTATGGAGGAGTTAGACAGTGATGCTACAGTTGTTGATACTCTGTATGTTGATATGAGCTATGGAGTTGATTCACAGAGTATGGATGGTAGTACTCCAGAGATCAGTGATTCTGAGTCTACTCTTTTGGACCATGCATCAGAGGAGGATTATAGGAGACAGTCTAGCCAGTGCCACCATGTGTCTAGTCAGCTGCGAGTTAGTGAGCGAGACATTGCTACCGCTTGAAAGCATTTCGATGATGCTCATCAGTTTTCAGTAGTTTATGGATGGGGTTCTCCTATTAGCATCGAGCAGGGAGGTAGTTATTTGTCCTTGACAGAGATCCACTCTTTATGGGAGGCTATTCAGATTCTGAGACAGGATTATATGCAGTTGGTCACCGACATAGATTATCTTATGGAGTGGGGTAGCACAGCATATGATGCATTATTGGTCGAGGAAGATAAGGTGAGTGAGCTTACTCAGCAGCTAGAGGTGACTTCTGAGATTCTTGAGACTACGTAGTTAGCTTATGAGGAGTCACAATTTTGTTTGGCTAAGATGACCATGGAGTTAGAGCATTTACGGTCTTCACCAGCCCCAGACTTAGAGGTTAGTACATTGAGTGTTGTTGGTGAGTACGTTCCTATAGTTGTAGATGAGGAACATGTTGTTGAGGCTGACACACCGATTCAGGATTTGGGAGTACCTGGTTCTGATGAGTTTGGGATAACTCTCTAGATTGATTCTTCTCACACAGATGACAGTGTGGTACAGTTGGTTGTGCTACCTTTACAGAGGGATCAGTTGTGGTGTGCGGGGGAGTATGTTGATGCTTCCACATATAATTTTTAATGTACTGAACCATTCATGGAGTATTTGCTGGATAGTGCAGGTGTTCATCTAGATTCGCATAGGGTGACAGAAGGTGTTCTCATCCAAGGTACTGGTGCTATTAGCAGATTGGGTGGGGAGATTATAGGGATCCTATCTACTATGCTACCTCACAAGGATTTTGAGGTGGGGTATCATCATTATTCTTCTTTTGACCCAGAGAGAGAAGATTTGATTTCACACAGGTGTAGATCGGCTCCAATTTCTTACCATCCATTATGGGATGGATTGGCATCATCTTTTGCAGGTGGAGTTGACAGTTTATTGGTACATGACTTAGAGCAGGAGTTGATCAGATATGCTAACCATAGTAGAGGTACAGTGTGTGGATTCTCCATACTTGGCATAGTTCCATTTGGGAGTTGTTGCAGAGTTGGAGCGTGCCTTCTGCATAGCATGGTGGAAGGTGTATATGATATTTGTGATCTTAGAGGTTGCTTGAGATGCATTCACCAATTTGATTATGGGTTCCTCTTTGTTCTACTTCTGCTGATGTTCCAGGTACTTGCATTGATTTACAGCAGTGCAGAGCATAACTACATTTGGGATCCAGGTGGATCGAGTGGTTCATTGTTCCGAGATTGCTTGGGGACAAGCAATTTTTGGAGGGGCGGATTGTCATGTCCCCTTTTTCGTGGACATTGACAGGCTTGATGATTATCCTATTATGCGACCTTCGTAGGCTGATTGGATGGATAGAGGGTCATGATGGAGATTGGCTTGGCTTTGATTTACAAAATTCCTATAGTTGGCTCTCATTCAGGTTATTTCAGACACATTGGGCTTGAGCTCCTATTATTTAGGGATATTTGACATACAGCGGAGCACCCTTGTTTTGATATGGTCATGTGCAGAATCACTCCCTAGTTCACCAACTTTAGACGGTTCGAGGATCTGACATGTATTGAGGGAGATATTAATATTTGATTGATTTAATCAAATATTAATTATTTGGTCTAATTTTAAATTAGATATTAACTAATTATTAATTAATTAATTATTATCTCTAATTTAAAATTATATATTAATTAATTATTAATTATTAATTAATTGGTCTAATTTTAAGACCCAAATTCTAATTTAAGAAGCCCAAGTTCTAATTTGAGGAATTCTAATTTTAGAAGCCCAAGTTCTAATTTGAGGAAATCTAATTTTAGCAAGCACACCTTTGGAAGGGTATAAGAGTTTCTCATGGGAGAGAGTTTGAGATTATGATTTGATTATTGATTTTGATATTGAAGAAATTCTTCTGTGAAGACTGAGCCAAGGGTTCCAGGATTCCATCTACAGTGGAGAACGTCAACTCTTCATTGTGTGCGATTCAGAGGCTGTGAAAGATCAGCCGATCTATTGCCAAACTGCATTGAAGAACGTCAACTCTTCAATGTGTGCAATTTAGAGGTTGTGAAAGATCAGCCGATCTATTGCCAAATTGAGAGATAACTTCATCCAGAAGTTATCACAGAGGTACAGATTTGAGAGAGCTTCATCCAGAAGTTATCACAAAATTTCAAGGTTGAGAGATAACTTCACACAGAAGTTATTACAGATATTTTAGGTATTTATCTTTATTTAGTTTTGATCCAATAAATTATACGGATAGAAATATTCTGTATTAGAATAGTATATCTTCAGATCAGGTTGTTCAGCAATCAGGGGTTAAGAACAGACAGGTTGGCGGCCGTACTAAGTCCGTACAAGTCCATTCAGATCCGTTCAGGCACCGACCTCGATAGAGAGAGAGCTTCTAGTGACCGACATCGGTCGACTGAAGACCGACGTCGGTAGAAAGCCGACCGACAAAGACTGATGTTGGCGAGATATCGACCGACGACGGCATCTGTGTGTCGACACAGAAAGGCCGAGACCCTTGTAGATTCAGATTTCACTCCCAAATTTGCAAAGCCAGGGTTTTCAATACTGTATTTCATATTTTATATGCATAAGGGAGGATTGTAATTGTAATAGTTTAGAAGGACATCTTTTGTAATCATCTGAATGAATGATAAGATCTGTGATTTGTTTATGCATACTTGAATCTATTCTGCAGTCTATATCAGTGATCAGAGCTTTATGAGTTTATATATTCCCTATTAGAAGGGGATATCACAGTGGTATCAGAGCTTTATTTGCTATATATTAGAGTTGTGTAGAGACAAAAAGAGGCCCTAAGTAAGGGACATCACAATTTTGTCCATACTCGACATTGAGTATGTCGATAATATAAAAGATAAGATAAATCAACAATACCTCCCAACTATGCCATTTAATTCTGAATATGGATAAAATTGATAGTACTTTCTACATATACCACCTAGTGCCAAACATAAACAACACCAACCATACCTCACATATATATATCTAGAAGGTAGTATCGATTTTGTCCATTTTCGACACTCAATGGTACAGTTGGGAGGTATTGTTGATTTATCTTATCTTTGATATTATTGACATGCTCTTCATATCCAAATGGATCATAAATCACTTCCCCATAAAAAGATGGGTTATAAATATCCCCACTTCATGGATACTTCAACATGTTTGGATTTATAATCTTCATCTTAAATAATCTTGGCAACAATACCTCCCAACTATGCCATTTAATGCCAAATATGAACAAAATAGATACTACCTCCTACATATACCACCTAGTTCCAAACATGAACAACATCAACCATACCTCATATATATGTATGTATGTATGTATCACCTAGCATTAAACTTGGATAAAATCAAAAATACCTTATAAATGTGTCATCTAACGAAATATAGACAAGACCAATTTACATGACACCTTTTTTATAACAAAGATGAAAACCTTATGAGATTGTTAGATATTGGTACAACATTTTTGGCTAGATTTATAATGGATAACTTGTGCTATTTGGTTAGATCTCATGAGGAGACACCTTGGCACTAAAATATAATAAAGATACCTCTACCAAAATTCAATCTCTTGTACCTGTGAACTAGGAATTTGACTCAAGAGAGGATGGTTAGTATGGTGTTAGTTTTAAAATGAAAACAAAATGAAAGAAACACACTAACTAGCATAACATCTCTAGGCCTAGATAGTAGGGAGAGTTTAGTTAGAAAAAGATGAATAAAACATACAACTAAAATGTAAAATAAACCTTCTTTTACCTCCCTTGGATTCTCCAAAATGCTTTTTGTAGTGGCTTGCTCAGCTTGTGCTCATGAAGTCCTTGGCAATGGAAGCTTGGCTACCTCCATCTCTACTTAGCACCTTTGGCCTATGGCTTGGCTTGGCTTGGAATCAATTTGGAATGATAACACTAGTTGCATGAAGTTTTATAATTGATTTTGAATTATAAATTTGCATAATCATGTCTTAAAAATGATGTTCATGGCCTCTTTATTTATAGATTTTTGGATTTGATCATAATCAACCTGAACCATCCATTTTGAGATTGAGATGTGTGGTTGAGGATTAATTAAAATTTTCAATTAAAATTGATAAATAGTCTCATCAACATTTTGGATAGAGGAACAATTAAGAGGCATGGAGGGCTTTGATGAGGTATGGGAGGCATGAATCTTGATATTTGTGTCATTTATGGCCTAGGGATGTCTTCCCAAGAAATGAGGTCACCTGATGATAAAAATATTCAATATTCATTTCCAAAAATAAGTTATTCAAAAAATTTCCATGGAATTCTTGATTAGGCCTTGATTTGGGTTAATTAGTTCTTAAGCATGTTTAAGCACATTGTGCACAAATTAGCCAAATTGATTAGAATGCCTTGTTATTGGTCAAAAATTTAACTAGATTGGAATTGGAAGGCGATGTTAGATGTGTTAGATATGTTATCCTATTTAGGATGTTACCAACACAAAATAAAAAAAGAATGTGTTACATGTAATATATTTGATAACAAAGAGCAATCCAAAGCACCTAAGTGCAAAATTGGCATTTTGACTCAAAATGATCTAATCAAAGTTAGTTAGCCCATAAATTACATTACTTTATTTAATGATACTTTGGTTAGAATCAACACATGAATATATAAATTTCAACTCATTTAATGTATTTCAGTGTTTTTAGGCTAAATTGTGCACTTAGGTGGAAATTGGTCAAAAGCCTAGCTGGGGGTTATTGGTAGCCAGATTTAGGTGTCTACAGTTTACCCCTATTTGGGAAGATGTTTATTGGTAGCCAGTGCACTTAGGTGGAAATAATGAGAGATGACCTGTATACCAAAAATAAGATGATGGTTGAAGAACAAAGCTTCAAATGGTGTTTAAGAAGCCTATGATGATGCCCCATCAAGGGAGTGAACATCACATATGTGGATGGATGGTCCCTCGAAAAGAAACAAGAAGAAAGGTGGAATTAACCCATGGTTGAGATTAATCTAAATAATAAAATTCTTACATGTGTTAATGTAGAAAGGATATTGATTTTCCTAAAGGTGGTTATAATTAGGAATAAAAATCAAAATAATGATTTGCCCATAGGTATTTATAATCATCAAGAGGACTTAGATTGGTTAAAAATGATTATGCCCCAATTAGGGATGATTAGCAATCATAACTCAAGGATATAACCTAGAATATATATTAAATATGAGTGGGTGTCAAGTGATGAAATAGATGAATAAAAGAATAAGATTGATTAGTGTGAATGATTCAGTTGTACCTATCAATAAGGAGATGCTCATCCTAATTAACAATGATACAACTAAAATGGTCAAATGAGTTAATTTTATCAAGGGTGGGATGGGAGGATTTTCCAAGGTGCCAAGGAGAAAATTCTATGGCTCCATTAATTTTAGACCTTCTTGCAGCTAATTTTTGTTGTAGCATGTGATGGTAGGCTTCATGATAGAACACCATGAAGACTATCCCAAAATATACATAAGGACTAACTCCTAATCCAATAAATATTCAAAAATTATACACCAATGATAAAAACCATGATGACGATATTGATGTATTAATATGGATGGACTCAAGAATAATGTTCTTGAGGAATCACCTACTGAACACATAAACTGAGTCAAGGCAACAGTGCTGAAAACAAACAAATAGGCAAACAAATAAATAAAAAAACCAATAGAAAAATAAACAAACAATTTGAAATAAACAAACAAATAGAAATCCTAAAAACAAAAGCAAAAGAAAGCATCCTAACAATGACCATACCCCAGTAGGGTAGATCAAGAATAACTAACTAGACTTAGATAGGACAAATATTTTTGGATTTTTGAAATGTTATGATTTTTTTTAGAATTTTGAGGTATCTTAACTCATTAGAGAATGACAAGATACTTCCTCAAAAAATGGTGAGATAATTTGGCTTAGGTTTCTCACAAAATGGTGAGAGCGTATGGAAAGGGGGACTGAGGCAACCTCAACATTAATTAAGCATGACCCACATAGTCCTAAAATTACCTTAAGTCATAGTAATTCCATCCACACAAAAGACAGGGAAAAACCAACTAGGTCCCAATAAGTTCTCAAATCTAGCATATAGCTAATCAAATTAAAATAGTAATGGCAAGGTGATGTGTCAATGCATGATAAACAAGTGTTACCCTAGTTTTCCCATAGGTGGTTATAACTAGGATGCAATAGCATAGGTCAATGATACTAATTTTCCCATAGATAGTTATAATTAGTAGCGAGACTAGTGAAACACTAATTTTCCCATAGGTGGTTATAATCAGGCTCACATAAATAAACTTGATAGGATGAAAGATATCTTGCCAGATCAATTGTCACACTACTTATAATCTCATAGAATATCATTAAAACATGGATTAGATTTATTGTTTAAAATTGATTAGAATCCTCTCATAAAAGGTGTGAGAAGAACCAAATGAACTAAGATCAAAATAGGATTGGGTAGGATGACTAAAAATAGGCTTTGGTCTAGATAGGAATGGAATGGTTAGATGGCATGGTCTTGCTCTATGATAATGATGGTTTGATAATTTGGATTAAATGGTAAGAGGGTTTCCCCCAAGTGATGGGGTAAATGGTATAAATATGTGAAAATGGCACAAGGATATGTAACAATGGCAATGACATGGTACATGTTTTTGGCTTGGGTGTGGTAAATGGCATATGATTCTATTTTTCCTATTGAGATGGAGATGCACATCATAATCAACAAATGATACAAATAGAATAATTTATCATGTTAATTTCTATGCATACCTCATCTAAATAACTATTATATCAAAAACTTAATGCAGATTTGGTTACTGAGAATGCTTTTGTGATCTTTATTGGTTGTTGATTCTGATTTCTTCAAACATTGAGACAAGGTATCCTTATAGCCTCTACAAAGGAAAGTGTGGTCATGAATGGTAAACAAGGAAAAATAATAGATGGTAAGTTTGATTGTGAAATGGAATGGTAGATGATAACAAAATGTGGAATGATGGTGGAGAAATAAGTGAAGATCAAGACTTTTAGTCACATGTAATGTTATTGAAGCCAGATTCAACATAACTTTGGTTGTGGTGGGGTTGAAGACTTGTTTTCTTGATAGGACCATCAAATTTTTCTATTATTTGGGTTTGAGAGTAGCTACCATCTAATTAGGCTATAGATTGGAAGCTATTTTGATTTTATCTTTGATTTTGTCTTCATCAAGTCGTGAAGAACTTTCATGCTCAGCTATTGGTGCCTCAATGAGGTTTTCACCAATGAAGTTATCTTGATTGTCTTATATCACCTTTGAGAAGGTTTGACTAAGGAATTTTGACTTTTGACTTTGATTGTCTTCAAGAGCTTTCAAAAAAAATTCACTAGAAGATGCTAAGTTCTGACTTTGATTATGCCCTAACGCCTTCAAAAAGGTTTCACTAGGAGAATATTCTTCTAAATGAAGGTTGTCTTGACATCCTTTTTCTTCTTCAATTGCTATGTCACCATGGATTTGGTTCAACAAAGTGTGATTCTATTGATCTCAATCAACACTTGTGGGAGATGGAATGTCAATGATATGGCTATTTTGGCTGATGGTAATGGATTATGGAATGGGGAGAGGTTGTACAACCCTCATCAAAGATACTAGGATAACTTGTTTCAAAGCTAAAGTACTCATCATCAAAAAGTATATAAGGATCAAAAAATTATTCAAATTGATCTTTAAGGCATGCATAACCAATGTTGTAACAACTATCAACATATTCTTTTTTTGAATCTAATTCTAACTCAAGGGACTCTGAATCTGATGTTGAGATTGATGTTGATTATGATTATGATGCTAAAATTGATGTTGGTTGAAGAATAGAACTTGACTCTGAGTCTAATTCTTTATTTGATGGGTACTCTATTACAATGATGTCTTATTAAATGTTTAGTATTGGATAAGTAATAACCTATAATGGCATAATGGGATCCACAAAATTTGGTTTGTTAAAGTGGGACTCCTCTAGGATGGGAAAAAGGTCAAGAGATAACTCCTTAGAGATTGGCTTATCAATAGGAGGCTCTTGAAAAATAGGCACATGGTCAAGGTAATGATTTTACCAAAGGTGGTTATAATCATTAAGAAGTGACTCAGTAAATACTGGGTCATCAAAGTGAGACTCCTCAACAATTGGTATAGAATCAATAGGTAATTCATCATAGTTTGACTCATCATAAATGGTTGAGTCAATAGAAACATTTTGAATTGGTTGGTTCTCTTGGCCTTGGTTTCCAATGAGTTGGAAAATACTAGTTCTGAATATAGCTTAGTCTTTGAAGGATTGGATCGGTTGAGGTTTGAATAGGATTAGCACTGGATGATAAATGACTTATGGTTAGATAATAGTAGGGCATTGGGGAGTATGATTTCTTGCATGAGCCAAAGGATAAAGTCATGAGATGTTAATGATAGGGAATTTTGGGGCTTGATTGCTTACATAAGCTAAAGGACTAATCCTAAAATGATGAAGGGGCATTGTGGAGCTTGATTTCTCGCATAAACCAAAGGAGGAGGTCCTGGTATAGAAATAGTTGGGCATTGTGGAGCTTGGTTGCTCACACAAACCAAAGGATGAGGTCTTGGTATTAGACTGGTACAAAATTATGGTCTTGTAATAGAAATGTTATGATGTGGTGGACCCTGATTACTTACATAAGCTAAAGCATCCAAGTCTTCCTCATAAACCATATCATCTCAGTTGTGAGTTGGCTCATAAGCCGGTTCTTGACTATGTTCCATGTACTGATTATTACAAAGAGGGTATGGATATGTATCCTAAACAACATTATCTATCGTTGGGTCTTCAAAGTTCTCCTCACAAGCCTCTTCATGCCAATCAAGTTCTTGATTTGGATTTTATGGATTTTGACTATATTCCCCATATGGGGTATTGTAGGGAGAATAATAAAACTCTTTAGAAAAGATTTCTCTATTGGGGTTCCTATTGGGATTTTATGAAGCCATTATATCATAAGTTAGATTGTATGTGACTCCACCATAGATGTAGTTAGACATATCCACATAAATGATGAAAGCTCCAAAACAAAAAGGCTTAGATTTTTACAAACTCTGAAAAACTATGTCCAAAGAATAAATGGTTTAAGTTTATTCTAACTTGGTCAAAAGGTGGAGTTGTATCTCTAATGTGGTTTGAAAGTAGATTTGTATCTCCAATAATATTTTTGATAAGACTTGGCATAAAATAGTCTAACATCAAATGTCTAATGTCAAATTTCATATGCATAAAAGGTCAAGTGTCTAAATAAAAACTGACATGTCAAAGGTCTAGGTCAAAGTGTTCCAAACAAGGTCTAAACTAGGAAAGAGAAAAGTTGAGTGACTAGGTCTTTTATCTAAACACAGAGTCAAAATCTAGGCTAAAAAAATAGGCATATCTTAGGAATTTTGGCCAAATGACATCAAAATCTAGACTTGAAACAAAGGCTGATGTGATTTGATTTAATTTGGCAAATTTAGAAATGATTTTGATACAGACCTGACACATGGAATCAAACATAAACATGATCAGTTGGCATAACGCATAAGAAAAAAGGCTCTTTTAATAAATACTATGTTTTCCCAAACAAAGGCACAAATAATGATAAGGATAGGTACTGAACAAACAAAACCATCAATAGTTTTCAAATTTGGGTAATCGACTAACTAAAGTTATGCAACCCAAAAGAGAAAGATCTATGTATCATCCCCATGAAGTAAGGGCTAAATAGAAATCAATTAATGTTTGGATCCAAAATTAACAAGGTTAATTGAAAACTCAACTTTGAAAATTAGGATTTGACCAAACAAGCTAGACAAGATTGGACAACATGATGGCACAAGACAAAGGTCTAAATGGTATACATGACATGGTTTGAAACAAATGGTTTTTGGCATAAGGTGAACTAGTCTTAAAATAAATTAAGAAGCCTAATGGTGTAAGCATGCTAAAATGATGTGATCTATGATATGATTTAAAAGACTCAAATTCAAAATGGTTTTAACATGTTTTGGGTAGCATTAACACAAGCCTCTACAACTCAAATGACACACACACAAATAAGTTTAGCAAAAATTTCAAGGCACAAGTGGGGTGTAAAATGACCAGCATAACACCTCTTTAGACAAAAGAGTGATGCATAAAAAAATTGGTTTAGACATGGTTTATACACAAATAAACAAGTTTTAGTCTTAAAAAAAAATACCAAGTAAGATAAATGACTAAAATACACTAAGTATAATCGTCTAAATCCTAACAAGGGTATGGCAATGTGGAGTTGACTAAACTAGAAAGATTTTGAACATTTATAGGGGAATCAATTGCATAATAACTTTCATGTCAAATGATGTAAAATAAAAGCACATAAATTAGGTGACCATGGCATCGGTGAGTTGTAAAAATGTCTAAACCTTTTTATAACCACTACATATTATTTTTTGCTCAGTGTAGTGTGATGTCCAAATGTAGATACGTCCTATGTGTAACTCATAAAGAGTAAGTGAAATCAATGCTAGGAGATAATGGGTCAAGCTTCCCTAAAGAACTCAAAGGAGGTAATGATGTCTCCATCACAAGCCAAGATGCAATGAAATGAAAGACATAAAAAGAAAGACTTTAGGGTCATTTTCAAAGTCACCCAAACTTTGATGAGTTTTTTGGGAGTGCTTTAGATGGCATTCTTTCTAAGGCTGGACTAGGTTTTTTGCAATAAGAATGTCACTTTTGATTCCAAGGGTTCCCTAAATGGGATAAATGAAAGAGCATACATGTAACACCCCTCTTTTTATAAAACAAAAATTAGATCAAGAACTATTCAAAATAAAAGGCTTGGAAAGATGAGTTCATTTTCAAGCCCAAATGAAAATGAGGTGGTGTTCATTTGACCCCTTAGTCTTAGTTGTAACTCTGAAAACTAATGCTAAAAACACTTATTTAAGCACTTAAATGTTACTTTAAGCACAAAAATAATTTTCCTAATTCATTTTTAAGCATGCAAAAGGTGATCTAAACATGTTTTTAGAAAATATCAAGCTTGGTCCTACAATAAAAATGTTAGCATGTCCTTTATCCTTGAAGCTATTTTGGGTTTGAAATAATGAACTTCAAAGAAAGAGCTCTTGGGTTTGTGTTTTGGAAAAACATAGTGAATGACGTTGGTTATATAACTGATAATGGTTACAGTTGCTAATCAATGAAGGTTATCTAACTGACATGGATTATACCAATAATGACCAACGATAGCTATCCAATCTAAGATTATTTTATGAACTGATGTCGGTTACTATATAAACCCATGCCAAATAAAAAATGGAAAAACAAAGATGGAGAATCAAATTACAAGAATTTTAATTATCCAAATGAAGATTTTAAAGTTTCATAATGATCTTGTTAATTTGTGGGATGCATCTTGTCCCACCAAGCATGTAATATGTGAACTATGAATTTGACTCAAGAGAGGATGGTTAGTATGGTGTTAGTTTTAAAATGAAAACAAAATAAAAGAAACACACTAACTAGCATAACATCTCTAGGCCTAGACATTGAAGAGAGCTTAGTTAACAAACATGAATAAAACACACAACTAAAATGCAAAATAAACTTCTCTTACCTCCCTTGGATGCTCTAAAATGCTTTTTGTAGTTGTTTGCTCGGCTTGTGCTCATGAATTCCTTGGCAATGGAAGCTTGGCTACCTACATATCTCCTTGGCACCTTCAGCTTGTGGCTTGGATTGGCTTAGAATCAATTTGGCATGATAACACTAGTTTCATGAATATTTTTAATCAATTATGAATTATAACTTTGCATAATCATGTCTTAAAAATGATATTCATGGCCTCTCTATTTATAGATTTTTGGATTTAATCAAAATCAACCTAAACCATCCATCCTAAGGTTGAGATGTGTGGTTGAGGATTAATTCAATTTTGAAATTAAAATTTATAAATAGGTTCATCAATATTTGGTATAGAGGAATAATTAAGAGGCATGGAGGGCTTTGATGAGGCATGGGAGGCATGAATCATGATATTTGTGGTATTTATGGCCTAGGGATGTCTTTCTAAGAAATGAGCTCACCTGATGATACAAATATTCAATATTCATTTCCAAAAATAAGTTATTCAAAAAAATTCCATGGAATTCTTGATTAGGCCTTGATTTGGGTTAATTAGTTTTTAAGCATGTTTAAGCACATTGTGTACAAATTACCCAAATTGATTAGAATGCCTTATTACTAGTCCAAAATTTGACTAGATTGGAATTGGAAGGTGATGTCAGATGTGTTGGATCCATTATCCCATTTAGGATGTTACCAAAACTAAATAACAAAGGAATGTGTCTCATGTAAGAGATTTGATAGGAAAGATCAATCTAAAGTACCTAGGTGCAAACTTGGCATTTGAATAGAAATGATTTGATCAAAGTTAGCTGACCTTGTAAATTGCATTACCCAATTTAATGATACTTTGGCTAGAATCAGCACTTGAATATATCAATTTTAACTCATTTAATTCATTTTAGTGTTTTTAGGCCAAATTGTGCACTTTAGGTAGAAATTGGTCAAAATCCTGGTTGGAGGTTATTGGTGGCTAGATTTAGGTTTCTATAATACCAACCTCTAGTCAAGCACTCGTGACATACGGAAAAGGAAAATGTCAAATTATTGATCCATCTTTAGAAATCCAATTCATTATCTCCCAAGATAATATTCTAGTTAGGTCTTGGCTACTTTGGATAAATCCCTAACGATTTTGAATATTCAAAATTTTCCACTTATACAACTAAATTCACCAATCAAAGAACAAAAAAATTTATTAGTCCAATCTAAACCTAGTTCAAATCTATTTGATAATAACCCATATGTCATTGATTTATTTAATACTCATGTATCCAAAATGGTCTAATAGCTAATATTGACCCAAATCTCCCAATAAATTCTTCCCAACATTTGGTTGATAACTCTAAACTAGTGTATTTCAACCCACATTAAGTGTCATCCAAAACATAATAAAACATTCTTTTAACTTCATAAGAATTCCTTTCTTATAGCATTTTAAACACTTCACAATAAAATATTGTGAACATGCCTAATCTAAAAAAGTAGGTTACAAATCCCCTGCCACAACCAGCCCTTTATTCCAATATGCTACAAGACCCATCTAAACCCCCACTTTAGTAAGTGGTGACCAATCCTCAACTTCAGCAAGTGGTGACCAATATTCCACCTCAATAAGTGGTGACCAATACTCCCCCATAATAAGCTATAGGCAATCCTAAATAGACAATATCTGATCAATAGTGTATTCTTTCTAGACAACTTCCACCTAAACAACAAGTCCCCTTCATATAATAGATTCCTATAAACCAATGAGAAGTCCCCTTCATATAACATATTCCTAAAAACCAATAATAGGTTTAATTTCAATCCCAACAAGTTTTATTCAATCCACAAAAAAGCATTCCTCCATTCAGACCATAGTTCCCTAACATTAGTGTCACACACAACAAGTGTCTTACCAATGATGAGTGTCCTATCAAAAATATAACATGAACATTTTGATAAGAACAAATAGGGTACATATTACCTAATATCCCATACCAATTCTTTATATGGATTAAGGTAACCCAACTTTGAATTCCCAATAACATATACCCATTCCCTTTTAATCTGCCCCCACTTTTCAGGACTTGCAAGAAGTGAAAGATGTAGTTTCCACAATTCAAGTAGGAAATTAGGGAAAACAGTTCAAATTGGATGACATATGATCCTATCCCTTAGATATATGTTATCTTCAGATATCATTCATACATTATTTTGATATTCTTAAATTTTAAAATTACAAAGGGAAAGGTGATCCAAAAGAGAATTTAAAATAATTATTTTTTTCTTTCCAAGAGGTGGCCTATAGGAGTGTGTATTTGCTTCACTTATTTCCCCACAGTTTGGTTGGGCAAGATTTGGATTGGTTTCTCCATATATTCAAAAATTATGTTGATAATTTTGATGACTTATCTGAAAAAATTTTGCAACACTTATCCTATAATTTGGAACATAAGGTAATTATGATTGAATTACGTCATGCCAAATAAAGGGGATGAGATAGTCTTGCTAGTTATTTACAATGGTGGTACACATTGGAAAATTTATTCCCACACAACCTCCTTGATAATTAATTATGAGTAGTCTTTACTACTATCTTACAACTAGACATAACCTATAATCTCAAACTTCATTTTGAAAATACATTTGAAGATATTACTGATAAAGGACTATAAATTGAGAAATCCCTCATTGATAAAGGGGTAGTAAAAATTAATTCTCAAAACCAAATTTAGAACAAAGTTTAGATGCAAACTTTTATGCAATATCAAGCAAGTACATTTGAAAAACCTAAACCTTTCAAAAGGAACAAAAATGTTTTAGCAGATGGGGTAATAGAATCCAGACATATAAAAATGGTACAACTACCACCAACCCAAATAACCCCAACTACTCAATGACTTACTTTACAATGACCACCTCCATAAAGAGGTCAATATACAAATAAATTTTTTAGTGACATTGGAGATCCTATTGAGGTATTATTCTAGAAGATGGTTGTAGATAATATGATCATTTGGCTAGTTCCAAAACCATTTCCAGGTATCATTTGGTTAATTCATCAATAATCTACTAGAGATATTCGAATTCTACGTAAGTCTTTAAATTTGTCTTCTATTCAGCATAAATATCACCATGAATAATTTATGTATCAATTAGAATAATTATTGGTATATATCTATCCATTGTATGTCTATTTATATTATTATCCTATTTCTAGAAATACTAGGTTGAGCTATGTTTTATCTATGAGCTCTTGGATATATTAATTTTTAGTCATAAATAGTGAAAAAAATAAAAGGGCACTAACTAAAAATGTTTCCACCATATTTTATCTACACTATCATGTCTCTAAGGTATGTTGATATTAACTTATAAAGGCTAATGGCATACAATTGAACCAAACAATATAACAACTGAGAGGCTTCCTATTGGGAAAAATAAAAACTTCTGCACTTCCTACATATCATAAGGTATGTGAAATCTAAAATTTATATACTATGTTTTTCAATGGCTTGATAATTGGGTTAGTACCCCTCTCACCATAGATGAGATAAAAATGATAACTATTTTTCCTAGAACAACAAACCTGTGAGCTTTAAAACTATTGAACATAGTTCTAAACACAAAAATATTTAAATAGAGAGTTTTATGAAAGTTTCAATAAAACCATTTAGAAACTGCTTTGATAGGATATTTAACAACTTAAAAAAATATGGCCTAACATCTCCTACTTTGTAATATACATAATTAAGTTAGTTTTCAAGGCTATACATAAACTTAAGTGCCTAGTTTTGAATGACAAATATTTTTGGAACACAATAAGAGCTATATAAAATTCCTTTAATTTATTTTTTAAGACAAAAAAAAAGGTGTTCTCACAAAATTTCTAAAAATAATTCCTTCTAAATCTGTAGATATCATATTATTACAATTCTAGTCACAAATATAGGAAAATAATTAAAATAAAAAAATATGATGTATAAAAAAAGTAATAGTATTGAGGCATTTTTATAATATTTATTTATACTTCCACATAATTTTTTGGGCCTCGAGGGATTTATGGTTGGGGTATGATATAATTAATTTTCTTCAGGGCTTAGTATGGCAAATATTTTAATTTTTTCAAAAGTTTAAATGAATAAACTTTTAGAAACATAAATAATATTAAATATTGTTTCTTTTTCCATAAATATTTATAAAAATTAAATAATTATGCTTTAAAAGAATATAAACCTTTCTAAATTACTGAGAAAATATATTTTTTAAGAAATAAGGATAAAGAATGGTGTGAAGGATGACATGAGCTACTTAAAACTCTTCTTTTTAGATCAGATTTTTTTCTACAATCATGCCTCATATATATTGACTATGTGCCAAATCTACATCAAGATTGATTTGATTTTTGGTTCAATATGATGCTTTGATATGATATAATTAATTCTCTTATTTCATGAACACTTCTACCAAGTATTCCTTCCAAAATGGTGCCAAATCCGATATTAATTATTGTGCATCTTCTTCTTCAAGCTCTTATGTCTCACACTTATGACATACATTTATTGTGTCCCACTCCTTTGTGGTTGGGTTTTATTTTTCTATAATGGAACTTCCTCTAATGCACTAAAACACCTTTCTATTTTTTTGTTTGATATTTTTATAAACATAAATATATGGCAATATATGTTTTTAGGATGACACCCCTTTATTGGGGTTGAAATTTTCTTCAGATGCTATTTTTTTCGTAGTGCCACTTCTCTTCTATGAATTCTTTAGAATGATTTCTATAGTGGAGTTTTATAGATATCCTCTAAAAATGATAATGTTTTTTAGAAAAAAATGGAGTATTATGGATCTCCTCCTTCTCTCCTTACCAAACCTCTATTCTTTCTAATGATTAAGGCCTATGTGATATACAATTTTATCAAAAATAGGAATTTACTTTCTTAATTTTCATTCATATCACAAGTTTATTTATAAATATCAAATTCCTATAATATCCATTATATTATAACATATACATCTTATCAAATATTTTATCCCAATGACGATGAGATGTGGATGAGTTGATAATATGGTTTGGTTGTTTCAAACCCCACCCAGGGGATGGAGGGATTAAGGATGAATATGAATACAACATTCTTGAGAGTAAATTGTAAATAAACAAGGAGTATTTTTGATTAAAAAAAATCCTCTTACACATTTTTTATACATTATCTCAACTCACCATATTGATTTATACCTTTTTTCAAATTTTATAATGCAAAAAAATGTGAAAACAAGGATTATAGACCTTATAATTATGCCTACAAATTGAGAAACTTGGAGAATTATCTCTCCAAGTAGAAAAAAACCTTAAAACCACTTTCAAAAATTCACATATATCCTCACACACATCTCCCAAAAAATTAATTAGTTTCAATTGGTTCATTTTGGAGTTATAGATGTTTTAGTCCTTCAAAACCCTAGTTTAATGTATTCTGACTGTGCACAGACTAAGAGCTCAAATTCATGAGAAATAAAAATTTAAATATATAATTTAGGATATTTTTATTGGATAAGATGCTCCACATGTATGTCTTACTTTTTCACCCATATTGGCACCTTGATCACTCTCAAAATAATATAGAAATAACTTTTGTTGACTATAGAAGAACTTTCTTTTCAAGCCTATATAGTTGATATTTATGGATTATATATCACCTCAGTCTTGCACACTTGGAAAAATCAGACCTTGATTTTTATTCTCAATTTTGGACCTTTCTCACTTCTACAAATCTCATATCTATTATATCTTATGCCCCTTGGCCTATATCTCTTAGTCTGACTAGTTATGTTGATGACCCAGGCCTTAAATCTTACCTAGAATGATTTAAATATAATTATATTCCATTTATGAAAATTTTGAAACCTGTACCTACTTTTTTTTTCATGGACACTAATGTCCAAGACATACAATGTATACACATAATATTTTCAAACTTTATGAATTAATGATGCTTTCTATATTGAAGTAACCCATCAAATCTCAATATCTCTCAGTGTACACCTTAAAGGGTGAAATTTGATGTAGAGGCATGGGGAGAAGTCTTCAAACATATTTATATCCTTGAATATCTTATTCACTTACTATGATTGTACTTGATGGTCCTTGCTTCATACTAGGTTCACTCTTCATGTTTTACTATAATGGTTATCTTCATTGATTGTAATCTGATCCTTGAGGTATATTTAATGTTAATATGTCTTTAATTTCACATTCACAATCTATCTCTACCTCAAACCATTCATCTTATTCATAATATCCCTCTTAATCACTTTCTAACTTCTCACTAGTCAACCTCCTTAGGTTTAGAGTATCTAAACATGGTGTAGGTGTCAAGTAACCAATAATCAATCATATTTGTTATTATATAGTCATTTCCCACCTATTTAAACCTTTTACACACACTCAAATAGACCTCACCCTTTAATTCCTTTGTTTGAGGCTCACAATGTCTTCACAAGGCTTGCAGCCTTTTTTTGACATTTATCCTTATTGGGAGAAACTGAGAAACCTCCAAAATAAAATGATTAAACTTTAAAGGACCATTTTGGGACATAAAACTCATGTATATTCCTCTTGGCACAACTCCTTAGACATAATACACTTTATTCTTTAAGCCACCCCTTAATTATCCCTATTCCACCACCACAATCCTCAAATCTGTACCTACCCATACATTTTAAGTACTAAACCACTTTCATCACTCTTTTCACCTAATATAGAGTATTATTATAATTTTTTAAAGAAAATTCATAGGGTTAAAACTCTCCAAAATGACAAAACCCTAGTTCTAGGGTTTCATTGGCCTGCACAAGGCTGAGGACATTCAAAATTCAATATATTGAGTTTCATAATCTTTCAAAAGTTTAAATCACCTCCAAAAGTTATTTTTTAACCTTATTGAACTTTCCATATAAGTTATACACCTATTTTGACTTTGTTTACTCACCCAACCATTAGAATACAAGTTTCTTTCATCCTCTTCAAAACTACGACAACATGGGTTTATATTATTATGATTTTTAAAGAGTTGTATATGAAATTTTAAAACTCCCAAAACATTTATCACACCCATATAAACCATTCAAACCATTAAAATCACTATCACACACAATCCATATAATAAATACCTTGTTCTCTACTTTGTTAGTGCACATAATAAGGCCTCATATAGGCCTGCATTATCAAGAGGGTCTATTTATTCATTTCCCAACGTGTTCCAAATATAAAGAACAATTTAAAGGCTCACTTTAAATCCCATATCAGTAATTTAATGATCCATCCTCACTCTTTAGTCTAAGACATACTTTCCTCTCCTCTTAATTGACTATGAATAATGTTTTTTGACTGTGAAGCAGGGGTCTTGTTATCCCAGAACTATATATTTTGTAATTCCTAAAATATGTAACATAATATCAATAAGTTCATGGTATTTATATAAAACTTTATCTCTTAATAAAACATTGAATCAACAATATGGAACCTTTCTTAATCAATCTTTCCAAATAACGTTATAAGGCCATACCTTGGGTATTATAGGCTGTGAATAGGGTAACCAAAAAAGAAACTGATTCCTTAGGGATTATTTCACTTATCAATGTTTTCTCAGTCATTATATAATATATATTATCCTAAAAACATACCATAATGAATGATACTTATATCTTTCCTCTAAACACTTGTTCAATCTAGTCCTTTCTTGACTGTGTTCATCAATCCTTCTTAAACCTATAGACAGACATAATCTATGCATGCATATAGCCTTAAAGGCTCACTTAACACAATGTATATATAGATAAATATCCATACATATTTAAGGGTAAAAAATATAATGACCAACTTATCTTTAGTCATTGAATTATCATTCTTTACAACACAATCCATTCATGGACTTGAATATCCTTCATGAGGGTTTTTGAACCTTTTTTTATTTTATTTTATTTCCTCCCTTTTCTTGGAGACCATATACTCTCTCCTATAATCCATTACACACACAAAATAATGTAAAACTTCTCTCTTTTTACCCAACTCCAACGCTGGTTACCAAATTAGTTACAAAACTACCTCTTTGTTTGTCAACCCAACTCATGGGTGAGGGTTACCAAACCATAAACATGAATTTCACCTTATAAACCTAATAAATACAAATTAAAACATTTGATTAAAAGGATACTTGGTACCTTAACACTTATATTTCCTCTTTATCACCTTTTATCAAGCTTGGTTCACTCTTGTCTTAGTGACAACATTTTGAAAATTCAAATTGTTGGTTTTGGATGGAAACTCGAAACACCAACCTAAACTTATTCCTATGAATCCTAAGGACTCAAAATGTCTTAAAATACATGAAATGGACCTTTAAATGTCTCTTGACTCACATTACATCCAAACATGACCCACTTTTGACCACTAATGACCAAAACATAAAATTGACTTCTTTTTGCTTGATGCTCCTACATCACACTGTGAAAGGGTTGGGTAGATTGTTGGTGCTTTGTAGGATTGTTTTCCATTATTTAAACTTTTTATATACACACCCATATCCTAAAAACCATTCCCTTAAGCTTTACCTCATATTTTTCACCCTCCTCTAGTCATTTTACACATTAATTAACCTTTCCCTAACCTAAAATCCTTTTTGATGGTTTATGTTACACTATCAGCCCCATTAATCTTGTACTATAATTAATAAAAATTATTAGGTCAGGGGCCGACCTAGTCCATGACCTAATTTTTTTTTCAATAATGATAGTAGGTTTACTGGGTTGACCTTGTTGGCCTAAATTTTCAAAAAGGATTAGGATTAGATTTTCCTAATAAACATGTCCATTTCATCATTATAAGAGAAGAGAAGAAGAAGTAAGACATATTGTGCATCTGATTATCCACCATTATACTTGAGGATCAAGCTTAGGGTTTCATACATTCTTTGGAGATATAGATCTTGTCTTATGGAGAAATCTTTTGGAGGAATTGATATGTTGTGTATCATAGAGTTGATTTATCCTTGTCATCCTTACATACCATGACAACCTATTGCAAAGCACTTTGGTTAAGAAAAGAGGTTTAAGCTTGATAGGTTCATCTTAAAAGGTAAGTATTTTTAATTTTGTTCCTCCTTTGTAAGAGTAGATAGATATGCATTTGTACTTCTCTCTCATGTATTAGGATATTGTATACATTGACATGAGTATATGCCTTATATTCATGTTTACTTTTGATGTTTATTACCCCCATTTTATGCTATAAGATTTGGTGAGAACTATATTAGACTTTACATGTTGTTAGTTTAGTGAATATGAAAACATAAGACCTAGTTAGGGTTATTACATAGTTTTGCTTGATTGGAGGCTTTGGAACCCTCCCTAGTGATATTATTATGGTAAGAGATCCCTTGGATAGGTATATTAGATCCATCTTGTTCATGACCTTGAATATCTAATGTATCCAAAATCAAAATTATAAGTAGGATTTATCTTCTTTGAGCTAAGAATGATTTATAGATCTCTTGCATTTCCCATTGCATACATTATGGTGAATCTGATAGAATCTAACCCTTATAGGTTTTCTTTCATGCCATAATTTTTATCATCTTATTATATTTTTATATATTTACAGTACTGTATCAAATTAATAGGTATGGTTATAAACAGTACTCTATTTGGTATGTGTAGGTATGGTTATATGTTCATCTAGAATTAAAAAGGAGTTTTATGTTAACCTATTCAATCTAGTAAGTTGTATTAACACGTAGTCGCATAAAAACAACTCTATTTGGTATGTGTAGGTATTCATCAAATACAACTTACTAGATTGAATAGGTTAACATAATACTCCTTTTTAATTCTAGATGAACATATAGGGTCAAACAAGTTGACTTTGTCATCTTATTCTCTATGGTAACATACAAATGAATAAACTAGGTTGAATAAGTCAACTTTATCATCTTATTCTTCTTCAGAACATAGGTTTTTCAAAATTGGGTCAAACTAGTCGACTTGGTTTATAGAATTTGAAAGAAGCAATTAAGGCACTTCAGCATAAATGTTGCAATCTTAACCATGTTCAAAGCCACCAAGGTTCCTCTCTTTCCCTTATCTATCATTTTAGTACTTTCTTCAGTTCAATTTTATACAAGTTAGTAGTCTTTAAAATAGTAACCCTATAGCTAACTAAGTTAACCTAGCTGACTTGATTTTGTAGTTTTTCTTTTATGTAAGAGATATAGTTAACCTATTCAGCTCTATTCTTAAATACCATGCTTTTGTAGAACATTAGCAACCTAGTCGACTATTTTCTATACTATTTGCATACAATGTCAAATGAACCAACTTTATATTATTCTTCATGAATGAATTAACAACTATTTAATCATAATTAATTCACATTTCCTTTTTTAGTTGTTTTCATGCTTAGAGTAACTCACATAGTCTAAATAGGTTGTTTTTAAAATCACCATTTAGTTACACTATTTTAGTCTTTTTCACACACTACCAAAACACATAACATTCAAAACTCATTTAAACACTTATCTTCCCAAGGCCTGCCTACTTGGATTTCATCAACAAGTGGGAAGCTGACTTGGATTTCTAGGCAAGTATAAATATGTGGTAATGGTAGATATTCACAAACAACCCAACACCCTTATCACTTTGGGATTGTGAAGTAAGGGGGTAGGCCCTAATACCAAGTTAGTGCCATTACCAACACAGATGGTTTTCAGCCCAAACATCCTGAAACCATCCATAAATTACTTTTCTAGTTCCCCTATCAAATTTAAACCAATACTTTCTAATAATAAAATAACACTTAAGATGACCACTTAGTTAGCATTTATTTTTTATTTGATTGCTTGGCCTCTGATCATTGCATGTTGTATTCTAAAAACATGCATTATCTAGCATTGGGGAAAGGTTTTATATTGTGTGCCCTAAATAGATCACTCACATTGATCCAATTGTTAGTGTGTTTGCTTTCATTCTTGATTCACTTATATTTCTAAATTTTTCCCTATTTCAACACACTGCCTTTTGGTTAATATAGTCTCTTATAGATTGTATTTCCCCTATCAGTAGTACATAGTTTACCTATCTATTTTTGTATCCTTATCAACCTATTTTATCTCCCAATTTGTAATATAGAATTATCTTGTATGACTATGTATCCTTCTCTATTAGTAAAGTTACAAAACAAAGTTGACTTGTCTGACTCTGTATCCTTATCAACTTGTTCTATCCCCTGTATGCAATACAAAGTTGACTTGTGAGACTCTATACTATTTTCTACCTACTAGATTATATAACTCATTTGACCTATATTGACTATGTATCTTGTTTTCCCTTTTGTTTTTGTATCATCTTAGTCTTCCTTAATATTTCTCTCTCATCAATAAATTCCTATTTGAGGACAATACTAAGTTTAATTATATAGATATGATGAGCCTTACCAACTCTAATAGGTTTTCCTATCACAAACTTGTGGCTCCTACTCTAGATGAAAGTAATGTGCATGTGGCCACTCACACTACAAACTATGGGACACCTCATAATACATCTTCAGTTTGCAACCCCCTTTTCTCCTTATAATATCAACTTGAATTAGAATATACTCTATTAATTATTTTATTTATTAATAAATTTCCTCAACATCAAGGAAAATATACTTCTACTATTTATCACCTTGTGATAAGTTATCAAATCGAGGAGCCCCATTTACCTTACCCCACATTATCACATAGATTTGGGGTAATAGCTTCTTTGCCTCTCAACCTCTTCTTTCTCTTTTGACCCCTTCTCATACTATGACCTCTTCTTTAATTTCCTCCACCTCCATGCCAAGTATCTCTACTAGCATTATATTTTACACCTAGTAGGCCTTTTCTAGGACCTACTCTTCTCAATTCATCTTCTAGTGCATCATTCGCTACCCATGGTAATCATTACTCTAGTTCTTCTTCTTCTCATCCCTATACTAGTGCATCTTTTACAACCAAAGCAAATCATGATAATAGTGCCTCATTTACTAATAATTATTCTCAAGATACTAATATCATGCATGCTACCACTCATAGTGGTACCTAAGCCACTAATACCAATGCCAATACTTCACACACTAAAAATAACACCACTCAAACCCATCAAATTTTGTTCCAAAATATTAATTGAATGAATTATTTCCAAGATAATAATACCAACCAAATGATTCAAATTCAAAATCATCTTATCAATCTCAAAAATAACCCTCAACAGGTTCTATGGGGAGCATATAAAAAAAATGCCCCCCACCTACCCTTTAGTATTTATATGGTAATATTATCCCTCGACCTCCTCTTGTTAACAAAACAATCAAAAACCCTAAAAATTAACCTATTATGACTCAAATTGATAACATATATATAGGAGGTATCACCCATACCATTATTTACAATGGGTCAACCAATCCTACCCTTCACTTAAAAACATTTGGAAATCTATACAAAGATTGGGTCAAGTTAAACACTTTTTTTGCTACTAATATCTTAGAAAAAACTCTCTAGAGATGCTTTAGATTGGTATAACCAAATAAAATATAATTCCATAACTAGTTTGGAAGATTTAGTTAATACTCTAGTACAAGTGTTTCAAATTAGTGATCTCCCTAAAAATACATTAGCTCATTTTATCAATGACAAACAACTTGAGATAGAAACTACACAAGATTTCATCAAACAGTGGAAGACCTTTTCTAAAAAGTGTTAATATAATATGGCACATGATAGCATATTTCATCTATTCACCCATGCTCTTTATCCTAAGTTTCAATATCAAGTCTGGACTCTCTCTCCATGAACTTTGGAAGAGGCCATTGACCAAGCCAAGAAAAAAGATTTCCTCATACATCAAATTGAGCCATCCCAACCTTCTATGAGAAATCACATGCTCATGAAACATAGAAATCATCATGTTGCTAATGATGGTGTCACTAATCATTATGATACCATTCATAATATTCAAGCTATTATTCCTAACTAAGCTCAAGAACAAGCTTCCCCTCCCAACCACATACATAATCCTCATCTCTCTTAAACAAGTAATATCAATGTTCATAAAACTTTATCCTTAGTAGAGTTAAAAATGCATCTACCAAGGACTCTTCCATGAGAGCTTGATCCAATCATCCCATTAAGTCTTGGTATGATCTAAATAAATTTCGTTAGTTTCATGTTAGTTGGGATCATTCTCATGAGACTTGTAGGTAATTACGTAACTTAGCTATGGATTTATTCCTTGGTCCAAAATTTTATCATGATTTTATAATTCATAAATGTCAATAAGCCAATGAAATTGCCTTCAAAGCCCATGAAACACAAACTAAAACTAAATCTTTGCATGAGGATAGTGTTCATCTAGACATCTACAAAGATCCTCTTCTAAATCACCAAGATAATAATTATAAGCCTACTGTAGACACCGCAAACGTGTCTGCACCTTGGTTCTCCCCCTTGTCCACCTCAAACCCCTATCCTAACCCTTGTCCTCCATTTGATTAAAATAACCTAAATATTTTAATCAAGTGGCCCCCTTTCCACCCTACCCTTGCCACCTTGGATCCTCCCTTGAATCCCTCCACCTTCCCCCTAGCATTTATTAGGCCAAATCTCTTCATTATCTTCCCCCCACGCCCATTTAGGCATCCTCGTGACCGTTCTTCCCATAACCCCTCGCCCGGCGGCGTGCAAGAATGGGCAGAGGCTATTTTTAGCCTCTGTCCCCATCCTGCGACCGCCGACGTCGGCGAGCCTTCGGCCGACGTTGGTGAAACTGCCGGTGTCAGCAGCCTTCATTACCCCTTTCTGCATCTGTTGCAGCCCCTGGACCCTTGAGCTCGCAAACAGAATTCTCTTGGCATTTTGGCATTCGTCTCTCCTCCGTCTGGACCTCGTGCAACAGCAGCAATAGGTGCAAAGGCTCTAGATCAGGATTTTCTGCTTGACAAGTCTTCTGTGGCTCCAACAACAGCTCCTCCATTCTTCAGTCAGCAAGCCAAAGGTAAGCACAGTCTGGTGTTTCATTTTATTTCATTTCTTTAGTTTTCAGTTATCTATCCTATCTACTGTCTTCTACTCCCTCTGTTCTTCCCCCTGAGAGGCTGCAAAGCCTTCTCAGGTCCTATCCTCTGTGTATCTTCCTCTTTCCTATCCCTCTTTTAATCCAATCCCAGACAACTTCCTCATCCCCCTGTCAACAAAGACCTTTCACAAGGCACCCAATCAGAACTAGACCACTCCCCAGTCCATCCAAATTTGTCCCTGAACTCTGTCTCGACCCCGTTCATGAACCAGACCCGTCCACAGTCCAGAAAGCAACCCAGACCCGACTACAGGCCACAACCCCGACCGACACCGGTCACTTCCCCAACCGACGTCGGCAGGATAGCCGACGCTGGCAGATCAGATAACCGATGCCGGCGACATTTCCGACCTCGGCGACTGTCATCAGCCCTACAACTCCTTCAGGTAATCATTTTGTCTTTTCTTTCCTTCCTAATTTCTTTGTCACTTCTGTATTCTGGCATTCTGTATTTCCTTGGTCTTTTATCTGTCTATTATCAGTGGGTTGACCTCCCTTAAGGAAGTTTTCACACTTCCGGGAACAAGCTTTTGCTTGGCAACCCACCGCCTATCCATCTAACATTTTCTTGTCCAAGTTTCCTTTTTTTTCTTGCAGGTGTCATTCCTCCACAGCCAAAGAGGAGTGCTCACAAGCGTCTAGATTATGGTGCGCGATCTTTATCCAGGTACTTCACAAGCCTTGTCCATTATTCCTTTAGTTTCTTCTTTCTCTTAAATCTGAAAAGCGAATTAGCGATAGAAACATCTCTGGCACGCCCGGTGGGACCCTGGGTTCCTCTTGGGTTCCTTTTCTTCTTTATTCATTTAGGAGCATTAGGTTCTTACCTTTTCTCTTCCTTCTTTCCTTCTCAATGACACTATAAGCAGGACTAAAACGAATCTTTCTTCCTTGCATTCTAGACTAGTCTAAACATCATACTCTCAACCCTTTCTCAAACCTGTCTTCATAACAAACATCACATTTCGACTTGGGCATTAAAATGTATTTCACTTTCATTACTGCTTGTGCTTGCATTAGTCCACATCTAGTAACTTAGACGCATATTGAATAAATCGTAGACACTTGATGTTACACTACCTGACCACATGCACTAAAACAAACATAAAACTTACCTGAGACAAGGCCCGACTGGGATTTCATCCTCCAGCGGATACCTTACCCGTCCCGGTGACCCTACTTGGATTTCATCACCAAGGGGGAAGCCCACTCCATTCTCTGGCAGAGTATAAACTCTAGGCGAGGTATATCTTGGCTAAGCGAGACCAGCTAACCACTGGAATCGTGAAGTGAGGGGAGCTTGCTCCTTAGCACCAGGCCACGTACCAGACCCTAACATAGATCTTTGAGCACCTAAAACAACACCTGAAACCATCTTTAGACTGCCTTCTTCTAGGACCTTCTTGACAGCCAATCTCCCTAAACATTCATCTAAGGCATAAGCCACAATTTCTAAGGTTAATTCCTAGGATTTATCGCTTAGGCTTGTCTGTCTTTCTCTGTTTTCCTCTTCTCATCTGTTTGTTTGAGTGAGTGAGGACGCTTTCTCCTTTGTTTCTCCAAAGAATCTCAAAATCTTTTTGTTCTCTGGAAAACACAGTCACCGACATCGGTTCTGTCACCGACATCGGCTTTCCCCTGTCACCGGCATCGGTTCTGTCACCGACGTCGGCTTTCCTCTCTTACCGGCATCGGTTATCTGACCGACGTCGGCCATTTTTCTTACCGACATCGATTTTTCAACCGACATCGGTCTCTGTCACTGTCCTTTTTTTTCAAAACCAGCAGCCTGAAACCTGTCCCTTCTCTGTCAAAGACTCCATCCTGGTTTTCTGAAACTGAGCAACACAGTACCTGAAACCTGAACCTTCTTTGCCTTGCATGGTTTTGACTCGTAGCCAAGCCAAGGCTCTTGTCGACCATGCTAGCCATCAACCACTTCCGTCCACCCCGTCCGTGACCAAGCCTATAATGGAGTTCAACTCGGAGACCGAAAGAACTCCTGCCCGTCCAACCCCGCCGCAGACTCCCATTGTCCAAGAAGGGGACCAAGACTTCGAGCGATTCTTGGACCTCAACGTCAAGGCCTTGCAACACTATCTCGTGCATAGCCGAACACGAGACTCCTTGGGCAATCCAATCTATGGAATGCCAACCTCCCTTGCCACAACTACGGCTGTATCGACAGCATCCGTAGTTCAACCTTCAGACACTCAAGCCATCGCTTTGACCACTGACCAGTCTTCGACCAATCCTCCAGGTGTGGCCTCTCCCTCTATCATTGGGCCCACTTCCACCGGGGTTCTGGCCCCCTGTCAACCTCAACCCGCTCAACCGCTATCCACTCCTTTTCAAAACCTTGTCGTCTCTATTCTGCCTACCCTGGCCCCTATCAACACCAGGGTGGCTTCTTACCCCTTGGCCCCCGTTACCACAGTCCAACCTCTCGTGGCAACAATGGGCCCAGCTATGTCTTCTACCCAACCACCTTTAGCCTCCACCTCTGCCCCTGCGATTAGTCATCCGTACATTGTACAACCGACTATGTCGCACGCCTCCTCTAACCTCTTCCAAGCGCCCTACAACTTAGGGGGCGCGCAACCCGTCAATCCGTCGGCAGACATCATCAAAATGTTGATGGACAAGATGACCAGTCTTGAGACCTCTGTTTCCAGCTTGCGTAACACTCTTTCATACGAGCAGATCTGTAACAAACCCATTCATCCTTCTGTCCCAATCAGACCATATCCTAGCCAGTGGGAGCTTCTGAAGTTTTCTCGCTTTCAAAACAAGGAAGACCCACAACAACACTTGCGGGCATTCAGACATGCCTGCTACCTCATTGGCCATGACGATGCGTTACTCTTACGCACATTTCCTATGTCTCTCTCAGGTGCTGCGCTCGACTGGTACAGCTCCCTTCCTAGCCATTCTCTCTTCTCATTCACACAATTGGCTCAGCTCTTCCTCGATCACTTTTCCATCAACATAACCAAGAAGGTCTCAATCACGGACCTCTATTCTATTCGGCAATTCGAGGACGAGTCCATAGCCGACTTCGTTGCTCGATGGAGAGGCCTTATCAACCAACTCTCCTTTTCCTTACCCCAGGCCGAGCTTATTGAACTCTTTTCCCAAGCCTGTGCCAAACATATCTCTTCCACCCTGAGGGTTCAAACCTTCCGCACTTTTGACGAGGCCTTCACGATGGCCCGCAAACTTGAGTTGCGTGCCATCGAGGAGAATAAATTCAAGTTGCGGAGTAAGAATCCCAGCTCTAAGACCAATGACTCTTCTTCTGCTAAGCCATCATCATCCAATTCTAAATCCAAGGCTTTAGCTAATGCCGTGGTTGTCAGACCTTCATCTTCTTCGACCAATCAGCCTGAGCCATCTACATCTCAGAGCGCTACTCGCCAATTCCAGCAAAGATACGTGCAACGACGATATACTCCTCTCGGAGAATCATATGCGTCTGTGCTAGAAAAGCTTGTTAAACAGGGGGCCCTCAATCTTCCTCAGGCCCGACCTCCTCCACAATTCGATCCCTCACACGCCATCCCCGCGTGGTATAGGGAGCAAGACTTCTGCAACTTCCACCATGTTAAGGGCCATGACACAGAAAACTGCAAGACTTTTAAGAACATAATACAAGACATGCTTGAAAAGGGGGATCTCATCTTAGACAATCCAAATGCACCCCCTAATCAGGCCATTGACATCTTCAAACAACCTTTCCCCAATCATCCGCCAACTCAGAACAATGTCCAGACCTTAATTGACGACAATCATGAGCACAATATTCGAACAGTCAATACGGTCTCTCCTTTAGTCCCCAATCAACCTCTTGAGGTTAGTCCATCAATCAGTCTGTCACATGTGGATGAACCTCTTTCCCCAGCTAGTTCTCCATCGACCTCTCTCATCTTGGAGGACGCCTCGGCCTTACCAGTACCCCCGGTCTCGCCATCCTCCTTTCTGCGGCCTATGGAGGACCCGACCCTTCTTACTCCTCAGCCACAAGTGGAGGGCACCATCATCCCTGCCCCTTACTCGCTGGAGGAGCCTCGCTCCCCGGTTTCTTCTCCACCCAGGGAAGAACCTGTCTCCCCTTCGTCTTCATCTAAATCTGTCATGACTTCACCACACCATGCGTCTAAGACCACCACACCCATCTCGTCCTCAACCTCGCAACCATCAACATCTTCTTCTCAGCCATTTTCCTGGTTAGTGGAGAAGATCGAACTTCTCCCTCCGAGGAAAGTGATGCCTCAGGTGTTGTGGGAGCGTCTTAAAGCCCTTCAACATACCCGTGCCCTCTCATCACATGCCGCTAATCCTCCCAAGATGGAATCTCGTCAGACTCTTGACAAAGACCAGACTCTCAAACCTCAACCAAACCCGTCAAAACCGAAGCCTGCATCTATCTCGTCTAAACCCATCAAGTCATTTGGCGTTCGTCCTATCTCCACCCTCACTCACCCGCAAGTGAAGGTGGACCTAGGCCAGACCTCGACCAGCAGTAGTCTTCCAACCAAGGCGAAGAAGACTGCCAGACCACAGAAACGAACACCTCCTTCCCCATCACCATTGCCATCCATTTTGGGCCCCCATCCTTCGACCTTGGCTAGCATCCTTCCCACTCCGACCTTCAAACAAAACTCGTTGCCTCCTTTGCTTCCTCTGCCTACCTCCAGTCGTCCCTCTCCCAAAAAGGCGGTATCAATCACCAAGAAAGAGCCGTCTCTATCTGTCACCGCACCATCAACCCATAAGGTGGTACGAAAACCTCTTCTAACCTCGCCTAAGCAAGAGTCACCAACCTTGCGCATATCAAATAACACGGACCCTCTATTGGGCTCATACTCGTTGATATTGCGCCAACTTCTCCAGACTTCCGACATAACCCTTCTGCCCATCAAGCCTTTCCAACCTCTCGAGTCCAAGCCCTCCTGGTTCGACGACACGAAAATTTGCTTATATCATCGTACACCAGGACACGACACCGAGACTTGTTGTGCCCTCAAGGCCGTCATTCACTGCCACATGGAGAAAGACACTCTTCTCCTTGAGGACACTCTGGACCAGACCCCGACTCCTCTTCATCCAACCTCTTCAAACACGTCAACATCTCACCAGCCAGGCATGACCCCTTCCTCACCTCCTATTTTTGAAATCAATGCTATCCGTATAACCACTAGGTCGCAAAAGGACAAGGCCAAAGAAAAAGCTGCCATTCCTTGGACCTATCCCTTCGTCAAGCCTCCTATTGTGCCCAAGCCTAAAATTTCTATCCTTGGCGCATCCCAAACTTCTTCGTCTTCCTCTTCTGGGCCAATTCACGACTCCATGCTGAAGCAGCTTCACCAGAAACCTGTAAAGATGTCTCTTTATGACCTTATCCAAACCTCACCTCAGCACCATCAAGCCCTTATCCAAGCCTTGCAGGCAGCGGAGGTCCAACTCGAGGACCCCCAACCACTCGCTGCCCTCATCCATTCTTTATCTCCTGTCGCCTCCATCACATTCAGCAATTCTGAGATTCCCACATCTAACACGGAAGATCAGGACGCCGCCCTCTTCATCACTGCCTATGTTGATCAGACATGCATTAAAAGCGTTATGATCGACGGCGGCGCTAGCATCAACATTATCTCTACCCATGCCTTTGATCAGCTGGCTCTTCCCAAGAACTGCGTCTCCAAAACTGACGCGATCTTATGCTCTTTTAACGACACCACCGCCACGACCATTGGCACAGTCATCCTTCACATTCGCGTTGGTCCACGCACAGTCCCGGAGCTCTTCTATATCATCGAAGGAGAGTTTCAATACAACCTTCTACTGGGCTGACCTTGGATCCGTGCCATGGCCTGTATACCCTCTACCCTGCACCGTTGTGTGAAGTTTGAGCATGACGGGCAAGTCCACACCATTCCCGCTGACCCTTCACCCTTCAAGACTTGCAACACCACCTACCATCCTAACGATGTCCTCATTCCCATCAAGCTGTCAACTCCGGCACTGCCTCCATCTGCGAAAGCTTTGACCAGTTTGCAATCGGTGGTTGCCCTCACCCCTCCTCTTCAAGCACTGACCAAAGACCCCATGGAAGACATCTTCCAACGACTATCACTTGGGGAATATCGCTTGTTGACCCTCGACATGTTCCAAACTCCGCAAGAGTATGGACGCCTTCACCTCAGTCCTAATTACGACCATCGGATTGGGACGGTCGTACCTTATGGTCCTCCTCACTTTCGAACCAACTTTGTCTATGGGGGGCTTAATCAAGCTCCTACCAATGGCAATTCCCTCTCTTCGCCCCAACCTTTCACATCTAATTTCTCGTTTCTTGGCAACCCTGCCTTTGCACACACTTACCTTCACAGGTGTGCATGGAAGGGTTTTGGTTTCGGACGATATGAGCAGGGCTCCCATCAGCCCATCGAGCCGCTCAATGATCACGATGCCAAGAAACGGTATGGCCTGGGATATCATGACCCCACTCAGGCTCCTTCTGACCTTTGTCTCGAGCCAACCATTGACCAATCTCCTCCAAACTCACCCATTTCTCCTTCGTCACCTACGGAGTCGGTGGTTTCCATCCCTCCTAGTTTTTTTTTTCCATAAACACCATCCGCCTGGAACCCCTGACCTATCAGCTCAATGGGGTGCCCAGGTCTCTCCCTCTTATCTTTCCTAGCATGGTAGAGGATGAGTCGGCAACCATTCACACTGTCCACTGCGTTGACGATGACGCCATCCTTTCCTACATGGGTGCCGATGACTCTTTCATCCAGCGTTTCCTCCCTTTCGAGACCCAGGTTATGTTAAATGAATCCACCATTGACATCAACCTCCCTTCTTCTTCTGATGTTCCTCACGTCTTAAAGATTGGCCAATCTTTGGACGCTCAGGAGTAGCTTGACTATGCCCAGTTCCTTTCCAACCATAGCAAGGCCTTTGCCTGGACTTACAACGACATGCTTGGCATCGACCCCACCATTGCTACCCATAACATTGTCACCAAACCAGAGGCTAAGCCTGTTAGGCAGAAGCTTCGAAAGATGCATCCTCGCGTTGTGCTTCTTGTCAAAGAGGAGCTTCAACGCCTTCTTTCTGTCTCCTTCATCCAACCCATCGATTATCCACAGTGGGTCTCTAACATCGTCCCAGTTACTAAAGCAACTGGGGGGATTCGGATCTGCATGAACTATCGCGACCTTAACCTAGCCTGTCCCAAAGATGACTTTCCTCTTCCTAACATTGACCAACTTGTTGATCTCATGGCCGGCCATGAAATGCTATCTCTCATGGACGGGTTTTCAGGATACAATCAAATCCTGATTGCACCGGAAGATTAGCACAAGACTACCTTCATCACCCCATGGGGGACTTTCTGCTATTGAGTCATGCCTTTCGGCTTGAAAAATGCTGGTGCCACATATCAGCGCGCCATGACCTACATTTTCCATGATCTCCTCCACAAAATCATGGAGGACTATGTGGATGACCTTCTCGGCAAGTCCAAACTTCATCGTGACCACTTGACCATTCTCACAATCATCTTCTCTTGCCTTCTGCAATATAATGTCCGCCTTAACCCCAAGAAGTGTGTCTTTGGGGTCCTCTCAGGCAAACTTCTCGGCTTCATCGTTTCTTTCCGTGGTATCGAGATAGATCCTGCCAAGATCCGCGCTATCCTCGAAATGCCACCCCCGACCAATCTCAAGCAGCTTCGCAGTCTACAAGGGAAGCTCCAGTCCATTCGCCGTTTCATCTCGCAGCTTTTAGACCGCTGCCAACCTTTCCATCACCTCCTTAAGAAGGACGTCTCCTTTAAATGGGATAAGGGCTGTCAAGAGGCTTTTGAAGCCCTCAAAGGCTATCTGGTCTCTCCACCAGTCCTCATTCCACCTAAAGACGACCAACCCTTCTACCTTTATATCTCTGCTACCAGCCATTCGTTAGGTGCCATGATCGCGCACCGAGACGAGCATCATCGTGAGCAAGCGGTTTACTACATCAGTCGAACACTGGTCGACTATGAAACTCGGTATACTCATACCGAGAAACTCTGTTTGGCATTAGTCTTTTCCGCTACCAAGCTCTGCCACTATTTTCTCAATCACAAAACCTTTATCGTCACTCACACCGACCCTCTCAAGTACATGCACTCCAAGCCATATCAGAATCAACGTATGGCTCGGTGGCTCATGCTGCTTGCTGAGTTTGACTTTGAATTCATCCAATAGAAATCTATCAAGGGGCAAACCATCGCTGACCAACTGGCAGATGCCCCTCTTCCCGACAACCAACCTTCACACTGTGAGTTCCCTGACGAGTCTATCGCTACCCTTTCCACCGATGACACCGTCTACCAAATGACCATGTTCTTTGACGGCTCCAAATGTCAACTCGGTGGGGGTGCAGGAGTCATCCTCATCCCACTCGAAGGGGAGCCCATGCCTCTATCTTTCAAGCTTGACTTTGATTGTACCAATAATATGGCCGAATATGAGGCCTTAATTTTGGGACTTCAGACTGCCCTTTCCCTCCACATCAAGTCTATCAACATCTTCGGTGACTCGCAGCTCGTCGTTAATCAAGTTAACAGTTCATATCTCTGTAAAAATGAAGTTTTACAGAGGTATAAGAATCGTGCTGACCTTCTTTTGGCATCTTTTGACCATTACCTCTTGCAGACTGTTCCACGCTCTACGAACAAGTTTGCCGACACCATGGCCTCTCTTGCTTTGCATATCCCGTCTTCATCATCATCATCTCGCCTTTTTGTCACAGTGCATCGCGTACCTTTGCCTTCATACATCTCTCCTCACATCAACCATATCAACACTGTCAATTCTAGCCCACAAGATGACTGGTATAAGCAACTCGTGGACTACTTGTCTCTTTCTGTCACTCCTCCCAACCTCTCTAGCAATGCGCGGTGAGCTTTCATCAAGCGCACAGATCGCTATACCATGGTAGGGGGTCTTCTCTATAAGTGAGGCTTCAATGGCCTCCTTCTTCGCTATCTAACCTCCGCTGAAGCTTCTCATGCCATAAAGCAAGTCCACGACGGGATTTGTGGTGGACACTTCAGTGGAAACTCGGTTGCCAAGCGCATCCTTCGCCTGGGTTATTATTGGTCCACCCTTCATCAAGACTGTAGCGATTATGTTCGGCGTTGCATCAAGTGTCAGCAGCACTCTAACCTGCTTCATCTCCCCAGCCACGCCTTGTAAGTCGCTCAGGATTTTTGGCCTTTCTCTCAGTGGGGCTTGGATCTCATCGGTGAGATCAACCCTCACTCGTCTCTTCGTCATCAGTCCATCATCACTGCCACTGAGTATTTCACCAAGTGGGTGGAAGCCATTCCTCTTGTCTCCACAAAAGCCGACAAAATTGTCGACTTCATCAGTAGCCACATCATCTGTCGTTTCGGTGTCCCTCACAAAATCATCACCGACAATGGCAAGTCCTTTAAAAACAAGACTGTCCAAAAACTATGCGACTCATTTGGCATCAAACTTAGCTTTTCTTCGCCTTACTACCCACAAGCAAATGGGCAGGCCGAGGCTTCCAACAAAATTCTCACCAAAATTCTCATGAAGGTGGTTGACGATACAGGAAGGGATTGGCACATTCATATTCCCTTCGCTTTGTGGGCCTACCGCACTAGCATTCGAACCTCTACGGGTGCTACTCCCTTCTCTCGTGTATGGAATAGAGGCTGTCTTACCTCTCGAAGTACAGATCCCGTCTCTCTGCATCTCCCTGCATGAAATTCTCTCTAACGACGACTTTCATCAAGATCGCCTAACTCAACTTGAGTTACTCGACGAGCACCGTCTTGCCGCCCTCAATCATCTCCATGTCTACCAAAGTCGCATAAAGCGGGCCTACGACAAAAATATGTGAGAACGAGATTTCAACATCGGAGACCTCGTCCTCAAAGAGAATCAGCACGTGACCAATATGGAGCGAAGTAAATGAGGCAAATTCGCCCCCAATTGGCTTGGACCTTTTATCATCACGCACAAGTATGGGTCAGGGACTTATCGTCTGTCTTCCCTCGATGGACGGCCAGAACCTGAGCCTCTTAATGCGTTGCATCTTCGACCATTCTTCTGTTAGTCGAGTACTCGTCTACTTGACACGTAACTTGAGCTCGTCCCCTGAGCAATCCTCATCCTCTTAATCCTCATCCCTTTCAACCCTATTCCCCTTTAACAAGTCCTCTACAACCCTTTTATGATGCATGGATGCTTTGTCCTAATAAAAGGGCATCCTTGAACTTTTACAGCCTTGTCCGTGACTCTAATTCCTATCAAAAAATACAAATCAAGATGTCAAAACATATCCATGGTCACAAAATCAAGTCAAATTTAAAAAGACAGACTAATCCCTCGAAGGACAGCTGTACTATCATTGCTATAGCTAATAGACTGATCCTTGAAGGATAGCTATTCAAACCTTTTTATTAAGCAAAAATATAGACCACTCCCTCGAAGGATGGCTATGACTAAATCTTGCTACAAACAGCACCTTTTTTAGAAGCTTCCCGCATTGATCAGCTTCGCAAACTGACCACTACATCAAAAGACATCTCTATGTAGGCTTCCCGCATCGATCAGCCTGCATCAAAAAAAAAAAAAAAAAAAAAAAAAAAAAAAAAAAACGGGTCACGGACTTGGCTTGTAGCTGTCTCAGGGTCTCCTATAAAAAGGGGCAAGGTTATTCCTACTCTTAAACTGGGTTACCCTATCCTCCTCCTATCACCTGCTCAAGGGACTTCGAGCTCACTTTAATGTCAAAGTGATTCGATTACCGCCCTAACACCACACTGGTCGCCGACATAATGCATGAACGGGGCTTTGGTTCTAATAACCCCTATCTATGCTTCCTTTTTGGTCCTTGTCAATGAAAGAGCGATTCACCTTTCATCTTTTCTCTACGCTTTGGCCACATCAATTGTCGACTCATCTCAAACCCAGCCATTTTCATCATTTTCAGCTGACATCATCCTAGACCATTTCACATAGTTTCTATGGATACCAATACACATGGAAACTATCGACCAGACCCAATTTATGTTAAGCATAAACCAATACTTGCTGAAGCATAAATAGACGTCCATTCATTTTTAGCATGCATCCATCACGACTATGGAAACTTGCTAGAGATGAAAGCCTCTCGACCCTTGTGACATCAGTAACATCATCTTCCCCTCATCATTTCGATGCTTGACCACATCCAATCATCGACCAATCTTCTCAATTCATCCGAACTAAATTGGTCTAAGGCCCTATGACCAGGGCTATGTAGGCAGCACTCAGATACCACATCCTCTGAGGTTAGCTCGACCACCCCCGTTTGTTCGTCTCTTTGATGGACAAACCTTCTCTTCTTTGACTCTTATCACGACCAACTCCGTCAACTTTGACCAAGACCAATCATCGACTTTGACCAAGACCAATCAATCCCTCTGACCCTTCCTCCCTTTTAGGGAGAACTACATTGGCCTGAGGCCCTATCATAGGGGCTATGTAGGCAGCACTCAGTTGACATGGGGTCTTCTGGGGTTAGCTCGGCCACATCCTTTCGTCCGTCCATCCTCTTGACCAATGACCATTGGAGATCATGCATATCTCCTTCGACCTTCGACCACTTCCAAGACAGCGTGTTGCCTTGGTTGATTTTGCGTGTGTGCTACCTCACGACTGGTTAGTAGAATTGTCTGCAGACTATTTTTGACTCCTCACAAGTATAGGATCGCAAGCCGGTTGATCCCTACTACTTGTGGCATTTTCGTGTTTTATGGGAGCACTTCCTGAGCCTGGGATACCTAGAGCACGATGACCATCTGGAGCTTCAGCTTACATTGAGTGACCCAATCAGAAGATGACTAAATGCTGGGGCCCGGTTACTTCAATTTTGGCACTCCTTGACCCTCGACATGCGACAATTTGACCTGACCCTCTCGTGAAGTGGACTACGCGCAATCACGACTATGGCAGCGTTTTCACTCACTCTCTTCTATCCATTTCTCTGTCAAATTGACACTCGATCTTCGGTTCCCTTCTCTCGACTCTCGCTTTGAGGGGGGAACACCTCATCCTTTTTCTGGGGCAACCAACTCCTGTTTTTGTCTTGCAGTTCGTCAAGAACAACCAACAAGAAAAAAGGGGCAAATGTAGACACCGCAAACATTTCTGCACCTTGGTTCTCCCCCTTGTCCACCTCAAACCCCTATCCTAACCCTTGGCCTCCATTTGATTAAAATAACCTAAATATTTTAATCAAGTGGCCCCCTTTCCACCCTACCCTTGCCACCTTGGATCCTCCCTTGAATCCCTCCACCTTCCCCCTAGCATTTATTAGGCCAAATCTCTTCATTATCTTCCCCCCACGCCCATTTAGGCATCCTCGTGACCGTTCTTCCCATAACCCCTCGCCCGGCGGCGTACAAGAATGGGCAGAGGCTATTTTTAGCCTCTGTCCCCATCCTGCGATCGCCGACATCGGCCACCCTTCAGCCGACGTCAGTGAAATTGCCAGCGTCGACAGCCTTCATTACCCCTTTCTACATCTGTTGCAGCCCCTGGGCCCTTGAGCTCGCAAACAAAATTCTCTTGGCATTTTGGCATTCGTCTCTCCTCCATCTGGACCTCGTGCAACAGCAACAACAGGTGCAAAGGCTCTAGATCAGGATTTTCTGCTTGACAAGTCTTCCGTGGCTCCAACAACAGCTCCTCCGTTCTTCAGTCAGCAAGCCAAAGGTAAGCACAGTCTGGTGTTTCATTTTATTTCATTTCTTTAGTTTTCAGTTATCTATCCTATCTACTGTCTTCTACTCCCTCTGTTCTTCCCCCTGAGAGGCTGCAAAGCCTTCTCAGGTCCTGTCCTCTGTGTATCTTCCTCTTTCCTGTCCCTCTTTTAATCCAATCCCAGACAACTTCCTCATCCCCCTGTCAACAAAGACCTTGCACAAGGCACCCAATCAGAACTAGACCACTCCCCAGTCCATCCAAATTTGTCCCTGAACTCTGTCTCGACCCCGTTCACGAACCAGACCCATCCACAGTCCAGAAAGCAACCCAGACCCGACTACAGGCCACAACCCCGACCGACGCCGGTCACTTCCCCAACCGACGTCGACAGGATAGCCGACGCCGGCAGATCAGATAACCGACGCCGGCGACATTTCTGACCTCGGCGACTGTCATCAGCCCTACAACTCCTTCAGGTAATCATTTTGTCTTTTCTTTCCTTCCTAATTTCTTTGTCACTTCTGTATTCTGGCATTCTGTATTTCCTTGGTCTTTTATCTGTCTGTTATCAGTGGGTTGACCTCCCTTAAGGAATTTTTCACACTTCCGGGAACAAGCTTTTGCTTGGCAACCCACCGCCTATCCATCTAACATTTTCTTGTCCAAGTTTCCTTTTTTTTCTTGCAGGTGTCATTCCTCCACAGCCAAAGAGGAGTGCTCACAAGCGTCTGGATTATGGTGCATGATCTTTATCTAGGTACTTCACAAGCCTTGTCCATTATTCCTTTAGTTTCTTCTTTCTCTTAAATCTGAAAAGCAAATTAGCGATAGAAACACCTACTCCTTCTACCAATAACATTGATAGTATTATAAATCCAACTCCTAAAGAGAATGTGGTCAACATGACTACTATGCGAAGGGTAGTTGCCTTCATTTATTTTCATCCCACCCACACTCACCAATAATCTCACACTTTTTATGTTATCCAATATTCTTCCCCAACTCACTTAATAGAGTTGGGGCAAGAAGACCTTACATAGTTCAATGAACCACCTCCAACACCTCCATTGGATAACACTTATCATACCATTTATATAAATCCTCTAGCATATTTACCCATCACCAATGATATTCACACTTCTATTACCACTTCTTCCAATTTATATCAAACCAAACCTACATTAACTACCCCATCCTCTCAAGACAATCAACAAACTTGTCCTTAAATTAAACCTTCCACATATTATCAACATAAATTCACATGTAATTCTATTCATCCTTCCAAGGAAATCCTCCAAAACTATGAGCCTCTTTCTAATATTCCCCTTATGGGTTATGATGAATGGGATCCTATCATGGAACTTACTAATCTCCCATCTCAAATCTCATTTCTCAAACTTATGTGGACTTCTCCCCTTTATGGTAATCATCTTATGAATATCACATTTTAAATGAACATCCTTCATCCTCCCCTAGTAGGATGTGAAGACACCTTATTTAATAAAAATATAGCATTTTATAAAAGTGTCAAGAGATGTCTATACACATTGATGAAATAATGGACATTTCTCTCTCCCTCAAATTCGCCATTGCTTATATAATTCTTGAAGAGATTCTACTTTATGAAAATTATTTCCCCCCCTCTTTATCCATATCCAAATTGGTGATATCCAAGTCAAGCGTGCCTTGATTGATGAGGGTTTAGGGACTTGTGTTGCCTCTCTTAATTTTATTAAAACCCTTGGATACGTTGAATATAATCTTAAGTCCACACACAACATGTGTCAAGGATATGACCAAAGGCAAATGCCTTCCTTAGGTTATGTGTGGCTTTTTATCATTTTTCCACCTGTCACTATTCAAGTGATTAACTTTCCTCTATCCTATAACATCTTATTTGGCAAGCCATGGACTAATCACATGAGAGTAGTTGCCTTTTCCACTTTTCAATGTGTTTAATTCCCTTACAATGGTGTAATATATAGGATTCAAGGTGACACTAACCCTTGGAATTTTGAATAATTCCAATACCATGGTGTATTCAAAATTCAAACCCTTGAACCCTTACTGAGTGTTTGATTTCATGAATCTCAATGGTTTAACTTCCCTATAAACTCTATGTGAGGTTACCATGGTAACCCTAAACTCATTTAGAATATACCACTAAACTCTTAGATCCAAACTATGATGATCCCAATGAGATAAATCTCAAGATAAAACCCTTTGATCTCTCTCTCATGTCATTTCTTAGCTTTTACCTTATCTAAAGCTGCATTCCTGTCAACCACCTAGTGATGATATACTCTTAGTCTTAACTAAGACTTAGCACTGCATTCATCACACCTAATATGATGAAAATTTCATCCCTACCTTTTTAATTGATGTTCATACACCTGACTACAATGATGGTTATACCTTAGATGGCCCATTTTTAAAAGGTCTTGTTCAGACCTGAGATGCTAAAATCATTCTTTATCATTTTTCTTTACTTCAGTATTTTCATAAATCTTATCACATTCCATCCTATATAATTCCTAAATTTATAATTTTTCCTCTTGTTCATAGGGTAGATATGGTGTGCACACCTCCAATTTTTGAAGAACCTCATAGGAACATGGTAGACTAGTCCCTATTGATTTTCTAGCTACTAGGAACCCTATAGATGGATTACCTTTAAGATGCTTTCCACCATCCTTCAGCCTTCTATGCATCCCACCACTCCCTTAGCTAAGCCTCATTTGGATCCTATTTCCACTTCCTCTCTAGTTGAGTCTCTTATTATTAATCCTTCAATCAAGCCTTATCCATTCTCTCCACCAACCCCACCTCCCCTTAGTGATGGTTTACTCCCTTTACTATAGCTTGTTCCTTTTCCTATCAAATGGGTTGATCAACCATATTTTGATATTAATAAATATGGTAGTCATTGGACTAGATATTGTTCACTACACCATCCTTCACCAACTTTTATTTCAACTCCCTCTGTTAGTACAACCACAAAGTCTATTAATAAGCGTATATGTTGCTACGATGGTATAGATAATAATTCCTCTACACATTGTCATAAGATGTGAAAATAGATAAACATATTTCATCCCACTATTATTTATCCAAAAAATAAGGCTATACCTCCCCCAAATTTATTACTTGAATATATTCCCAAATATGAATAGGTGTATTGTCTATGATACCAATGTGGTACCCATCATACTGATCATTATCACATCCTTCAGTAACATCTCAAGGATAACCACATGACCATTCTTGTGCCTACTACCCTTCCTCCCATAGGTCATCCTCACAAGAAGGATTCCCCTTCTTTCCATGTGGGTCGTCAACCTATGGTCCTTTCTCCACCTATAGTTTCTCCACTTTTGATTCCATCACCCGTGGATCCTTCATCACCTATGGCCCATTCTCCACCTATGACCCCTTCATCTCCTACATATTCCACTCCTCTTCCTTCTCATGAGCATCCCTTACATGATATTACTCATGAACATGATCCTTTAGTCATTCCCACATTTTCCATCGAGGAGATTTGACTTAAAGTATTTTCTCAACTTTATCTTAAGATTGATGAGACCCTCACTGCACTTAGAATTTAGCTTCATAAGGACTTATCAGATGTTATGGATAATGTGTGTGTAAAAATCTATTATTATTATTTATGAACATAACATGGTGCCATTCAATTTATTTATTCATTTTTAGATGGGACATGTGCTCCATATTTACATTTATCTATCTTATATCATTTGACATTGTGTCAAACTCTTATTCATCTTATATGATTACTTATGTTTCACACTACACATTATCTATGGTGTCATTTTATTTCCTCATGTTCTCTTATGGATTCCTTTTAATTATTACATATGTATATCTTATTATTTCTCATGATTGTTTGTTACCTTATCTCTATAAACATATATGCTCATTATCGTGACTTGGTTATTCAAACCTGGCTCCCCTTAGTCATTCCTTCTTTACCATGTGATTAGTTAGAAAACAAGGCATCTGATTATAATCTCCTTTTATTGGTCCATCTTGGATCTTCATTTATACCCATTATTTCATTTCACAAACTAAGCATACACATGGTTGAAACTTGAGATAAAATGTTAGTTCATTAGTAAGCCTAAGTGTTTTAGTCAATCATGTCTTTAGATAATTAACTTCCTTTAGCCAAAGCCTATAGATCATTTATGTGTGTCACTTTATGTCTCATGGTTTGTCTTTCCAAGTATATATGGAGGAAAATTATTAAAAACCATAAAATTAAAAATCCAAATCATTTTAACAAAAAATGATGATACAAAAGGCAACATTAAAAATTCCAAAAGTCAAATCACACTAAAATACATGATTCTAAGCACATCTCCTTTTTCTAATAAAAAATAAAATCCATAGTTGGCCTCATGATAGAGTAAGTCCAATGGGGTGTAATAGACCAATAGATTGGAAAAGGAGAATAAAAAAATCTTTGTGCTACCTACTTTCTCATGTAAGTACCCAATCTTCATAGTATACAAATGGCTTTATAAGAGGTCCTAAGAAATAGGGAACACATTGTGGGAAGGTAGGTCCATTTTAATTTTCTTATTAAAAATAACAAACATGAGTTGTCCTTAGTACCTCACTTATTTCCCTACATAGTTTTGTGCTTATAGTGAACATGTATCCTCTTTATATTGATGGTCACTAGTTACTTAGTGTCTTTCTATGTCCTTAATGTGCCTCATATTTCCTAAATTTTTCTCATAAGATGATTTTGTTATTATTTTTACATTCCTTCTTTCATTCCTTACAATCCTAATATTTCCCCTTGAGAAATATTGTTTTATTTACTAATTACTCCCCCTAGGGATCCCATTTGTGAGTTGTAGTGTAAGGCTTTGGATAAGACCATGCCTTCCTAAAAAATTACCAAATTACCACATTACCATTCCAAACATACCCTTTAACATTTTTTTTTCTATTGTTTCCACCTCATTGGTGTTCCCTTTGTGAATTGTAGTGTAAGACCATGGATAGGACTTGGCCTTCCTCACAAAAGTTTCCAATACCAAAGTTATAATGAAATGGCATGTGTCAAATTTGAGATAAGTCATGATTGATTATGACTTACATGACATTGACATGCTTCCCATATTGATATAGTATGTTTTATGCTTAATTGATCTTTCACCTTTTATCTTCTTATTTTCTGATTTCTTGTAAGAATACAACCATTTCTCTTAAGTTTTTCATAATTCCCAACTTGAATTAGTGTGATCAATTTAAGTTCCTTTCTCCATATTTGTTTCTCTTTTATACTTCCCAATGTGATTTAGTATGATTGATTGACTTAATTGTTTTTAATACCCTTTGTCTTTCATGTGCTTTCCATTTTATTACAATGTTTTCATACTTCCCAATGTGATATAGTGTGGATTTAATTGTTTTAAATTGGTATCAATCTTTTCCATGGTTTCAAAACATTTTGTTCTCTTTTTTACCACCTTTTGGTTTATTACACTTAGTCATATTTTTTTATTACACACTTTCGATCATGATATAATGTGTAGAAAATTTGTTTGTGATTAATTATACTTTTCTAAATACTTTTTGCCTATCTTTTTAACCATGCATGTGTATCACATAATGATAGAAAAGAAAACACTCCACATATATTTCCCATAGCATAGACAACAAAATCAAAATACATATGCTAGAAAGAAATATATACATGTATCAACAACTACAACCAAATATAACTCATGGGATAAAATATAACTATCAAAATAATATATCTATATATATCATGTGTTCTATACAAATAAAATGGTACAAAATACAAAAATACATAGCTTCATCTATACGACTGGGCTCCATCATGTCTATCTTGTGGCCTAGCCATGCTACCCATACATGACTTAAACTAACCCCTTTTCACAATGCACTATAATGAGGTTGTTTGGGATCTCAATACTACTACCTATCCCTATAGGTTGTCCACTTGGGCATGTAATTATCCCATTAAGATCATAATATCCATATGTGCAGCTCTCTCCTAAGCCAAGGCTTAATAGGCATGTGCTTATCCTACTCCCATCCTTTTCAATGGCTATAGTCCATCCCTATGTGTCTATAGCTATCTCATGACCCCCAATACTAGTCTAAAATATCCTACCTAAGCTGTGGAAGATGGTACCATAGAATCATTCAGTGTGGTGGGGTCATATGGTGGTAACACCCTATCTAAAATGTCATGGTGCACTACCATGACTAGGTATCCCTATCTGGTCTCCTCTATCATAAGATATACAAAACCAAAGCTAGATAGATATTATATCACATATAAATCCCAATATATATATATATATATATAATCACATAAAATTATTATTCTATGTCAAAATTAAATAGTACAACATTTATTACTAGTCCTAATGTCACCAATCACCATCTCCCCATCTACTCATTTACCAATCATAGTCTCTCTATCTTATCATCCCCCAAGCACCTCATCCATAAATCACCTCCATATCAATGTGAAGCTATGACTCACCATTCATGCACACCATGAGCTTCTACTTCTAGGTGCCTCTATTAACCATCTCTATCTTGGGCTAACTATTGGATCATCCTATGTAACCAGCCTCATCTGTGCTTGATCTTACCAATATTACCTCAATTTGTGGTGTTTCTGAGGTGGTCATTTCTCATCCTATTATGGTGCCTATTTTGGTAATTTTTATATCCTTACATCCACATTCATTCTCTCTCTTCCTTTGACTACCGACTGTCATGCTTGACTAGTCCAGGTCTCACATGTCGTGACCTAATCACTAGTGTCTTGACTAGTGCTCCTCCTCCTCCTCCTATCCCCCTTAGCTCTCTATCATTACCAAAAATACCAAAATGAATTATTTTTCATCCTATTTATATTCACTATTAAAATTAGTTACCCTTCAAATATTTACCATCATATTTCTTATTTTGATCATATCTTTATCTCTACTAGCTCTTTTTCCAAACCATAAAATGTTCCAAAATCTTGACATCATAAATAATAATTTAAACTATTATATGTTTATGTTCCAAAAATTTCAATTTTTTTACTTTTTTCTGCTAATATGTACATGTTTGCCTAATATTCCCAACATTGGACACCTTCACATTTCTTATCTACATCACTAAGGTAAGTAAAGGTATGTGTTTATTAATTTTATCCTTTCAGTTATATTTTTTGCTCCTTAGTACACTTTATTTAGCTTCAAGATTATGTTTCATTATGTTCTTTACCTAAATCACCATCCTATGTTAAACTCATGGGACACGTGATTAGCTATGAATGGAGCATATATATACATGTAATATTTTCAAAATTTATAAATTACTAATTATTTCTATCTTGCAGGAACCCATTGAGTCTTAATCTATCTAAGTTCATGCATTTAAGGGTGCATTGGGAAAAGCATGGGTAGACCATTGGCGCTTCATAGGATTGTTGTCCCTTATTTCCACTTGTTAACTACAAACCCATATCTTAAAAACCATTCCCCTAAGATTTGCCTCCTATTTTCACCCTTCTTTAGTCATTTTACACCTACAATATCCCTTCCCTAACCTAAAACCTTTTTTGATGGTTTGCATTACACTGTTAACCCCATTGACATTGTACTCTAATTGATAAAACTTATTAAGGTCTAGGTCCACCCTTGGTTGACCTAATCTGTGACCTAATTTGTTTTTGTCAATAGTGATACTAGGTTGATTGGGTCAACCTTGATAACCTAAATGTTTATAAAGGATTAGGGTTAGATTTACCTATATAAACACATCCATTTCATCATTTCTAAGATAAGAGAAGAAGTAATATATATTGTGCATCTACTTATCCACCATTCTACTTGAGAATCAAGATTAGGGTTTCATACTTTATTTGGAGATATGGATCTTGTCTTATGGAGAATTATTTTAGATGCATAGATAGGTTATATAGCCTAGAGATGATTTATTCTTGTCAACCTTACCTACCAAAACAACCTATTATGAAGCACTTTAGCCAAGTGAGATATTGAGGCTTAGTGGGTTCATCTTTAAAGGTAAGTATTCCTAACTTTATTCCTCATTTGTAAGAGTATATAGATATACATTTTCACTTCTACCCATGCATTAAGATTTCATATACATTGACATGAGTATATTTCTTCTATGCATGTTTACTTTTGATGTTTATTACCCCCACTTTGTGGCACAAGCTTCAGTGAGCACTAGATTAGGCTTTACTTGTTATTAATTTATAAAATATGAAAACATAGGACCTAGTTAGGGTTATTGCATAGTTTTTCTTGACTGAAGGCTTTGGAACCCTTGCTAGTGATATTATTGTGGTAAGAGATCCCTTGGCTAGGTCTAACATATCCATCTTGGTCATGACCTTGAATATCTAATGGATCCATTTTGTAATAAATAAGGATGAAGAATGACATGAATGATAACATGAGCTACTTGAAACTCTTCTTTTCATATTAGACTCTTTCCTACAATCATGCCTCATACATCTTGACTAGGTGCAAAATCTACATCAAGATTGATTTGATTTCTAGTTGAAGATGATACTTTGATATGATATGATTACTTTTATTATTGCATGAACACTTCTACTAGGTATTCCTTCATAAATAGTGCCAAATTTTATATTAATTGTTTTTCATATTCCTCTTCAAGCTCTTCTATCTCACACTTATGATAGACATATTATTGTGTCCCACTCCTTTGTGGTTGGTGTTTTTGAAAAGGCACTTACTCCAAAGTACTAAAACACCTTTCTCTTTTGTTGGTTGATATATTTTTTCAAGATGACACCCATTTATTGGGATTGAAATTTTCTTTAGATGCTATTATTTTTTTTTTCTTTTTTCTTTTTTTTAATGTAAAGTCACTTCTCTTTTAGGCATTCTTTAAAATGCTTTCTATACTAGAGTGTTTTGGAGATCCTCTACAAGGATAAGTTTTTTTAGAAAATAATGGAGCATTATGGAGCTCCTCCTTCTCTCCTTATATATCCTCTATTATTTCTAATGATTAAGACCTTTGTGATACAAACTTTTATCAAAAATAGGAATTTACTTCCTTAGTTTTCATTCATATCACAAGTTTATTTATATAAATTTCCATAATATCCATTATATTTTAACATATCTATCTTATCAAATATGTTATCCCAATGCCAATGATATGTGGGTGAGTTGATAATATGGCTTGGTTGTTTTAGGCCCCACCCAGATGATGGAGGGATTAGGGAAGAATAGGCCTACAACATTCTTGAGATAAAATTATAACTAACAAAGAGTATTTATGCTAAAAAAACCTCTTACACATTATTTATATGTTATCTAACTCACCATATTGACTTATACCTTTGTTAAAATTTTAAAATGCGAACAAATGTGAGAACAAGGATTATAGACCTTATAATTATGCCTATAAACTAAGAAAATTGGATAATTATATATCCAGTTAGAAAAAATCCTTAAAACCACTTTGAACACTCCACATATATCCTCACACACATCTTCAAGAAAATTTATTAGTTTTGGTTGGTTCATTTTGGATTTATAGAGGTTTTAGTCCTTCAAACCCCTAATTGAATGTGTTATAACAATGTACAGGCTAAGAGCTCAAATTTAAGGGAAATAACAATTTTAAGATCTAGTTTGGGATATTTTTTATTGGATAAGACTCTCCACATGAATGCCTTACTTTTTCACCCACTTTGGAATCTTGATCACTCTCAAAAAAATATGAAAATAACTTTTATTGACTATGTAAGCACTTTTTTGACTATATAAAACTTGTACTTTCTCTTCAAGCCTATGTAGATGATATTTATGGATTATATATCACATTAGTCTTGTACACTTGGAAAAAAAAGACCTTGTTTTTAATTCTCAATTTTGGACCTTTCTTGCTTTTGCAAATATCATATCTATTATATCTCGTGCCCATTGGCCTACATATCTTAGTCTAACTAGTCTTATGTTCATGACCTAGGCCTTCTATCTTGCCTAGAAAGCTTAAAATGTAGTTATATTGCATCTATGAAAATTTTGAAACATCTACCTACTTTCTTATTTGATGGATGCTAACATTTAATACTACATTGTATACACATAATATTTTCAAACTTTATCAATTACTATTACTTTTTATCTTACAGAAACCTATCGAGTCTCAATATCTTTAAGTGCATTCCTTAAGGGGTACGTCAAGAAAGGGGTAGGTAGACCATTGGTTCTTTACAAGATTATTGTCCCTTATTTTCACTTTTTATCTACACACCCATATCCTAAAAACCACTCTCCTAAGCTTTTTCTCTTATTTTTCACCCTCTTCTAGTCATTTTCCACCTTCATTAGCCCTTATCTAAATTAAAACCCTTTTGATGCTTTATGTTATATTGTCAACCCCATAAACCTTATACTATAATCGATAAAAACTTATTAGGATCTAGGTCAGACCCTTGCTGACCTAGTCTGAGACTTAATTTGTTTTTGTAAATAATGATACTAGTTTGACTGGGTCGACCTTGATGGTCTAAAATTTTGGAAATGATTAGGGTTAGATATACCTATATAAACACATCCATTTCATCATTTCTAGGAGAAGAAAATAAGTGATATATATTGTGCATCTACTTATCCACTATTGTACTTGAGGATCAAATTTAGGGTTTCATAATTTCTTTAGAGATATAGATCTTGTCCTATGGAGAAGTATTTTGGATGCATTGATAGGTAGTGTATCCTAGAGCTGATTTATCCTTGTCATCTTTACATACCACAACAACCTCTTAAAAATAACCTTGGTAAAAGGAGAGATTGAGGATCAACAAGTTTGTCTTCAAAGGTAATTATTTCTAACTTTATTCCTCATTTTTAAGAGTAGATATATATGCATTTGTACTTCTCTCCCATGCATTAGGATTTTCTATACATTGAAATGAGTATATGTCTTCTATGAATTTTTAATTTTGATGTTTATTACCCCCACTTTATGCCACAAGATTTGGTAAGCACTAGATTATACTTTACTTTACTTGTTATTAGTTTAGTGAATATGAAAACATAGGACCTAGTTAGGGTTATTGCATAGTTTTGTTTGACTGGAGGCTTTGGAAACCTCCCTAGTGATATTATTATGGTAAGAGATACATTGGTTAGGTCTAGTAGATCCATCTTGGTCATGACCTTGAATATCTAATGTATCCATAATTAGAAGTGTATCTAGGATTTATCTTCTCTAAGCTAGGATTGATTTATAGATTTGCTACATTTCCCATTGCATACATACACTAGCATTGAGTTAGTGTCTTGAACTAACACAAATGTCCACTGACCTAAAGTTATCTATTTTGAAAATGAAACGTATCCTAATGGTTAGTCTAAGTGAATTAATGTGAGTTAATTATCTAAAAAGATTGATATAAATATAAGATCAACCCTCATTCATTCCTCACCTTATATCACCTAAAAAAAGACCAAAAGAGACCAAGACAACTTATCAAAATCATTCAATTGAGAAAAGCTTCCATATTTATATACTGGTCATAGGTACAACACATATATAGGTTTGAATTACTAAAAGAGCAACCCGAGAGCTTGATTTGCCAACTTAAAATTTAGGTCACTATTGTAATTGATTTTCACATATTTCATGATTCACACACAATCCAACATGTATGGGAGAAGTACATTAGTATCAGACACTCTTCAAAGTATTGTCTATATGGGCAGTGCTCATTGACAAAGGGGAGTTAGTTTGATATTATGTGCTCACTAACCCATTTTTCCCCAAGGTCATAATAAAGATGAAGAACTATGGTTTTAAAAATTCATGAGGAGAGATAATGAAGATAAACCTAGAATCATCCACATGGTTTCATCTTTTTCCAGTAGGTATTCCATACTAGACACTTATGTTGAACATAGATAGTAACATTGATGTAACCATCCCAGGTTGAGGTTAGTGTCTAGATATCCAAACGTGTCAAATCCATAATATGATGATTGTTCCAAAATCTCATTCTATCTGGATTTATATTTGTTCCAAATCCATTGTTATGTTAATATTAGAATAAGCTAAGTATATTAATTATTTGTCATTTCCATGCATATATTATTTTTACTTTCTATATTTAACCTATTCTCAATATAATAAATTTAGTGTATGTTTATATATGAGTTTAGCATTTAATTGGAATATTGTAGATCTAATTGTCATAATTGTGCATTATAATTTATAAATTATTTACCCTATTAACATCGAGTAATAAGATTCCTCAATCTAATTTAAGGTTAAATATTTGATGAACTTAATTTGTATGAATGTATTTTTTTGGTTCCTAGGGTTTTAAGCTAGCTAAGGTTTTAGATTTATATACTTTTTAATTTCCTATTTGTACTATTTTTCATGCAACCTAGGTGTAAAGAGAGATTGGAATGTGTGCCTATTCAACATATTGAGCTTCCCATCCCACCATCTAAGATATCTCAAACCAATGAGGGATTGCATACTATGGATCATGATGACCCCCATTCTTACAATAGAAAACATATTGATAGGGTTATCATAGAAAATGATTATGATAATTATAACTATGAAAAAAATGAAATTAAATAAATAAACTATGACCAAGTGCAAGTAATTACATTATTTTGTGAGCATATTCATCAAAACCTTGAAGATATTGATCATGTCCTAAAAACTAAACTAGAAACAAAAGTTTCAAAATGTATATTTGAAACACCTCTCCCATTGAACACATTACGACATAATACATCTAATGGGGGTAGGGGTTATGTATTTATACCTTTATTTCCTTAAAATACTATTGTTACATCTATCATATAATTTCCATTTATTTTAATATAAATACCAGTTACAATACCTAGTATTTATCAAACCATGTTTACATCCCCTTTGGTAACTACTCAACTTGATAATCTAAATCCCATTGGGCCTAAAGTTTAATAAATAATTAAAGTTATAAAGACCTTGGAAAAATGGTTACAAACATTGAACAAAATTATTTAAAGTCTCCTCATGCTATCGATTCACAAGATGTGTTGCATAACCCTCTTACAGTTGAGATATCTTTACAACCTTTGCAAACTAGTTTTTTTGCACCTAAGATCACATTTTATGATGGAAAATGTGATATTAAGAAACATATTTGATCCTTTTATGAATCATGCCTTGAATATGCCTCCAATTTTAATATTTTGACCAAATTATTTCCAAAAAGCCTCAAGGACTATGCTTTAAGGTGGTTCTATGATTTACCTCTCTAATTCGTAAAAGCATTCAAACCTCTTGTAGACCATTTTTTACCATTAATATTTACAAAAAGGTTTCTTGTGCTAAAATTTCCAAAATAAAACAAGGAATCAATGAACCTATCAAAGAATATGTCTTGAGATATAAGACACTTTTAGATAAAATGACCAATCCTTTGGTAGATAAGGAGTGGTAACACATATTTAAGAAAAATTTTCCTAGTAATTTACATGAGTGCATTACTTTTAATAAGTTCAAATATTTCGATGATTTATGCCATGTTGTATGGGATAATGAAATAAATATTATTTTATTGAATAAGATCAAGTGTGTAGAAAACACACTAGTTGCATATAAATCTAGTACCAAATTTACAATCAAACCAAGTTATAAGGTATAACCTCCTAAGACTAAAAAGGAAACAACCACCAAAATTAACATAGTTTCACAATAGCCTAATCAGCTTGTCATATCTAATGCACAAAGGAAATAATTTACATATTTACCTAAGTCCCCATATTTATTACTTCTATGGTTACTAAAGAGTCAACTTATATCTCTCTATTATCCTATTGAGGTTGATATGAGTCGACCTCTACACAAAGGATATCATATGAATGCTTATTTTGATTATCATCAGGGACTAGGACATTCCACAAGTAGATGTTTTACTTTGAATCATAAGATCCAACATCTTATCGATGACCAAAACATTACATTTGAGGATCCTTGAAAGGAATTGGGATCATCACTTGGTGATCACCATAAATATAAAATATTTAACAATCCTTTATAACACCATTCTAAAAAGAAACCATAAGTGCAAATGGTATATAAGGCACATCCTACATCACATTATGAGCACTAATTAGATGGGATTATTGGTAATTACACATGGAATAGACCTTTTATAGTTTAGAGACCCTCTATTACTTTTAATGATAGTGAAACTAAAGATGATGACATAAATATTCATTATTTATTCATTTGAGCATATCTTGATAAACACTCTATACACAATTCTATGATTGATAATAGTACAAGCAAGAATGTTTACACCATGAAATTACTTATGCACTTGGGATATACTCATAATTATTTACTTCCTTCTACTAAATTAGTTAGAGCATTCTATGGGACCTCCCAAAATATTCTTGGTAAGACATTTATAGGTAATTCTTACACATATGGTTACTACCATTTTAGTCATAACTTCCATGGAAATATTTGATATGTTATTGGGAAGAGCTTGGATCCATACACTTTGATCAATACATGCTATGGTGCAAGGGTGTGTTAAATACATTCATACCAATCAAGTAGTTACAATTTATATAATTCCATATAAGAATCCTCTTGAACAAGAAAAATGTTTACCTAGATAGTTAATTACCAAGCCTACTAATGATCATTCACCACAAAATGGTAATCAACAGGCAATCCCCTTTAGTAGGTGGCTAGTACTTGAGATACTATTACATTAGAGACATACAATGAATTCCATGGAATCCTCATCCACTATGCACCATATTTAGATATCCAAAGCACTACACATATTCTTATTATGATTATTCCAAAGAAACCATAAATCACTCAATGATGGGTTCCAAGAATCCCTAATTCTATTACTCTTACTAAACTTCATGACCATAGAGCCCTATATTAAATACAATTAACATCATTAATACTACAATGATATATATTGAGCCTATACATGTTCTTCAGCAATGTCACAATATTATTACACTAGGTTCACAGTGGGGAGGTATCTATGACCATCCATTGGATGGCATCATAGGATGGTATTTCCTCTTCAAATATTATAAAAACACACAAAAAAAAAACATTAAAAAACCTAAGAACTTTTTTGGCACCTTCATGGTTTATTATCTCCTTGGCATCTATGTGTTAGTTCTATATTGATGCATGGCATACTCAGTTATTTCTACATACACACATGTGTGTCACACTTCTATTTAAGTGTGACATAAGCATTTAAAAATACATGACATATTCCTATCTTAGATGTTGGGCCTTCCCTCTATTCATGTCATACAAACATTAGGGGCATCCATTTATTTGATCTTGATAAACATGTGTTATATGGTTTGATGGTCACTCTACATTATCATGTTTGAATTTACATATGTACATACACATACCTTTATATATGATTATATCTTACACAAGGTAATTTATATGCTATACACTTCACATTTTTTCCAAACACATTGGATCCATGCGATACTATAACATGTTTATGTTGGTTACTTATGCTTTCTTTTATGTACTTATTTGAGTGCCTTGCCTAGTTGTTGTAGTCCTTATTTGAGAATTTGAATATGCTCCTTTTATTATGGCCCTGTGCCTATGTATGATTTCATTAACATTTGCATATGTCATTATTTTTCATATGGACATTTCCTAACACATTGGATCCATGGGCTACTATGAAATGTTTATGCTTCTTACTTATTCTTTCTTTTATGTACTTCTTTGAGTACCTTGCCTAGTTGTATTCCTTATTTGAGAATTTGAATATGCTCCTTTTATTATGAACTTGTGCCTATGTATGATTTCATTGACATTTTCATATGTCATTATTTATTGTATAGATATTTTAATATGTCATCCTTGCTTTTGTGAACAATTAACATAGTCATGTCCATTCAATTATGCTGAATTTGAATAAGCCCCTTATTTATAGTCTCCTTAGACCATTGCCTTTTGAATTGATTTTGAGTGCTATTATGTGTGTGATTGTTTACTTGTTGAGATTATATTATTACTATCTAGATGTTTCCATGATCTTTAACATGCATTTGAGGCCTACATGTGATCACATTGGTTTTATGCACCTAAATGATATATCTACCTAGACATGTTACTTTAATATGCTACATGGTTACATTCATAAATTATATAGTTGTCTTATCCTTTTGAGGTGATTATATATATATATATATATATATATATATATATATATATATATGTATATATGTATATATGTATATATGTATATATGTATGTATATATATATGTATATGTATATGTATATATATGTATATATATATATATATATATATATATGTATATATATGTATATGTATATATATGTATATGTATATATATGTATATATGTATATATATGTATATATATATATATATATATGTATATATATATATATATATGTATATATATATATGTATGTATGTATGTATGTATATATATATATATATATGTATGTATGTATGTATGTATGTATGTATGTATATATATATATATATATATATATATATCTCACCTCAAAAGGATAAGACAACTATATAATATATGAATGTAACCATGTAGCATATAAAAGTAACATATATCTCACCTCAAAGGGGGGCATATTAGTGGGGGATGTCATATAGGAACAAATTCCACACATTCATAGTTTTTCAAATTTAGTGGGGGCATGTCATATGGGCATGGATTCCACACATTCATAGTTCTTAGATTTAGTACGAACATACTTTATAAGCATGTTGTCTACAGCTATTCAATATTCAACATTTACATATTATAGTGGGAGCATGTTTTAGAAACATTTTCTCCACATTGATAATTATATTAGTTTTTAGGTTTCTCCATATATAGTCGGGCATGATTTGGAAGTATGTTCTCCACACTTACATAATTTTTTGAATTGTCCAAATCACATAGTTATATGATTCAATTTCCCAATTGTAGTTTAATTCTATACATTGATACCATTATTTTACACAATTTCAACATGATATATATCTAATGTTCATTAATATGCAATGTGTGCCTAATATTACAAAATCTAAATCAGTTTAAGATTTTAGAACATTCTCAGGGACTGTCACTACCCACTAATTGGAATTTTATGAATTATATTGAGCCACACTACTAGAGTAATTGGTTAAAATGATGCAAAGATTTATCTTCTTGTAACTACTTGATCCAATTATTGAATATGTTAATAATCCTTTACTATTTTTATTCAAGCCTCCCACAATCTCTGTGTTATTTGTGCTCATCATCTAAGTACACCAAGTTACATCACCTTAGATAGCTTGGCTCTTATAAATTATCCTCTTATTAGTATGCTTAATTTATCTTAACTTCTTTAGGATCATTATCCTCCTTACTCCTTGTTATCCTTTTAAATACTTGCTCATGTAGTCACTTTACACCTTCAATACTATTCTAACCTCTACAAGTCAATCTTGCTTTCTTATAAATCCTTAGTTTATCACCAACATGCTTCAAAAGGCCATTTATTGCTTAACACTCCATACCATCATTAATTTACTTAGATTGGCTTATTTCTATGTAATCAAAATTGTTTCCACTTACCTAGATCCTTCATTCACTCTTAAACCCCTCATAGTCACCTCTTATTTTCTTGGAACCTAATTTTCATTAAAGCCCTTAAAAGGCGTAAACCTCATTGGTTAGAATAATATGTAGGGTTTCAAAATAAAATAGTACTTTTTTAGGTACCTATTAGGTCCATTTAGCTTCAAAATAATTTTCACATTCCAACTCTCTAGTTAGACCTTTCAACTCACTCAACCTCTTTTAAAATTAAGTCTTTTAAGCCTCCTACTAATACACAATTAGAAATACAATACTGTATGGCCTTGTATAGGAATGAAACATTTTTAATATTTTATCCCATGTAAAAATATGATATATTACAAATTTTTGAGACTTTCCACTAGAGGAATCACAAGTTATACAAATTTTCAATTCAAAATCCTAATCAAGATTAACTCAGGCCTATAGGTGGCTATGAGGCTATAAAAATGAAAATTTTGAGTTTTACTAGCTTTCAAATTTTAAAAAAAACATTGTGATGTCTGACCAGGCATATTAAATTTTTTCTAATAGTTATATATGAAGGATGAACCACAACATACTCAATAAATATAAATACATAGAGTTTTGAACACTTTTCTGAGACTATGTGATGGCCTTAAATGAGTTTTAAGAATTCAAGAAGGATTTGATCTCTCTAATAAACTTAATTATTTTATAGGGTTTTTCCTAAACTATTATACCTTTATAAAATGATCATATGGTGTAAATCCATTTGCAATATAATTCAAGCAATAAATATACAAATTTTGCATGTAACACTTGGCAGTGTATGATAATTTATAACTTATTACTTTTTGTATGGAATTTTGAGACTCTAATAGGATTATATACAAGGCCTATAATTATTCATTGATCTCTATCATTTAATATAATCTCTCTACTACATTTTCATCTTCCAAACACTTGAAGAATCTCCATCATTGACCAACATAGAGTCTATTGACCATGCAAATAGAGTTTTCATAACTTGAGAAATACAAATTCTATACTTGTGGCTAAGTGACCTAATTATAACCCATTAAACATAACTATATATTGATAATTATATACCAATAACATGTCTCAATAAACCTTACCAACTTCTATCCTACTTGTCTATTGGTAGAGTTATTTCCCACCTTTATACATGTTGTGCATATTAGTTTATAACACTAATGGAGTAGAACCATGCCATACATACAATAATATGATGTACTGAACATTATTACTTATGATCTAGATTTAGGTATTCTTAAAAATGATAAATAAGTTCACTTTTACTCTTTTTTTTACTTCTTGTTCTTTGTCTTCTCACCAACTCTACCTTTTAAAAGTGTTTCCACACTATCTCCCTTATAATAAATATCTACAGTATGTATATGTATTTTCAATCATGCCTACATTCATGCATAACTCCCTTCTCTTTATAACTACTTCTTCAAGAAGGTAAATCCAACATAGGTCTTAGTTACATCTGTTCTTGATTCTTATCTTTATTTTGCCTTACATTGAACATCATGACTAATGACCACTCAAATCACTTAAAAATGACCCTTTATGTCTCATAAGACCATTTACAACATTATGCAACCACTAAATCCTCATAGAACATACATAAACTAGTCTAGTACATTTCATAAATTCAAATATTCAAAAGAGGCTTGTTGGTAGGAAACCAAAAAAAGCCTTAAACATGCATATTAAGACTTTAAAATTTTTAAAACTTTCTAAAGGGTATTTCAAGACCCCTTAAAACCTTGACAACTAAAAACCAACTATCCTTTATCATTTTCTCTCTCCTTCCATTTATGTTCTTGCATCATTAACTCTTGGTATGGTTGAGGTGATCAAATCACTCAAGCTTACCAAGTTTTCACGTTGGACTTGATAGTATCATCTAGACTCACCATTTTGATAGTGTGGGTGACTTGGCTAAATCACACTCATCAGGTTGTAAGTATCATTGGGTTTCATAATTGATCTAATCTCAACTGCCAGGTGGAAATCACTTTTACTCCAAACTTGGGGGCATGTGCCTTATAATATCTCTCTATCTCTCTATCTCATTGGATATATACACTTTCAAGATTTATCTATATTTTTCCTCAATTTTAGAGCCCTAAAATTACATATATTTTTCAAATCAACTTGATAATAAGAAAGGAATTTACATCAACACACAAATGTACTCTTAAAACATGCTCTTTCAATTTCAATATATTTCAAGTATTTTCAATTATAGATTATATGCACTAATTATATACTATAACATGATCTTGGTTGAAGGTTAAACACCAAAAAAGCACTCAAGTTGGGAATAAACAAAGACAAAGTGTGTTCTACACACCCAGATACACATTCCTTTCCTCTAAACTAGTAATTTCATTACTAAATTAAAGGGGGGATGTAGAAAATATTTATGGATTATATAGCACCTCAGTATTGTACAATAGGAAAATTCACACCTTGGCTATTCCTTTCATTTTAGACCTTTCCCACTTTTGAAAGTTTTGCATATAATCTATCTTTTACCCTTTGGCCTATATCTCTTAGTCCAACTAGTCTTATGTTAATGACCCAAGCCTTTTATCTTGCCCATAATTATTAAAATGTACTTATCTTCCATCTCTACAAGTTCTAAACCTATACCTACTTTCCTACTTACTGGACATTAATGTATGATATATACATTAACATCAACATTAGTGTCATGACCTGATGCAAGTGTTGAGTGACCTAAAGTTATTTATTTTACAAATGAAATGTATCCTAATCATTGGCCTATGTGATTTAATGTGAGTTACTTCTCCAAAGGGGTCGATATAAAAACAAGATCAACCCTAATTCATTACTCACCTATAATCACCTAGAAAAATACCAAAATAGACCAATGCAACTTATAAAAATCACTCTATCAAACATTCAATTAAATAAATCTTCCCTATTTTCATAGTATTTATGGACACAATACATCTAAAGGTCTGATGTACTTAAGGAGTAGCCCAAGAGTCTAATTTTTGACGTTAAAAGATAGGTCGCTATTGTATTTTATTTGCACATATTACATGATTCACATACAAGCTAACACATAGGGGAGAACTACATCAGTCTCAGGTCCTATATATAATATTGGCTATGTAGGTAATGTCATTAATAGAGGGGTTTTTGGGGCCATATCAACACCATGTGCCCACTAACCCATTTTCCCCTAAGGTCATAATGAATATGAAGAAATAGGGTTTTGTAAATTCATAAGGAGTGACAGTCCATGACCCAGATCTAAATGAACTAGAGTGAAGGTGAAGATAAACTCAGAAGAATCCATGTGGTCACATCCCTTTCTAATACATATTTAATATATAAACTTATATCTAACCTAAATAATATCCTCGATGTAACCATCCCAAATTGATGTTAGTGTCTATATCTACAAAAGTGTTAGATCCAGAATTTGGTAACTAATCTAGAGACTCCTTCTAGCCTACTTTTTGCCTGTTTCATATCCAACACTATGTTAGTATCAAAACCAACTAAGTATATTACTTCTTTGTCATTTCGATGTATAACTTAGTTGTAATTTATATAATTATCCTATTCTCAACCTAATAAATTAGGTGTATGATTATATTTGTATTTAACATTTAATTGGCCTATTGTAGATGTAATTATCACCCTTGGGCATTATCATTTCTATATTATTAACCCTATTAACACCAATTATAGGATTCCTTAATCCAAATTAAGGTTAAATGACCTATAACATGAATGAATACTATTCAAAAGTGAAAAATATGATTTGAAAACAATAAGAACATTCACTTACATGTAATCTCATATTGAATTTGAGGCATGAACTCATTAATGCAGTCTTTCATTGTTTTTGAATGCAAAACATGTTACATAGTCATGTATATATCCTACTTTCAAAATTTATCTTATTTTTATTCAAATATTGGAGTTTTTTTATTATTTGTTCTCTTGTTTTCTCGTCATTCCTAATTCATTCCTCACCTATAATATTGACATGCATTCCTATCTCTTCTCATTCTCCCTCCATCATTCCAAACTCATAAACTATCTAACTAACTCATATACTCAACCAAGTCTCAACCTTCAGTGAGTTTGAAATGGTTAGTTATGAGTTAAGACATTTGTAATAATAAAAAATATGTCCTAATATCTTCCTTGACCCATAAATGAAGGATCATAATAAAATAATGCACTAAGATATGAGAAAAGCTCCAAAAACTCCTAAAATAAGTTCAAAAATTCAAATTTATAGTTTGGGCGAGAAACTTGAAAATGATCTGAAATGACCAAAAAAAAGTAAAGTTAAATAGTGAAAGGATTTTTAAGTATAAAATGTGACCTAATAAACCTATTAAATATCAAAATTTTCAAAATAAATAACTAAAAGATAACGCTCCTACATCATCAAGTTTAAATCTCACTAAGGCATGTGAGGCCAGTTATGGCCATTGGTACTATTCTTGAGGTTAGTTATGGTCATTGGTACTATTATTTATGTTGGTTATAGCTACTGGTACTATTATCAAGGTTGGTTATGGCTATTAGTACTATTATCAAGACTAGTTTTGGCCATTGTTAGTTAATCACTTAGGGATTTGGGCTCCCATTGTGTCCTAGATCGATTCATAGCTCTGATCAAAAGTGATTACCAATATATAAAAATATATGATATCATAATTACCTATCTTCTATTATATCTTATGGATGCTTAAGATAATTAAGCATATTTAAAAATATATATTCTAAGATACATGAGTGTTGTATTAATAGATCAACACCACTTACATTATTATTTATATAGATTATTTATTAATTATATATTCTAACAAATAATAACATCTACCTAAAAAAAGGTGAGGTAGTGAATAAAAGGCAAAGAAGATAGACAAAGATTTGGAAACTCAACCTAGATTAGCACCATAAGGGAAGATCATTTTGAAACAAAAAATCATAGGTACATAGGGAACAAGTAGATTGTTTAAAAAAAAGAAAGTATCATTCTAAAAAATAACAGAAACATGTTATGAATCAATAAAAGAAATAAAAAACCCTTGATCATTTTAATATCGTATCCAATTTAATATAATTTAGAGATCATGTAGACTAAAAATATATTTTAGGGTAAGTGCATGGATTTTTTTTTTTTTTTTTTGGGGGGGGGGGGGGCAGGGGTAGGGGGACAAAAAGGGGTCTTAAGTGGACATGTGTTTTTCTAAAAAATAAGAATCCTCAATTTGTACATATTATTTGAGATACCTACACTCAAAATTTTAAGATGTCATAGGAACATGAACTATAGAATTTTGAGTTTAGTTTCTAAACTATTACTTATTTTTTGAAATGGTCAAGTATAAGTAGGTCAAACATCAAAAATTTGAAGAGGTAGTACTATTTTTAAGGAAAATCAAAGTAGATAGATTTCCATATGGCCCATCATTTTTTGAGCATTGTTTAGTTTTTTTTAAGCACTTTGGTATAAATTAAGATAAGATCATCTAGTTTGAAACAATATTTTTTAAAAATTAATTAATGAATAATTAGGTTTTTACTAATTTCACAAGTCAATAGACCCTAAAATATGGTCAATAATGTATAGCCGACTATGTGACCCCGACCCCCCGCCCCCCCCCCCCCCCCCCTCCCCCCCCCCTTATATATATATATATATATATATATATATATATATATATATATATATATATATATATATATATATATATATATATATTGGAATGTGTATAGAATTTGGTCTACTTTGAAACCATATATATATTTTTGGTTTGAATCAATGAATTAAAAGATACATAAACAAAAATGAACATGTATAGTCACCACATATAGCACTATAAAAATAAAAATAAATAAATATAGATAATAATCTTAATGTAATAAAAATATATATTTAGAAAGAGGAGAGCATAGTCAATGTTGTAGTAATATTTCAAAAAAAGGTTTGATAAAATTCATAGTGTTTAGCATGGCTGAAATTACATTTTGTTATTTTTAGTGAAAAACACACATTCAGATGTGTGTTTCTAGGTCCATTCCTCAAGATTAATAATCTAATCCATTCTTGAGCCTTTAGACATGCCGTTTAAATATCAAACACAAGAACCACATATGCATAATTACTATGTATGCGAAATAGTTGACATGAACCTCACCATCTTATTATTTTTATATAGTTTTTTTAATTACCAAACTTCATGAATGGCCTTAGTAGATTTAATAATTGATAACACTAAAAATTTGTACATCAAAAAAATGTAAAAAAGAAATTGAGATTCTAATCATGATGTCATTGGCTTGACTAATTAGATTTGTGACTATAGAATGTGATTTTGGGCACAATTAGCCCCAACATCATCATAAATTGAGCCAATCAATTAATTAGGGAAAATAAGTAATGTGATTTGTGTTGATCTGATCCATACGAACATAATTATTACTCTACAAGTTGTTAAGTGGTGTTAAATCTATTGGTTTAAGGTTTAGGGGTTATAATTTATGTTTTAGGGTTTAATTATTAGGGATTAGGTTATATAGGGTTTAGGTTTTAAGGCATAAGGTCTAATTAGGAAGGTATTTAGGGACAAATTGAGATCCTTAAATCTATTTGTGATTATAAAATGTGATTTTGGGCTTAGTTGGCCCCACATCATCATAAATTTAGTCAATTAATGTAGTCATTGGTGCAATTCATGACAAATTAAGCCATGTGAACCCAATTTTGTTAGTTTAAATGTTGTTTTATTAGGGATAAAATGATTGGTTTAGAATTTTATGGGTTTATGATTTATGGTTTAGGGGTTAGGGGTTAGGGATTAGGGATTAGGGCATAACATTTATGTTTTATGGTATATAAGGTCCAATCACAAAGGTAATTAGGGCCAAATTGAGCTCCTTAAACTTGTTTGTGACTATATAATATGATTTTAGGATTAATTAACCCACACATCATCACATATTGAGCCAATTGGTCAATTATGGTAATTAATGATATGATTTGGGCTAAATTGAACCTTATAAACCTAATTATCACTCTAAAAGGTGTTAATTATGGTTAAATCAATTGGTTTAGGGTTTAACATTTAAAATTTAGGGTTTAGCGTTTAAGGTATAGGGTTTAGTGTCTAATTGAGAAGGTAATTAAACATAATTTGAGATACTTGAACCTATTTATGACCATAGAATGTGATTTTGGGCATAATTAACCCCAATTCTATCACATATTGAGCTAATCATTCAATTGGGTCAATAAGTAATGTGATTTGTGTTGAATTGTGCCATATGGACATAATTATTAATTTAAAGGACATTAAGTGAGGTTAAATTGATTGATTTAAGTTTTACAGTTTATTATTTAGGGTTTAGAATTTAAGGCTTTGGGATTAGGTATACATGGTCTAGGTTATAGGGTATAAGGTCTAATTACAAAGGTAATTAAGGCTAAATTGAGCTCCTTTAACCTATTTGTGACTATAGAATGTGATTTTGTGCTTAATTATCCCCCACACCATCACATATTGAGCCAACATCATATATTAATCTAATTAATCAATTTGGGTAATGAGTGATGCAATTTGGGCCAAATTGAGCCTTATGAACCTAATTATTATTCTAAAGAATATTAATTGAGGCTAAATTAATTGGTTTGGGGTTTGGGGACCAAACATGAAGGTAATTGAGGATAATTTGAGATTCTTGAACTTATTTGTGACCAAAAAATGTGTGTTTGGGTTTGATTAACCCCCATATCATCACACATTGAGTGAATTAGTCAATTAGGGTAGTTAGTGGTGTGATTAAGACCAAATTGAACTCTGTAATCTTAATTAGGCTCAAATAATTAGTTTAGGGTTTTTAGGGATTAGGGTTTATGTGTTAAGGTTTAATTTTTAGGGTATAGGGTATAAATTTTAGGTCTTAGGGCTAACAATTTAAAATTTAGGGTATAGGGTTTATTATTTATGATTTAAGGCTTAAGGTTAAAAGTTTAGGGCTTAGGGTTTAGGATCTAATTTCAAAGGTAATTGAGGATAATTTGAGTTACTTGAACATATTTATGAGTACAAAATGTGTTTTTGGGTTTTATTATCCCTCATGTCATCATATATTGAATGAATTAGTCAATTGGGGTAGTTAGTAGTGTAACTTAGGCCAAATTTAACCCTATAAACCTAATTATTAGTCTAAATGATGGTAATTTGCACTTAAATTATTGGTTTAAGGTTTTAAGATTTATGATTTATGGTTTAGGGTTTCTAAGGCTTAAGGTTTATGTATTTAGGTTTAAGGTTTAGGCTATAGGGTCTAGGGTTTAGGGCTTAGGGTTTAGGGATTAGAGTTTAAGGTTTAGGGTCCAATTGCAAAGGAAATTGATGATAATTTGAGTTTATTGAGCTTATTTGTGAGCAAAAAAATGTGTTTTTAGCTTTGATTATTCCCCATGTCATCACACATTGATTGAATTAGTCAATTGGTCTAATTATTAGTGTGATCAGTTCCAAATTGAGCCCTATGAACCTAATTATCGATGTAAATGATGTTAAGTGGGGATCAAATAATTGGTTTAGGGATTTGAGAGTTATGATTTATGGTTTTTAGGGATTGAGATTTAGTGATGTAGAGGGATTCCATTAATTTTTAATTTCTACATGAAATCAAGAAACAATTTCATTCACCAACTTCTACTTACCTCTACCCAATCTTTTTTAGCTCTCACTTTTTTTTTCCAAGATTGATTCTATGCTCAAGCATATTTGAATCTCTTAATCTCTACATTCAAATAGAAAATTACTTTTAGTATAATTCATTCTTCAATAATGACCATATTGGTTACCTTCTACTTGTTTCCTCACCCTTAAGCCACAAATCTTGTCAATAACCACTATTACTAATTTTGCTTGTTAGCCACTATCTCCGACCCTTCTTTCTCGATAAATTTTATTTATTATTTAATGAGAATTAAAGAGTATATTATATGTAGGATCCAAGGTTTATGTACTTTACTAGGTTCTTAACATCATATATTCACCTCATAATATCCTTGTCTAACTATCTACAAGTCTCCTCTTTATAATTCTCAAAAAAATATTGTCTACGTAATTTGATAGAGTCAGTTTAATAAGTATGAAAACATATAGATTAATCTAATGAACTTAAAAATCATTTAGTTTTTTTAATTTTATAACTCATGAAAAATTTTCAAGTTATTTTATCAATTCATTTCTCCACAATATTCATTTTAGAGTGAAAACCCTAGAAACAGGGTTATAGGCTTACTATAAAACCCAAGAGTGTAAATAAATATTTTATAAGTGTTATTCAGAATTTCAAAGGATAGTTAAGGATTTATAAGGAATTTATAACCATATAACACTTTATCTAATTTGTAGATCCTGAATCCATCACCTCTACTCAAAACGTTATAATGTTTTTTTGGTCTTACTAAGGACTTGATTATAATATGCAGACCTGAGAAGGGTTAATATCCCTTTTTAAACATTAAAGGGGTTTTAAGATGATTTTTTTGGGTGATTTATGTCTATGAAATGAATATATAACTCTTCCAACTGTTAGTTTTCCTTACAAACTCCTCTGTTCAAATTCTTCTACCATTATATTTTGTACTACCAATTTTGAATACAATATTTGTAAAGCTAGATGGATTGAGTGAAACAATGGGTTTAAAAATAGATTGATTATGATTAATAACATTCATAACAAAATTAAAAAAATTACCAAATTCCCTCACATTTCTAAAAGTGATTTCTCAAGATTATGGATTCTAAATTTTAACTTACAGGTGCAAATAGGGACTATGTCTATCTAGTTAGGGTCTATAACTGACCTCTTTACCAAATATTTTTCATAACAAAAAATGAAAATATTTAAAAAATATTAAGAGTTTATTAACTCATTTCACTAACTTGAAATTATACTCCCAATGTCATCCCACATAATCTTTTCTTGAAAAAAACCTCTTGCACAGTCAATTTCTTAAAGACTAACATAGTCTTAAAATAGAGAACACATATTGCAGCCAAATACATGAAACAAACCTCAAGGTAAATAAATTAAAAAACATAGTGAGATCCATTTATCAAAACATTAATAAAATCAAGAGTGAATATTCCATATTGCTTATCTCCTCTATTCTATCAACTTGCATAAAAAACATAGAATACAAAAGTGCAGGCCTGTAGCATTTAGTCTCCTTCAAAGAACATTGAAATTCGTTAGACAAAAACATTATAATCTTCATAAAATATTAGCACATTTAACATGATAAATGGAATATCAAAATAATGTTTTCATTTGATTCTTTCTACCATATAATACCTCTTACATACACAAGAATAGGGTCTGCCTTGAATAAGTTATCAAAATAAAAAAAAATCATTCCTTGGGGTTTGATATTAAAAAAAAATCACTCCAACCCTAACCCAACTCTCTCCCCCATGATTTGTACTCCAATACCCTATCTATTCAAAAATGACTTCAAGAATCCATAACTAATTTCAAACTACCCTATGTACGTTCAGAATAAAGAAACTACCTAAGCTACTTAACAAGGTGACTCATCATGTGAGTCATGTGGGTCTTGGAAAAAAATTAACCACCTAATAAAACTTAAAAAATAAACTAAAACTTTAAGACCTCGTGAAATAAAGTGTATATCTTTTGTATTACACATGAAATTTGAAAATGCCAAGGAATGACTTTTGGTGAGAAAGTTCATTTCCTTCATAATTAAAATTTTGACAAGTTATATCACCTCAATAAGACTCTTATATTCCTAACATGACCTAGAAAAACTACAAAAAACTAAAAAAACATGACATTTTAATTATATACATATTGTTGTAGTGATGCTCCTGCATCATGCTATTAAAGAACAAAAAACTTTCTCATGAAAGTTATAAGTGATGTTGAATTTGAAATATTTTGTAGTATCATTCTCCAAGTGCACATCCAATTGGGTCCTAAGGAATTTTGGAGATGCTTAGGCCTTTTTAATGTTTACTTATGTTGGTTCCTCTTTTCTTCACTTATCTCTTACTCTTCTTCTTGCTTTGCTTCTTCAATCTATTCATGGGCAGCTCCTGCTCATTTCTTTGTCTCCAATAACTTGCACATAGAACAAACATGTAAATAAAAATTACCTCTTGCTTTCTCTCTTGGAGTTATCCTTGTACTTTGGTTTCCAATTCTTCTTCCTCTTGGCTCAAGATTTATTGTAATGTAAACTCAGCTGCTATGATATTTTCTTGGTTTCCTATGAGACTCAAATCCTCTAACTCCTTCATGATATACTATCATATCTCATTCTCCTTTTTTGTATACTCATCCTCTTCAATTTTATCTTTCATTGGTGAAAAATAAATCACCTCTACCTACAACAACTTAGTTCTTTCAATCACTTCAAAATGTGCTTCCACTTCCTTCTCTACTACTACACCTTCACATGTGTCAAACTCCTTATTTGGTACTATTATACCTTCTTTTCCTTCCACCAAAACATTCATTAGCCTTAATATATTTTCATAAAATTCATCTTCCTCAATGTTCAAATTAGAATACTCATAAAAAATGATATTAAAATGAATACCTTGTACCTTTTGGATCTCCTCCAATCTTTCTTGGCTATAATCTTCCTCCTTTTTGTCCATCATGAGGCATGGTACTCCTACAACTTCTCTTTCTTCTTCATCTCCATCCAATGGATCACCCTCTTTATGATAACTCAATATTGTGTCACCACACTCATCCATCTAATCAATTCTTCATGCAACTCTTCAATTGTATGCAAACATTCAAAGAAATCATTACTCATAATCTTGTGAGGCTTGTTTACCTCTTTATATCCCCTCCTAGGATACCTTGCTAACTAATTCATATTTTCTCTCCTCTTCTTCTCAATCAATTTCTTGATTGGCCACTTGAGTGGATTTTTCCTCTTGACCCACCCAAGATGTGTGTTCACAATCTCTCTTAATTGCTTTATTTTGGTCAGAATCTCATCTATTTACTGCCTCAACTCACTTATTTCTTTCTCCATCTCAATCCTCTTCTTGTTTTCTTCATGCATCATCTTCTCTTGGTGGTGACTCTTTTCAACCTTGCCCTTTTTCCTCTTTTCTCTCTCTTTCCACATCTCAATTAAGATGCCTATCAATTATTTGGTATCATTTAGACCTATTATTATTTTTGACAAGCCTTCTCTTTGTAGACACATCATGACCTCACTTGGGTCTCTTCTTGTCCTCAATTAGGGCTATTATTCTCTTGTCCTACCAATAGGAACCTTATCTTTATCTCAAGCTCACCTATGAGATTCTCTCTCTTGGGCTCTCACTAGATCTCTTTCTTATTTAATCCTTTTTGGCTAAGGGATATGCCACCTATCTTCTCTTTCTCTCAACTATCTCTACCTCTCTTTCATTCCTACATCCTCTTAATTATATCCCTACATTATTCATTATCTACTCCATACAACTTCTCAAAACGATCTCAACATCATATACTCAACAAAATATTTATTTACATGAACTCAACAATCTCAAACACAAAACATACCTTCCCACAAAATCTTTCTACTTTTATACCACATGATGCAGATGGATTCCATGAATTTGACATTTCTACATGAATCAAGAAACAATTTCATTCACCAACTTCTACTTATCTCTGCCCAATCATTCCTAGCTCTCACTTTTTTTTGTCAAGCTTGATTTTATGCTTAAGCATCTCTTAATATCTTGTTCTCTACCTTCAAACATAAATTTATTTTTAGTAGCATTCATTCTTTAATAATGACAATATTGGTTACCTTCTACTTGTTTCCTCACTCTTAAACAACAAATCTTGCCAACAACCACTATTACTAATTCTGCTTGTTAACCACTATCTCAGGGCCTTCTTTCTCTCTACATTTCATTTATTCTTTAATGATAATTCATGAGTATCTTATATGTATGATTCAAGGTTTATATAATTTAATAGGTTCTTTACATCATCTATTCACGTCATAAAATCCTTGTCCAACTATCTACAAGTCTCCTCTTTACAATTCTTGAAACATCCAATGTCTACTTACTTTGACATAGTTAGTTTTATAAGTAAAAAAACATACATATTTTCCAAATGAACATCAAAATCACTTATCTTTATTAATTTTATAAATCATGACAAAGTTTCAAGTTGTTTTATTGAGTTATGAAAATATTTAAAATTTCTTAAGATTTTATTAACTAATTTCAAAAACTTGACAGTATACTCCCAATGTCATCCCACCTAATCTTTTCTTGAAAACATCCTCTCATAGTTAGTTTCTTAAAGACAAACATAATCTTAAAATAAAGAAGACAACTTGAAGCCAAATACATGAATCAAACCTCAAGGTAAATAAATTCAAAAACATAGTGAGATCCATTTATCGCCATTTTAAGAACATCAAGAGTGCTTATTCCATAATTCTTATCTCCTCCATTTTGTCAACTTGCATACAAAACATAGAATATAAAAGTGTAGGCCTGTAGCATTTAGTCTCCTCCAAATAACATTGAATATTATTATACAAAAACATTATAATATTCATAAAATCATATCACATTTACCATAATAAATGGAATATCTAATGCATGTTTTCATTTGATTCTTTCTACCATGGAATACCTCTTACATACACAAGAACAGGGTCTACCTTGAATAAGTTATCAAAATTAGAAACTTTTCATTCCTTGGGGTTTGGTATTCAAAAAATTTCCAATCCAACCCAAAAATTACTCTCTCCCCCATTATTCATACTCTAATACCCTATCTATTCAAAAAAGACTTCAAGAATCCATAACTAATTTCAAACTACCCTATGTATGTTAAAAATAAAGAAACTACCTAACCCACTTAACAAGGTGACTCATCATGTGAGTCTTGGAACACTTTTAACCACCTAATAAAACTTAAATAATAAACTACAACTTTGATACCTCATGAAACAAACTGTATATCTCTTGTATTACACGTGAAATTTAAAAATGCCAAGAAATGACTTTTGGCAGGAAAGTTCATTTCCTTCATAACTAAAATTTTGACAAGTTCTATCACCTTAATAAGAATATTGTATTCCTTACATGAGCTAAACAACCTAAAACAAACTACAAAACATGATATTTGACTTATATACATAATTTGGTAGTGATTTTCCTGCATCATTTAGGAATTAGGGTTTAGGTTTGAGGGTAAAAGGTACAAGACATCATGATTTTGGTGTTAAGGGTTTATGTTTAGGGATGTTTTTTCATACATCTAATACTGTGTACATGGTATTATCATGTAGATGGTTTCATTAGTACTAAAAAAATAAAAAAAATGTATGAATGTCAATGTTTTTCACATCAATACTTTTATCCCATGCATACTTTACTCTATTTAGTTTTGCATGTTGTAGGTCTAGTTTTTATTAATTTGATATATGTCCCCATCCTCAAAAGTAGAAAAAAATGAATGATCATGTTTTACTAAAGAGTGCAAGTCTATTTTTTAATAATTTTATCAATGTTCCCACTTGGTATTATACATTAAGCATAACTATTTTTTAATAATTTTATTATTGTCCCCACCCTCAAAAGCTAACAACTTTGTGCAATCATGGGTGAGGGATTTCATAATAGAAAGAATAATAGTTTAAATCATAAAATAATGGAGGTTTTAGAAGTGTAGTGATAAAATTAAAGGCAATGATTGTAAAAACTTCATGAAAGTAAGTATATTATCCCTAATGAATTAAATGTCATATATAATGATAGTATACCAAAATTTGAAATTACAATTGTCAATTTTTATAGTATACCAAATTATAATGCAATTCCACATTCAAATTTTATGTTTTTTAATTTTGGTGATGATGATAGTATGCCTGATGATGAAAATTGCATGGAAACACTGATTGGTGAAAGTAACAATCAAGAAAACAATATGGTAACACCATCAAATGAAAAAAAAAAAAATCAAGAACACCAAATCAATAAAATTCACCACTAAAAACACCTCCTAGGATTTTAAAAAGAAGACCCATTTATTTAATTGATATTTATGGAAACATTTTAAAACCAATGCCAAAAAAAGTGTCCAAGTTCCATATGAGAATAAAAGATGAAAGAATTTAGGATTGGCACTTTGAAAAATTAAATGAAACTCAAATATGTCAATTTTTTGTTACATTGATGAAAGTGATTAAGATTAGACCTATAATGAACACCCTAGTACTAAGAACATCTAATATTTATGGTATAAACAAGGCAATTATTGAAAATTTTCATAATATATACCATCAAGTAGGTGTTAAGAAATACACCAAAGATGGTAATTCTACTCAACATGTTATTATAAATTATTTATTAAGTTTTCAAACAAATAATAAATGATTGATTAGACAAACAAGCCGAGTATTTCACATAAACAAAAAATCAATAATGAAAGTAACTGGTAGATGTAGAAAAATTAATGTTGCTAGTAACAACGACTTGTGGGAAATATCTAGTAGACTCCCATGGAAAGACAAGGCTATAAGCAATTCCCTAAAATATATATTTGTAGGATTTTCAAAAGATAACACAAGGGTATTTCATAATATTAGATATGTAGTGAAAAGAAGAGTTGGTTATTGTAACTGTGAACCACATCCTAAATTTTTTTTAGATATGAATCAAATACAATTATACTCTTAACTTTTTAAAAATATATCCATAGATTTTTATTATTCAAGGATATTTTTAAATGGCCAAACCCTTCGATGTGTAAATCAATCACACATGCACTACTTTTTATTGTAGGGAACATGTTGATTTTTCAATGCATTATGATAATTTTCATCATGTTCATTATGCTTTGTATATTGAAAAAAAATTTAAGAAGTGTGGAATGTAATCCACCCCAAAATCAGTAAGGGAATTTATTCCAACCTTTTTTTGTGAAAGACCAGATCAACATTTTTTTAATAATAGGGCATGTTTGGATGCAACATGCAACATTTATGGTGGATTTCCAATATTGAAAAACTGTATCCATGAGGAGAGTACACAAAATTAGACAAGAATTGTTAGGTTTTATTATATATAAATATGTGACATATTTATTAAAATATGGAAAGGAATCTAAAAGGTGAGATCTTGTTATTTAATAAATACCTATTTCCAAATTTATGGACAAATTAAGGGAAGAAATTGTATATGATTATGTAAGGCACACACAAATAAATCAAAGGATAGATGAGCAATTAAATTTAAGTAAGGATACATTCCATTTTGGTATTATTTTTTTAGTATTTGAATTTACAAATAATTACACATTGTAACCACAAAGAAAGGTTTAGTCACACTGCTATAATTTAGTATAGGTTTCCTTTTTTATGCATATAACATTTATGCATTTACCTAAAAAAATAGAGCATGATTAAAAAATATTAAGGGACTACCACTTCTATGTGAGAGATAATCAAACACATTATTCAGAGTATGAGCAAGGTTTTTTTTGTTTTTTATTTTTTATTTATTTTTATTTATTTATTTATTTTTTATGACAAGTTGAGTGAAAGGAACATTACTTTAAATTAACATATTTTTAGTTTCCTTGAAGTAGGCCATAGAAAAGGGGATCATGATGGTATAGGACCATGTGTCAAAAGAGCACTTGCAAGATGGGAGTTAAAGTTTAAAGAGGTCACCAATTTGACAGATGAAAAAAAACATAGTTGAATGGTGTAATGAAAATATGGGTCATGTTGCTCAAAAAAAGTCTACTATTCATGTATATTTCTAGCAAATGGAGGATGAAAAATTGACAAGATATGAATATTTTATGATAGTAATAGGATCAAGTGAGTTACACTCATTTGTTATCTCAAACACAAGTTCTTGTATGGTTCATATGAGAAAATTGGTATGATTTTTTTTGACATACATTGACTTTGTTTTGAATGAGTTCGAGTCATAATAATGAGTGGATGAATGGAGTTGTAGTCCTATAGTTCTATTTGACACTTATCAGTTTCCACCAACATTGCAACTTACATAAATGACATCATCACATAATTTGAACCATGTATTTGATCTAGTGAAACTAGGTTACATATATTTAACATGTGTTTCATGTACTAAATTTGGTAAATATATGAGAAGATCATGTTATTAAATCATGTTTTGTTTTGATATGTAGGGCAAGCTTATGCAATTATTATAGATGAGGATAATGAGGAAGGGGCATGTTACTACTTGTGCCAATGTCTATAAGAAAAACATAAATTGACTTATGTGGTCATAGATGGGGGAAGCATTCACTATCCCATTGGGTCTATTGTAGTTAATATAACTTGGATTTGATGTTATCCTATCAAAAATTAAAATATATGGTTGTTTTAAGAATATAAAGTACATATGAAGATACTCCACTATTCAAATTTAGCTCTTGTAGCAAATGTTTAATTGCAAAAATATCGGGGTGGACTATTAAAAAAGACTCTATGAAAAGTTCATCACTTTAATCATGAAACAATTATTACTACTATAAAGAATAGAGATGATCTTAGTGGCTCCTTAGATTGAAATCCTAAGGTATGTTTACATCTCAAATATAAATGTGTTTAATTTTATCAAATTTTATTTATTTCTTAGGTATTAGATATAAATTTCAATTTAATTACATATTAACACATTTTTTTATAGGTTATTGGTGCTATATTATCTTCTATATTCACGTTTTTGTCACTATTAGTAGAGAATTACATATTACTGAAGTTACGAGAAGATTTTAGTTGATGTAGATAATTGATTGTTTTACCTTATCTAAGGAAATATCATCTTGAGGTCAAAATGGGTGCTTTGTCTCCTAACTAGGTCTACTTAGATGCCAAGAATGTGGTCATAGAGGTTAATCACCACTGCTAACATGGTGGCATTTCCATTTTTCATCCAGGAGTCTCAGAGATAGATATATCTAATTATGACTTGCATCTTGTATCTAGGGAAATATCATCTTGAGGCTAGAACAAGGTGATCCATCTCCTAACTAGGAGTACTCAAATGCTAATAATAAAATTTTAGAGGTTAATCACCACCCCCAATGTGGTTAAGATACTAGTTTTTAGCCACAAGGCCTTAAATATAGATATATCCCACTATGGATTTCATCTTAGTCTATAGCCCTATGGATGAGGTTTAAGACCCTTATTTTATGTATTTGGTTCAATAAGTAAGCATATTTGAAGTCATAAATATGTTAACTCCAATAGAATACACATAAAGGGATAGAGAAATATTAATGAATTTTTAAATAATCTGAGTTTTTGAGCATATGTATTTGAGTAAGGTGATGTAGGAACATCAACTAAAGGAAATTCATATATGTAAATAGTAGCTTAAATTTTGTCAACACTTCGAGGGAATTTTGGATCAATTGAGAGAAATAATGAGCATACAAAAAAATTGGAGGTATGGAGAGATAAAAAAAGATAAATATAATAAGTCCAAGAACTTATAAGTGTGATAAGAAACTTAAATAACTCAAAGAAAGGAGAATAATATCTTAAGACAGAGTTTTATCAAAAACTATTATAACTTAGTCTATAATATAATCAATGAAAGACTATGTTATTGAGGTTAATATTTAAATATTAATCTTGTATTACTTTTAATTAAATGTTTATGTTATTTTGAATTAACATTTTCACATAGTTATTGTGTTCTTAAAGTTGCAGGTCTAGAAAGGTAGTACACATGGTTTGATAGTCAACAAAAACTTGTCTTTTATCATGTTTAAAGATTTATTAAGGGATAAAAGTAAGTGATATGGATTTATTAGGGTTTGAAGATTATCTCTAAAACCTAAAGTATCCAATATAATCTTCAAAATCCAAATTTTCATGGTATTCATACTCGATGTTTTGACATAGTCCTAAAACCCTTAAACTAGGGTTTAAAACACAAAAACCTCCATAAAAAATTAACATTTAAATAAGTTTTAACTTTGTATAAATCTATGGAAATATGTTTTAAATGTGATTAAATTGGTCTCATTTCCTAGAGGTTCTTATAACTCAGGTTATTTCAAAATCTTTGACTATAGGCCTGTACATTAGGCCTAAAACCCTCTGTTTTCAATTCTCCTTGAAAAAACTTAAAACCTAAGGAATTGAGAAACCTATCACTTGAGTCAAATTAAAATTTTATGGATATGATAATAATTTATAACTAGTAAAGTATTTTTGTAAAGGTGTTACATTTGGTTTAAGATTCTAGTTGAGCAGGGTACTAGCCTAGAAAGAATAAGACTCTAGGTGCATCAACTATAACTATCATACCTTAAAATCTAACCATAAAGATATTTTGAAAATTCATAGAAGGTTAAAATAAAATGTACTTGAGGTTTTATAATTTGTTTCATATTTTTTGGAGGTCTGTAGATGAAGATATATTTAAAACCCAATCTACATAATTGTGTATAAGGTCTAAAATAATTTTTCCTTATCTTTTGGTAAATAACTAGTTCAGTGAAAGGAGATAGTTGTTTATTTTTATTAGAAAAGCTATTTATGGATGTTATAAGCCTATAAAGTTAATATGATTATGATTTTTGAGTAATATTACAAATTAATAAGGTGGTAAACCTTAAAAATAGTCCTAGACAACAAACCTTATTTTGTCTTATTGTCTTAGAAAAGATAACATAGTAAAGTGTGAAGATTTATTATTGGATTAGAAAGATGTTTGGAGAATAATAAAATATTTAAAAAATAGTAAAAATTCATAGTTATGAATTGGAATCAATAAAAAATGATATAATCCTAGTTTATGAACAATACTTTGAAGATATTATGACCCTAGTTTTTATCATAAGGTGATACACTTGAAACAAGGTCTAAAACAATGTGTGTTTAGTATTTTTGATAAGATCCATATAGAAGTGAGAGTGAAGGTTATGTATATAATTAGAGAGAACTAATGATACTTAAAAAATCCTTATAATTAATAATCAATCTTAATTATATCAAATATTGTTTCAATATTAAATTCAAGAACAAGACATTCATATTCAAGACAAGACAAACCTATATTGAAGAACACCTAGTAAACCCCATTTCCTAGGTAAACAAGCCATGGAAAAGTGATAATTTTTTTTTTATAAAGGTAAAGTAATATGTTTTATTAGGTGTTAAATGTGATTACAATGTATTGGATGACCTACAATTCAAGTTATCCCATTTTCTCATTCTCTAGATTTGACAATAAGGTCTAGAAACCCCAGAATTTTATTTTATTACAAGAATCACACATAGATAGACATAAGATTTGAGTAATGGAAGTATATATCCTTGATATGAATGTAAGGACCCTTTTAATTCATTAAGTATATTTGTTTATCCAATTAAATAGTTGAAAATTTGACAAACCTATTTGATAAGGTTTAAGAAAGTCTGTGTTTCCTACCTTTTTGTAATAATCAAGTATCAAGGAAGATAGATATTATTTCTAGAGTTATAAATAACCAAGAAGAGGAAAAGAACCATGATAAATAATTATGTGTCTTAATTTAGAGTTTTTATTTAAGTTTAAGATCTAACTTATAATAAGGCTATAAGTGTGCTTAAGAACAAGACAAGGACCTAGTTGAGTACGAGACCTATTATAACCCCTACATCAAAAAGTATTATCATTTTCTTTCCCAATTAATTTTTTTCTCAAGCAAATTATATTTTTTTTGAGATTTTCCAACACCATATAAATTTTAAAGTAAATTTTAGAAATAAAGGTAATGATTCTTTGGTATATAGTTATTTCAACTTCAAAAACTATATTCTATGATCAGTTACCGCACCTTTTGTAATAATTTCATAACATAATTATACATAAGTTTCCAATACATTTCAATAACATTCAATAGACTAAAAGATAGATTTGTAATTCTCAAAAAAAGTTGAAGGCATACAATAATGTGAACATGTAACAAATTACAACACAATCAAAAAGGTGAAATCAACAAGAATATTTAAAAAGTGAAATGTTGAATAATATATGTATATAATATCCATAAAATCCATATAAATTCATATCAAATGTGAACACAATACAATATCCTAGGTCAATATTATATAGGTATACAATGCCAAATAACTATACATCAAGACATATAGGGTTACAATAAAATATCATAAGACATGATCCTAATCATCAAAATGCATCGCTCTCTTTGCCTTGCTTATAGAAGCCTCTCATTTGGATGCCTTGCTCACAACTGGAGGTGTTGGATTTGGATGACTTGGATTCGTCTTCCACTCAAAACTCACCTATAACTCTAATTATTCATATGTAAACATTGTCAAAAACCTCATATGTACTGGAACTAGATACTTAAAAAATTAACAAGTTTTTAAAATGATACAAAAGATATTCATAGGTGCACTTACTGCAAGTTGGTTGTCATGGTCAATTTGGAATTGGATCTCAATAGGGTAAATGATAGGTTCAAACTAGTGAATAGGAGTGTGAAATGGATCACTAATAGGAGTTGGTGATGTGCTCATGATAACAGAAGGGATGGGTCCCTGCAATATATCAATGTGTGTGTGTGTGTGTGTGTGTGTACACACACACACACACACACACACACACACACACATACACATATATAGACACACACACATATGTGTGTGTATATGTCTGTGTATATTTATATGTTTGTGTATGTGTATGTGTGTATATATATACACACATACACAAACACAAACATATAAATATACACACACACATGTGTGTGTATATGTATATGTATATGTATATATACATACATATACATTTACACACACACACATATATAATAAAAATTTAAAATTGGATCATAAACAATATATACACACATACACATATACATACACATACACAAACACAGACATATAAATATACATACACACACATGTGTGTATATGTATATGTATATATACATACATATACATTTACATATATATATATATATATATATATATATATATATATATATATATATATATATATATATATATATATATATGTAAATGTATATGTATGTTTATATACATACACACACACACACATGTGTGTGTATGTATATTTATATGTCTATGTTTGTGTATGTGTATGTGTATGTGTGTGTATATTGTTTATGATCCAATTTTAAATTTTTATTTTATATATATATATATATATATATATATATATATATATATATATGTATGTATGTATGTATGTAAATGTATATGTATGTATATATACATATACATATACACACATGTGTGTGTATGTATATTTATATGTCTGTGTTTGTGTATGGGTATGTGTATGTGTGTATACACATACACACACACATACACAAACACAGACATAAATATACCTACACACACATGTGTGTGTATATGTATATGTATATATACATACATTTACACACACACACACAAATATATATATATATATATATATATATATATATATATATATATATATATATATATATATATATATAATAAAAATTTAAAATTGGATCATAAACAATATATACAGACATACACATACACATACACAAACACATACATATAAATATACATACACACACATGTGTGTATATATATATATATGTATATATATACATACATATACATTTACATATATATATATATATATATATATATATATATATTTAAAATTGGATCATAAACATTTAAGCCAATTGACTAAATCATTGAAATATAATAGAAAAATTTACAAATTAAGTTATCAATTGTACCACATCACATCTGCTAATCATTTCAATAGGACCAGAAGACATCATCAGAGGATTATATGTAGAAAATTGTTTTGTATGTCATCTATTTGCATAAGTATAGAGGACAATTCAAAAATACACACCCATATTTACACTTAAACATTATAATAACTCTCATGTACCTTGATTAGTTTTTGTGCATATGAAACTGTAGCAACAACACTATAGTTATTCCCTCTCAAATAGATAGTAGAGTGTCTAGTGTGGTCATCAACTTAATAAAAAAATATCATTATTAGTCACTTCATCATATATATACAATAACATACATGTACAATGAACCATAATATTAACTAATCCTTAAAATCACCCCCATATAGGTATATACATGTGTAGTAGCAACAACACATGTGCTCATGTGGCATCTAAAATCCTGCTATAACATTAAAAAAAGTACAGTATTGATATTTTTACATGAAAAATAATTATTACATTTTAAATTGTACAAATAGTTGAAATTGAACAAGTCTGAAAAAATTTTACAAGTAAAATATTAAAGATACTAGGGAAGTTGTAGCCAAGGTGTCTAGATAAAATGTAGATGGATGAAACATAGTGTGATTGATATCATCTAGGCCTAGAAAAATACCACCATGAGTGGGCTACATGATATCTTCCTATTCCTCCTCAGGTCCAGTGCATATAGCACCACATGATCTTTAATAGTGAGCTTGATGGGTAGTAACACTAGATGAAGCCTTTCCATGTCCACCTTAACCAGTACGAGTATGAGAAACTTGACTCATATACTGAATGACTTTGTCAATAAGCATCTTAAGTATATGTAAAGTATTAATCTCTATAATCTCTTTAACTATAGAAGATAAGGTCTGAGGAGGATTTGGTTTGTCAATAATTACTCTCCTAGGTTGACTAGGTGCATGACATGCACTTGACCTATTCTACATAGAGCCCTTTCCTTTTCCCTCAAACTTTGAGAAATCAAAATAGTTTGGAACTTCATTCATCACAAGATCACAATACATTTTTCTTAAAAATTACATCAGGACGTCATTATTGTTTCAAGGCAGGTGATCAAATACCATCCACCATTGGTCCTAAAAATTATTTTTGATCAAATGTTGAGTGCACCAATAGATTGGAATCTATTTGGCCATCACACATAGCAAAACACCAATTTTACCATCATTGAATAGGGAAAAATTTGGGCTTTGGATATGTGTTTATCTCTCACAACAACTGCAAATAATTTGTTAGAATAGTATGCCCTACATCTATTTCTATATTCAACCCACCTATCAATTTGACCTATTAATGAATTTGTTTCACCTAATAATGTTTATAATGTATTTTTCATATAAATTCAATGGGTGTTGTTTTCATGGGGATGTCTCAATGTCCTAATCAAATTCTCAAGTTTGATCTTATTTTCAATAATATGAGCTGCTAAATCCTCTTGACTACCTTTGGCACTTAAGAACTACATGAGAGCTAGGAAGGTTTTGTGGGTGAGGATGGATAGGAGGGTTTTGTGGGTTATGAGGGATAGGAGGGTTAGGTTTTATTCATTGACACTTGGCACATTAGCCTCTACATGTACTAAAGAATAAAAAATAAACAATTTCAATAAAAATGCAACAAAATTAACTAATTTTGTTTTTAAATGTACTAAAACATGTTTTCATACCTCTACATTATCAAATTTAAGTTGTTGAAGTGTTTTTTCTTTCCCTGGTCTCACTATCAACTGCCTATTTCCTCTTCCTTTCTTGTAGTCATGGTTTTATTCAATGGCAAATGAATGGCATCAATGCTTTATCTTTGGTTATAAACTTAAAGAACTATGGATAGACTTAAAGTGCCTAGTTTTTAAAAACTATTAGTTTTTTAGCACAATAGGAAGTATACAAAATTAATTTAATGTATTTTTAAGACAAAATCTAAATTTTCTCATATATTTTTTGAAAACAAAATTTTAAATGTCATATTATTATGATTTTAAGGACAAATACAGGAAAATAATTAAAAATGAAAAAATATGATAGATAGAACAAAATAATATGGAGGGGTGTTTATAATATTTCTTTATACCTCCATACAAAATTTGGGCCTTTAAATATTTATGGTTTTGGTGTGATATAATTAATTTTCTTCAAGCCTTCTCAAGGCAAATATTTTAAAAACATTAAATATTATTTATTTTTCCATAAATATTTATAAAAATTGAATACTTATGCTTAAAAAGAATAAAAATCTTTCTTAGTCAATGAGAAAATGGACTTTGTAAGCAAGAAGGATGAAGAACAACATGAACTACTTGAAACTCTTCTTTTTGTATCAAACTCTTTACTGAAATCATGCCTCTTAAATATCCTAGCTAGGTGTAGACACTAGCAAACCATACTAGATGTTGAAATACCTTTATTCTATGTTCATACAATGAAATATGAAATTTCATTTGGGTATAAAATAAACCTTACATACATTGATTTCTTGCTAATTTTAGTTCATATAGTTAACTTAAAGGCAAAGTAATCAATTGTAGCTTCACCTCATTTTCACACACCATACCAAACCACTTACATCAATCAAACATTTTAACACCTGGCATAAGGCTTGACTAGGATTTCATTACCTAGAAGTAAACCTTCACCCTTTGGCTATCTTACTTGGACTTTACTACCAAGAAGAGAAACCAAAACTTAGCTCTTTGGTTGAGTCTAAACTCTGAAAATCAATATATCTTGGCTAAGTTCCTGACACCCTTATTGTTATGGTGTGTGAAGTGAGGGTGTAGGCCCCAATATCAAGCCACGTATTGACTTTCAATACAGATTTTTGAGAGCCATAACTAACTTGAAACCAACCATAGAATTCTTTTCTAGTACCCTCTCTACAATCTAAGTCTTCAAACATTCTTTCTAACTTAAGGCATAAGCCAAAAGAGATACTAAAAATAACTCTAGGAGGTAACATACTTTAGTGTGTGTTTTGTCTTTCTGCATTTTTTTTCTTGTCTTCTATTTTTTTGGGTTGTAAGAAACCTACCTTACACCATCTTGCCACCATTTCATTGTGCAATGGGGAACCAACCTATATTCTCTCCTAGAGATCCTAACTTTGCTAGGATCTTAGAGAACAACCATTTTGCCTTAAATCGATACCTTGCATCACAAACCACTTATGATCCTAACCTTACCTACCACCAAACTAATCTCATTAACAACCAACCTAACCTCACCCACAATCAATCAAACCTCACTACAACTAACCAACAAACTATCAAATACCACATGAGCTGGTTACAATGTTAATGGATCAAATGATCAAGTTAGAGTCATCTATTTATGGTATCTATGATCAATATAACCCCACCTAAAACCAATCAAATCTCAACTACAACCAACCAAAAACCTATCAACTACCATTTAAACATCATACTCAACCAACAACCCATCAATCCCAACCTAATAATTATCATAACCAACCTCAAATTCAACTTATTCAACCTCATCAACCATTGGGTCACCTACCCCAACCATCATATCAACTACCACAGAACACTTTGAGGTAGCCCTCTTTATCTCAACACCAAGATTTGGTCTATCTTATTTGCCATCCAACCAACAACTATCAAACCAAACTATCAAACCCACCCAACCTATCAACTCAACCAAATCTATCAAACTAACTAACCTCATCAAACTAATTGATTAGCTCACAAAATCAAGAGCAATCCATCACTAAACCTATTTTTAAACCCATTATTGTGGACACCAATAACCAAATCCCTCAATATAATGAGACCCATCCATTAGATTTGGTTCTTAGTCAAAATATAACTAAGGAAACCATAATCCAAATCTTAACCAAGCCACTTGTTAACCAAGAGGAACCTTCTCAACTTTCCTTTGAAATCACAATCAAAGAACCAACCAACCAACCTCTTCCACTTATCCATGTTGAACCAACCAATCAACCTTTTCCACTCACCCATGTTGAACCAACCTACCAACCTTTTCCACTCACCCATGTGGAACAAACCAACCAACCTCTTCCACTCACCCATGTGGAACCAACCAACCAAATTTTCCACTCACCCATGTGAAACCAACCTACCAACATTTTCCACTTACCCACATGGAATTAACCAACCAACCTTTTTCACTCACCCATGTGGAACCAACTAACCAACCTATTCTACTCATCCATGTAGAACCAACCTACCAACCTCTTCCACTCATCCAAGTGAAACCAACTGTTGACCATTTTTTGGTCATTTAGAGTAAAAAATGGGCACCCCCTCTTTTGTGCATAAGTATTCAATCCATGTTTTGGCTAAAATAATTCATCAAGGTTCCCTGTCAGACCTATTTCATGAAAAAACCAAGTGTTTACCTCATTTTATAAACCAAGTGTATTTTAGGTATGTCAAGGGGAACTACTTTAGGATTTCTAAATGTAATTACTTGGTCCCCATAGTGCATTTCAAGTTTTGTAAACCACTTTACTTGTGAAAAGTTTATAAGTAAAGTCATTTGAGAAACCTGATTTGGTCTTGCTAGACCAAATTGGGTTCTCTAAATGACTTTAATTATTTTATCTTATAAACATAAGCAATTCAAAAACCTGAATGGGTCAAGATAGTTACAATCGAGTTTGTTGAGGGGTCTTACTCATGAAATTTTATAAGTTGGAGCAGGTCTAAAGTCCAAAGTAAGAGGCATTGGAGAACCCAAAAGGGTCTAAAAGAAACATTAAGGTTTGTCAAGAGGCCTTATTTAGGAAACATTATGAGTAAGTTCTTTCCAAGGACATGATTTAGTTTAAAAAGCTCACAAAGGCAAAGAATTTCCTTAGAGGGCAATTTGACTGCATGTAGGGAAATTGAAAAAGTTTGAAAGGGCAAGTGTCTTTACAGAGGACACTTAGTCAAGAAAGATGACTCTTTTCTCTTTTTTGAAGGGTCATTTTCAAAGTTTATAAATGGCACCTGCCCTTATGGAGGGAACTTTAAGAAAGAGAGGACAAAGAAAAAAGTCCTGAAGGGCACATGCCTTTTAGTAAAAGAAGCAATGAAAGGAAAGAATTCCTTCAGACAAAATGTCAGAAGGAATTCCTTCAGACATTTTGTCTGAAGAAATTTGACATTACCAAGCACCTGAGAACCTAAATGGTTAAAGATAAAAGGGAAAAATTCAAGGCAAAGGGAAATAATAAAATAAAAGAAAACAATGTGGGTAACCTAAAACGTGACCATGTAGCACAATAAAGTAAAAGCTCAAAACATTTCAAGTAGTGTGACAAGTCAAAAGCATATAACCAAAGACCAATAAGACTAAGTCAAGTGGCACAGGTGTCGTTATCAAGAAGAGTAAATGCACTTAGGTGAAATAGTCTCTATCAAAAACCAATAAAAGGATTGGTTTTTAAATGATAGAAGGCGCAACCATGTTTTCACACCAAGCTTTTAATGTGCATCTAGTTGCACTTAGGCGTTTAAGAAAACATAATCCAACCACAACTTCAAAATGACTTTGTCAGTTGCTAGAAGGAGTAACACATACTTTTGTAAGCTAAGGACAATAAAGGTAATAGTTTGGATATCTTGCATCATGGTTTCCATATGCAAATCTGGAAAACATGGTAGTAACATGGCCTCTTGTCTCAGCAAATGTTTGACTTATCATGGGTTACTTTTCCTAGGGATTTGTTAACTTCTGGTTCTAACACTCTATATATTATAATTTCTCATTCGAGGAAGGGATATCTCATCTTATATGGTGAAGCTCTACAAATTTTTACCTTGAATCTAAGATAAATATTTTACCTTTTTTTGAGTGTTGCACTGAGCATACATTTTGGTATTAGTTTTGTGAAAGTGTGGTCTCTTTCTCTACCTTCATGTGCTAACCCCAGCAGTGTCTAGTGTTTGTGTTTTCTTCTCTTATAGGTCATAGGAAGTGTCTGAAGAAGTATAGGTAAGTGAATAGGCTACCCATTAGTGTGTCTTAGAACACATTTTGTGCTAGTTTTTTCCTCTCTTATCTCTCCATAAGACCCCCTGCTGAAACATTATTGCAAGAAAGGTCTCATTTTGAGTGAAGTGTAGGCTATTTTGTCTTGATTTAAAGTGTGTGTCAAAGCTAAGTAGACCATCCATTTGGTGCATCACCACATAGTTAAGGTTCTATTTTTTATATTTTTCTCTCTTTTCATCCCCCTAAGTAGTTAGTAGTAGGAAATCTAGGGCATCAAGGTGCATCAAGGGGAGCTAGACCCTAATCTAGAGATTCATCCATCATGTTTTCCACCCACAATAAGAGGGATGTCTCCAATGTGTCATGTGGATGAAGAGAGCTAAGCTTCCCTTCAGAGGGTGTAATCCATCATGTCAAAAAAAATTAGCACACCTGGTGGGACCAATTTATATGTCCAGCAAGTTTTAGGATTGGTGTTGGTCTTGATATTGTTAAAAATCTAAAAGGAGCTATATTCAACACCTAGTGACTCCATTCAGGAACCAAGTCTCTGGTTAATGACTAGCCTAGCATCCTATGCCAAATTTCACTACAAGATATTCTTTGAGGGGTGTCCCTTTTGAATTTATTGAGCTACCTTTGAACTCAATAAAGAGACTGAGATTTGAAAATATCCACCCTTACGTAGGAAGCCATTTTCCTAAGCCAACCATAAAATATACCTACTCAAGGAGACCTCTGTTGAATCCTTTCATAGCCATGGCAGCTCCTCGAGCTTTCCCTTTTGTAGCCTTCAATGGTCAAAGTGCCTTGGGCCTTCAGTAGTATGACCCAATCTAGGGACAGCTCTCAAAAGTGTTCCTCCCTTTGTGGACAGGGCCCAATCACTTTTGTTGAGCATATTAGAAACATATCAAACCTCTAAAACATCCATAATATCACTGAAGAAAATATATCCATTAGATTTCTAGCCTTATCCTTCAAAGGGAAAGTTCTAGACTGGTATGGGACCTTGATTGTGAACTCAATTATCTCATGGGATGAGTTAGGGACCCTTTTAACCAATAGGTTTGGGGAAAAAGTGATCACTTATCTCTAGCTAAGCAGTTAACCACCATGAAGAGAGCCCCACATGAGTTTATGCAAGATTTTAACACTAGGTTCCAAAAGACTTGGGATGGGATCCCAATTCTTGTGAGACCAACCCCAAGCCATGTTTTCCTTTACTACTTGAAGGCCTTGAATAGTGACATTACTATCATGATATAGTCCATGGGTGGAAACACTCTGTCACTACTTATGAGATAGACATAATGTTAAGCATGAAATATAATGAGAGGGGGGTGAATCAGTATATTATATATATCTTATTTCTTAATCAAATTCCTTTTGTTTAACCACTTAACCACATATTCAAGATATGCAATAAAATTGAAACAATAATATGCACCACATGAGAGAGAGAGAGAGAGAGAGAGAGAGAGAGAGAGAGAGAGAGAGAGAGAGAGAGAGAGAGAGAGAGAGAGAGAGAGAGAGAGAGCACATTTTTACATGGAAACCCAAAGTGGGAAAAACCATAGAGAACATTATCAAGTATATGAATGAGCACCAACTCAAATTACAAATTTTTCAAGCACCAACCGGCAGGAACACCAACCACTTTGCCGAGCACCAACATAGCAACTATTTGTGAGCACCAACCCATAGGAACACCAACCCCTTGCAAATATTTGTGAGGACCAACCCATAGGAGAAACAACCCCTCTTGTGTATAAAACATAAATATCTCTCAATTTTTCTTACTCAACAAATGATATAACTCTAAAATATCTCCTTCTTTTCTCTCTTTGAAAAAAAAACTAACCATGCACTCTCTTGCATATGACAAATGGCTTCTCAAGCCTTTACTTTTATATCTTTCCAAATGACATTTGGCATTCACCCTTTTTGACCCTTCAATCCTCATGGAAAATGGTACCAAACTTGCATGACCCTTCGTATCCTTGCATTTGAAAACTCATATGGTCACCCTTCATAAGCAAAACCATCTTTTCCTATTTTATCTTAATTTTGATGACTTTTTTTATTCCTAAAAGTGTCCCTTCATTGAAAAATGTGCCATACCTTATTTTGTCTTCACATGGTGACTCTTGGAATTCCTCAAGATGACTCTTCATGATAAAATTTGTCCCATTCCTCTTTCATGTTTGACCCATGACTCTTTGACTTCTCCATGGGCCCTATTTTGACTTATATGAAACCAAAAATATATTCATTAATATTAAATAAATATTAACACACATTATCCAAGATATGAATATTAAAAACACTATTAAAGACAATGGGGCCTTTATCACCAATAATGCTAGACCTTTGACATTAATGAAAATAATTCTAACAATCTCCACCTTTGTAATTGATGGCAACCTCAAACTGAAACTACCATATCATGAAACCTACACATATTGCCATCTGAAAAACATACAATAACTCCCCCTTACTATAGCAAATTCTACCTATTCCTTATACCTATTTTTGCACTTGTACCTATACCTGTACCTATTATTCTCCCACTTTGACATTAATGACAAAGGGTCTAATTGGAGCTAACACTTATCTCCTCCTCAACTGATGTTGAACCTCAATGGCAGGAAGTAAAATAAATTACTCCCAACTTCTCCCATAGATACTCAAATGTGTCTTTTGGTAGTGCCTTTGTGAAAATATTTGCAATCTACTTTGTAGTACTGATATACTCCATCTTAACCTATTGATTTGCAACTTGATCTCTTAAGAAGTGATATCTAATGGGAATATGTTTTGTTCTTGAATGCATCATTGGATTCTTTAAAATATTAATAGCACTTGTGTTGTCACAAAAAATAAAAACAGTTTCATCATATTTTACCTTGATATCTTCCACAGTTTGCTTCATCCAAATCACTTGAGTACAACATAATACCACTGCAATATATTATGTTTCAGTTGTAGAAAGTGATACTTAATTTTTCTTCTTACTTAGCCATGATACTAAGCTATCACCAAGGAATAAATCTCCTCCACTTGTATTCTTTCTATCAGCCAAGCACCTTTCCCAATCTAAATCTATATAAGTAACCAACGTGAAATCTCTACCTGTGGGATATCACAATCCATAATCCAATGTCCCTTTGATATATCTAAATATTCTCTTCACCAAATAAACATGACCATCTTTTGGAGATGACCGATATCTTGTAACCATACCTACTACATGCATGATGTCTGGCCTCAATGTTATCAAATATAAAAGACTACCAATCATAGTTCTATGAAAAGATTGATCTTTAATAGGTGAATCTTCATCCTTGCTCACCTTATTTCTTGTACACATTGGTGTGCCAACTAGTGAACAATTCTCAAAACCAAATTTCATCAACATTTAGTTTGCATATTTACTTTGAGATATGAAAATTCTTTTATTTGACTGAAATATTTTCAATCCTAAGAAAATTGACAATTCTCCAAGCATAGACATCTCAAATTTTTTTTGCATATTATTAGAAAATTCTTTTTTCATATTTGCAATGTTTTCTCTGAAAATGATGTCATCAACATGTATATACCACAACAATCAATTGATGTTCACCTTCTATTTTGATGTAGAGATTACTGTCAGCAAATCCTCTCTTGAATTTTGATGCTGTAGGTACTTATCAAGTCTTCAATACCAAGATCTCAAAAATTATTTCAATCCATATAGTGTTTTCTTCAATCTACATACATGGATACTAATATTTGATAGAATAAATCCCTCAAACTACTCAATGTAAACCTCTTCTTCTAGATTCTCATTTAAGAAGTCATATTTAACATCCATATGAAACACTTTGAAAATTTTAAACACTACATATGTAAGAAACATTATAATAGCCTCTAGCCTTGCCATTGATGCAATTTTTTTTTTCAAAATTTATTCCATCAATATGAGCATATCCTTTACATACTAATCTTTCTTTATTCTTGGTCACTTCTCTATTTTCATTCAATTTATCTCTATAAACCCATTTTTTTCCTATCACATTGTGATCTTTTGGTCTAGGCACTAATTCCCAAGTGTCATTATTCTTTATCTAATTTAATTCTTCATCCATTGCCTTAACCCAATGCTTATCATTTATAGCTTCTAAAAAAGTTCCAGGTTAAATTTTGGATAACAAAGAGAAATTAACTTGCTCATATTCACTTACCATAATTCTTCTAGTGTGAATTCCTTCATTTATGTCTCTAATGATGCCACTTTCATTATGATTTCTCTAGAAATATTTAAATAGAGTTTTGGTTTCCTTTTCATCCTTCTTCTCATCTTCATCTGATTCTTCAAAATCTTCCTCTTCAATGATTTCAAGAATGTCTACTGGATCACTGATTCTTTGTGTTCCATCTTCTTCTATCCTGACACTTGCAGTTTCAAAAAAAAAATTTGGTTCTTTTTTTATAACATCTATAAGGTTTAATTTTGTAAGAATAAACAAGTAATATACCTTCATTTGGTCTAGATTCAAACTTACCAAGTTTTTCATTGATTCTCTTTATGAATCATCTACTATCGAAAACATTGAAATAATCAATTGTTGTTAGTTTGTCTTTCCATAGCTCATAAGGGGTCTTGTCACTATTGACTCTCAATAATACTCTATTATGAATATGTAATGTTGTAACAACTAACTCTCTCTAATATTTATTTGGTATCTTGGATTCATTTAACATTGTCCTCACCATCTCTTGAACTATTCTATTTCTTTGTTCAACTACTCCATTTTGTTGTGGAGTTCTAGCTGTGGAATAATGTCTCTTTATTCCATGGTATTCACAAAACTCAATAAATTGATCTAACATGAATTCTCCTCCTTGATCAGATCCTAGAAACTTAATCTTCAAACTGGTTTCATTCTCAACTAATGCTTTGAATGCTTTGAAATGTCTGAAAGATTTTGAATTTTTTTTTAAGAACATTACCCAAGTCATACATGAAAAATCATCAATAAGCAACATGATATATTTCTCAGCTTGAGTACTTTGAGTTCTCATAGGTCCACATAGATCAGTGTGAACAAGGTCTAACATCTGAGTGGTCAAGTATTCTTTTGTTTGAACCACCTTCTGGCCTGCTTCCCATGCTGACAAGGTTCACAAAGCATGTCAAATGGCTTTGTAATCTTTGGAAGATTTTTGAATGCTTGCTTCTTGCTGATGTTGAAAATATTGTCAAAATTTATGTGCCTCAATCTCTTGTACCATAGCCAACTTTCTTTAATCTAACTTAAACAAAATCTTTGACCTTTGATGTCTGATAACATATACAAATTATTGCCTATTCTCTAAGCATCTGCAACCAACACATCTAAATATTTTCTACTAATTTCATAAATTTATGCATAGAAATTTAGTGTGTGACCCTAATCACACATTTGAATTAAACTCAAAATATTATGCTTAAGACCTTCTATATACAAAACATTTTTATTTAGTTCTACCATTATCCAAACTTAGTGTACCTTTTTTAGCAATTTTGGCAATAGTATTATCTCCAAATTTCACTGTGCCACCATTGATCTTCTTTAAGGTTATGAACTTGATTTTGTCTTTGATCATATGCCTTGAACATCCACTGTTAATGAACCATGGTTTTTCTTCATTTATTTCATGCAAAGCTATCTGTACCAACATAGATTTTTTAGGTTGTTTCTTCTGCCATGAACCTGTCTGAACTTTCTTCTTGATGAATGGAGCCTTGAAACTCTAGTCCTTCTTGACTTATTCAAACACACTTCTACAGTATTAGGCTATGTTTCCAAAGTTTTTACACTTGTAACATATTATGGCCTCTTCATTAAATCATGATAAAGGAGCAAAAGAGTTGTGGCTTCTACTTGACTTCACATGACTTTCCTTGTCCTTATTTATAAAATTATTATCCCTTTTTTGACATTCTATTTTCTTATAACCATATCCATTACAATAAAAATAGTAACCATAAAAATAGGAACTATTTGTGTATCTCTAACCTGATTGCCTTTTATAGCTCTGTTCCCTCTAGCCTTCTTTGTTTGAGATGTCCTCTATGTGATTAACTTCTTCTTTTTTATTTCTTTTTTTGTAAGAGCTTCAACATAACTCTTTCCTTTTTCCTTGTTTGTGAAATTAGTGGCCTCTCCTTTCTCTTTTTCAAATCCAATACCTATCTTATCTAACATTGATCTTTGATTTTCTAATATCTTATTCAACATATTAATGTTATTCTCAAATTTTGAATCATTGGTTGCTTTATCATTGATTGTTTTTTTTGTTTTCTCAAGATCTGCTTTTAAAGAAGCAATTTCAATAACATACCTTTCATATTATTTACTTACTATTTTTAACTATGCCATTAGATCTTCTTCATTTTTTTTAGATTATTCAAAGTGTGCTGGTAGATATTCAATTATTTCCTTTGACTCCTTTTTATTTTTCTCGATATGGAGCTTTAATCTTCGATTTTTCTTTTCAAGATATTTTAACTCTTCTAAGACAAAAATGAGTTCTCCTTCCAGATTCACTTTGGCTTCATCCTGTTATTCTTCTTGATCATTTGTACATTTGATTATAGAGGCATCTTTATGTATGGCCATGAATAGAATCTCCTCTTCTTCTAAATCACTGACTCCACTAACTTTGATTGAGCTAGGATATTTAGAATACAAACAATTCTTCTCAAATCACTTCTTGAATTTTCCTTTGAAATTCTTCTTGTATGTAGAGTTTCCTTCTTCATTGTCACCATTACCCTTATCTAGGCACTTAGCTGAAAAATGTCTAATCTTTCCACAATTAAAACATTTGAAAAGTAATTTTATTTGATACTTACCTATGCCCTTTTTTAGCTTGTGAATGAATAGAGATCTATTATCATCTTCATAATCATTAAAACTATCACTTGATTCTTGAATCTTAGCCTTCTATTTTTTTCATGTCTTGAAAGTAGCTTCTCCTTTTGAGAGTTTCTCTTATTCAGTCCACATCTCATATGTTGTAAGAATACCATGTAGCTCATCCATCTTTAGCTTGGCTAAATTCTTCATCTCTTCAATTGCCAAAATTTTTGCATCATATCTCAATAGTAGAGATCTCAAAAAAATTTGAACCAAAATTGATTCTTCTAAATTTTCTCCAAGACCTTGAATCTGATTAACTATTTGATCAACCTACGAAAGATTACTTGTTATATTTTCTTCCTCTTCCATCTCAAACTCTCTTCTAAAAGTTTGAAATTTGGCTTGCTGAATCTTTCCATCACTTTTGTAAATATTCTCAAGTTTTACCTCAAGTTTCATGAGAAGATTTACATTGCATAACTTTAACAAATTATGATTCACGTAAACTACATAAAATAGTATTTAAAGCTTTAGCATTATTTTCACTTGCCTTATTTTCTACTAGAGTAGTTACAAGTGTCTGTGGCTCTTCATATTCCTCTACCACTTCTTACCATATGTAAAATCTAAGGGCCATCAAATAATTATTCATACTTATGCTCCAAAAAACATAATTTTTCTCATCAAACAAAGGCTTGTGATCCAACCATCGTGCTTTCCTGATCTACCTTCAAGCTGTAAAACTTTTTTAAATGAACCTACTCTGATACCAATTGTTAAGCATAAAATATACTGAGAGGGGGGGGTGAATCATTATATTATATATATCTTATTTATTAATAAAATTCCTTTTTTTTAACCACTTAACCACACATTCAAGATATGCAATAAAATTGAAACAATAATAAGCACCACATGAGAGAGAGAGAGAGAGAGAGAGAGAGAGAGAGAGAGAGAGAGAGAGCATATTTTTACGTAGAAACCCAAAGTGGAAAAAACCACAGAGAACAATCTCAAGTATATGAATGAGCACCAACTCAAATTACAAGGTTTACAAGCACCAACTTGCAGGAGCACCAACCACTTTGCCAAGCATTAACACAAAAACTATTCGTGAACACCAACCCACAGGAGCACCAATCCCTTGAAAATATTTATGAACACCAACCCATAGGAGCACCAACCCCTCTTGTGTATAAAATACAACTATCTGTCAATGTTGCTTACTCAACAAATGATACAAATCTATATTATCTCCTACTTTTCTCTCTTTAAAAACAAATACAAACTATGCACTCTCTTACATATGACAAATGGCTTCTCAAGCCTTTATTTATATCTTTCCAAATGACCTTTGGCATTCACCCTTTGTGACTCTTCAATCCTTATGGAAAATGGTGCCAAAATTGCATGACCCTTCGTATCCTTGCATTTGAAAAGTCATATGGTGATCCTTCATAAGAAAAAGCATCCTTTCCTCTCTTGTATTTATCTTGGTGAATTTTTTTATTCCTCAAAGTGTCCCTTCATGGAAAATTGTGTTATACCCTCTTTTGTCTTCACATGGTGACTCTTGGAATTCCTCAAGATGACTCTTCATGAGAAAATGCATCCCATTCCTCTTTCATCTTTTTCCCTAAGACTCTTTGACTTCTCCATGGGCCCTCTTTTGACTTATATGTAACTAAAAATATATTCATTAATATTAGATAAATATTTACACACATTAGCCAAGATATGAATATTAAAAACACCATTAAATGTAATGGATCCTTTATCACCAATAATGCTAGACTTTTGACATAAATGAAAATATTTTCAACACATAACTATTAAAAATTACCTTGTTCAAGCAAGAAAGATAGCTCCAAGACCTCCTATGCCACTCTTTCTTGATTTACAACCCTCAGTCTAGCCCACTTTGCCCACTTTAGCTCCTCTGCCTAATCAAGATAAGCTGACTACTACCCCTAAAAATGACATCCATGAAGTTAAGATCCTACTACAGAGTGTTACCAATGAGTTAGTTTCCCTTAACTGATAACAAACTTAGAGTTATAGGATAAATCAAGGCTACCAATAGTTTGGGCAATCAAATAGCCCTCCCTTCTAGAATTATAATCAAGGGAAAGGTCAAATTACACATGTCAAGCCTTATCAAAGCTATAATCCACATACCCCTTCATCTTCCAAGGCTTTTTTCACCACTAAAAATTATTTGGTGTAGAAGCAACCCAACTATCCACCCTTGAAGCATGGCCAAGAAAAGGTTGCTTATGCCAGTGAGCTAACAAATCAAAGCATGACTACAAAAGGTGATTAGGTAGCCCAATTCTAAAATTTTGAGATGTCAACACAACTTGGGATAGATAGTAGGTAGGCTCAATCTAATTCCACTCTCATAAATCACTTGGTAGGAGAGTTATACATAGTCAACTATGTGGGGAGCACAAGTAATCAGAATGTTGGTGTTGTATCCAACACCAGGTCCAAAAGGAGAGTCATTGATGAAGATAAAGACACATTCAAGCACCTACTATGTATCATTCACCCAATCAAATAGAGAGTGTACCTAAAACAACCCTAAGAGCACAAGCAAATCAAAGTTTCCCAATTTTAGGCCAATGGTTGTAGCTTCAGCTCCTCAGGTTGAACCATAGGTTATGAATGTTCTCAAGGAGAACTCTAAAGGGGGAAAACCTTCAATGAATGTGGTGGAACAAAAAAAGAAGCTACACATGAAAATCTCATTGTGGGATTATTTAGCACTACTAGGACAAAAAGATATACTCCAAAAGGAATTGTACGGGTTGGGTGAGCAAGTTGTCCTAGTAAGAAATGATAATGTATTGATAGTAAATGGGGTTCCCTCCATTGCTAGTAAAGCAAAGAAAGATGAGAAGGTCCCTCCCTTCTATTTGTCCCTAATTATTGGTGATTTATTGGTCCATAATTGCATCATAGATATTGGAGCAAGCACCTTAGTTATGTCCTAATGTATGGCTGATAAGCTAGGCCTCAAGTATGAGCAAATGACCAAAGGATTTATACAATTGGATGGATCACCAGCTAAGACTTTGGGAGTGGAAAGAGGCTTGAATATAACTCTCCATGCATGTCTAACCTTCTCAATTCCTCATGATGTGGTAGTGTGATCTAGGTGGATCTCTCCATTTTAAAAAAAAATGAAGTCTCCATATTCTGATCAAAATGATTTCACAACATAGAGCTCATTGAGAGCTTTCTGACACTTTTTGCGATTTGTAAAATGGACACCATATGCAAAATATATGGTCTGTTAAAATTTTGATGTGATAGGGAAAAAATGTGGCGTCGCAAGATGACATGGCATAATGTGGACACACCAAGTGGTCTAATCAAGGGGAGACACATGGCAGTCCTCAGTGAGGGTTGAAAGTTCTTAGAAACCCCACCAATGTGGGATAATTGATGTAGAATTTTTAAATGCTATGTAATATGCATTGTTAATACTTTGTAATTACTGAGCCTTGAAGCAACGTGGAGGAGACACGTAACACCATTGCCATGTAGCCACATGGAGGAGCCACATAATACCAATGCCAAGCTCGAAGACTGAGCCATATCCATGAAATTTGGCATTTAATGTTAAGTTCAAGGACTGGATAGGCTTGAAGATGCCTAAGATGGGTAAGACCCAAGCAAAAGGGTGAAGCGTGGCTGATGCCATGACTATAGCCTTGGAGATAAGGCTATTAAAAGAATAAAAGTCATTTAAGTTTCCCCAATATGGGACTAAATGGCTAAGAACAATCTTCCATGCATCATCGATGGGTTTAGAACCCCTAACCAACCATGTAAAAGGATAAGATCCTGACCAACTCACCCATGGGAGCCAAGATAGAATTAAACCCATGAATTGTATTTAAACAAGAAAATTTAGCCAACTATGTATGAAAGAAATATAGACTAGTTTGTTGTATTTGGTCATTTTGGATCCCTTAGAGGCCAAACTAAAGATCAGAGTAAACTACAAACTTATTTGGAATTATAATAATCTCTATGAAGTATATTCATTTTTCCATTTTGAAGAATTGGTGATGTCATTTTGAGCTACGAAAGTTGCCAATTTTGATTTGGAGAAGCCTCTACGTGTGATTCAGGAAGGTGAAGGATGTGCTGAGTCAGTCAAGGTCTTTCGAAGGTCTAAAACACTATTTTTGAAGAGAGAAATCATCTATTTTCTATTGTAAGTATATTTTGGCTTGCAAATTTGAGTAACATTAATGGATCAATTCGATTAGAACTCGGGGACGTAGGAATTCCAAACCCCGTAAACAATTTTTGTGTTTTGATCTTTGAATTCATTTTTGCATTTCAATTTTAGTTATTTTACAGATTATAATTCAGATTTTAATCAGAATGTAAAATTGAATCATTTCATCATTTACGGAAAATTGGATAAAATCAAGAATTTGGTAAAAATTGGTAGTTTCAATGGATAATGGATGTGAACTTTCATTTCACCTTTATTTTAGTTTTGAAACTTGATTTGGATCATATTGTCATCAGTTTTTAATCATTACAACAAAATAAGTTGAGAATTTCTACTTCTAATTTATTTTAAATTATGAAATTGAGAATTTAAAAGATTTGTTTAAATGTTTTTAAAAAGTAGTGAAGTTCCTACTAGTGTTCATAGATCAAATTTGAAGTTCCTATTGGTGTTTAAAGATCAAATTTTGGTATCAAAGAAGTTTATCAACGAGATTTCATAGTTGGTTGTTGTTTTTTCTTCTATTTCAGCATTTGTTTCAATTTTTGTGATTCGACAGGTGCAATGGGCAAGTTGTCAAACAGAGCTAAACTTGATAAGCTTGAAGCATATAACCAACAGATCCAGGAAGAGAATGCTTTCCTGAGAGCAAGATTGTACTCCTTTGATGAGGATATTTCCCATTTGAAAACTGAGTTATGAGCCAAGGATGAGCTCATGGAAAAACTACAGAATGGTGGATGAGTGAAGGATTTGCCTTATACTGTAGATGCAGGTACAATGACGGATGAAAACATTGTAAGTGAATGTAAGTCATCAATTACTTTTCCTTCCCATAACGAATCTAGTAACAATGATTTTGGTAAATTTGAATAATATACAAAAGGAATAGGTTCAAAATTACTTGTTAAAATGGGATTTAATGGAAAAGGCATGGGAAAAGATGGTCAAGGTGATATTAACCCCATTCAGGTAGAGAATAAACCTAATCGTGCAGGGTTAGGATACATATCTAGTATTCAAAATGAAACAAGTGAATGCTTTGAGAAAGTAGAAGCAAGATGTGCTATGGAGAAGTGTAAACCATCTGGGATGGAAGGTAAAACACATTATTTTCATCACAATTACAATAATGTTGATTCTAATTCTACCAGACAACTTAAATATTCCAACGTTCCTTTTGATTATGGTACACAAAATTTATGGCACATTTATCCATGCAATTTTTATGGATTGTCTAATCATTGTGTAGCCAAATGTTGGAAACATAAATATTTGTTAGGAAATATTTCGAAAGACTATTCTCCTAGATAGAGTTTTGAGAGTAGCAATAAGAATATGTTTTCCAAAAGAGTGGGTCAAAATATTTTGTACTCATTGTAACAGAAGTGGACATTGGGTTAAAAAGTGTTGGAGACTTCAACCATCACACCATCCTGGTAATGGTAAGATTAAGATGGTTTATAAACCTATCAATAAGGTAATTAATGAAGTTAAATCAACCCATACAAATGTTCCTAAATCCACTAAAGAAATCTCACCAACTAATCAGGAAAATCTAATTAAGAGGGTTGGTAAACAATTTTTGACTTTCATGTTGTCATGATTAGTGGATTGATAATGCATAAAGGAAATTTACCATGATTGGAATGCTGATATGGTTTATTAGAGTGGCCTGTAGAGAAAATTCAAGGGACATGTTTAACATACTTGGAATATTTTCTCATGTTTGGGATTGTGAAACTTCATTTTTAAACCTTGACAACATTATATGCAGTTTATATGGGCATGAGTAGTATGTCTATTTTGAGAAATTTGCATTGCAATTTATATGTTGTCTTTTATATTGTGTGAATAGAGGCTTATAAGACACTTTATGGGCACCGTTTGTAACTTTACTAATTATACAAACTACTTGTAGCCATGCATGATATTTGCACATTCTATAAGACCCTTATTCATTTTGGGCATTTTACTATAACTATCAATTATGGTTACAAATAGCATGTAAAATTATTACATTAACAAATTGGTTTGCATATGCACTTGGTGAATAATTTGTAGTGATTGGCAGATGCACCATTTTTGAGATGTGACATTTGAGCAAATAGTTTGTTTCTATCCACAATGTGGTAATGGGTAGATATTTGTTATTCACTAACATTTCAAGGATTCAATTTGAATTTTGAATCGTTACTATGATATGTTGCAGTGATGTTTTTGCAGAAGCATTTTTAATGGAGACCATGCTTTTGGGGTCCAAAAGTGCTTAGTGGAGAGGTTTGATCTAGGTGGATCTCTCCATTTGTTAAAGAAATGAAGTCTCCATATTCTGATCAAAATGATTTCACAACATAGAGATCGTCAAGAGATTTTTGACACTTTTTACGATTTGCAAAATGGACACTGTATGCAAAGATATGGTTCACTAAAGTTCTAATGTGTCAGGGAAAAAAATGTGGTGTCGCAAGATCATGTGGCGTAATGTGGACACGCCAAGTGGTCCAATCAAGGGGTGACACATGGAAGTCCTCAATGAGGGTTGAAAGTTCATAGAAACCCCATCAATGTGGGATAATTGATGTAGAATTTTCAAATTCTATGTAATATGCATTGTTAATACTTTGTAATTACCGAGCCTTGCATCGATGTGGAGGAGCCACGTAACACCATTGACATGAAACCACATGAAGGAACCACGTAATACCATTTCCAAGCTCAAAGACCGAGCGATATCCATGAAATTTGGCGTTTAATGTTAAGTTCAAGGACTGGATAGGGTTGAGGATGCCTAAGATGGGCAAGACCCAAGCAAAAGGGTGAAGTGTGGCCGATGCCATGACTAAAGCCTTGGAGATAAGGCTATTAAAAGAATAAAAGTTGTTTAAGTTTCCCCAATGTGGGACTAAATGGCTAAGAACAATATTTCATGCATCGTCGATGGGTTTGGAACCCCTGACCAACCGTGTAAAAGGATAAGAGCCCGACCAACTCACCCATGGGAGCCAAGATAGAATTAAAACCATGAATTTGTATTTAAACAAGAAAATTTAGTCGAATGAGTGTGAAATAAATATAGACCAATTTTTTGTATTCATTTTGGAGCCCTTAGAGGCCAAACCAAAACTCAGAGTAAACTACAAACTTGTTTGGAATTCTGATACACTTTGTGTAGTATATTTATTTACCCATTTTAGAGAATTGGTGATGTAATTTTGAGCTATGAAAGTTACCAATTTTTATTTGGAGAAGCCTCTACGTGTGATTCAGGAAGGTGAAGGATGTGCTGAGTCAGCCAAGGTCTTTCAAAGGTTTGAAACACTATTTTTTTGAAGAGAAATGATCTATTGTTGATTTTAAGTATATTTTGACTTGTAAATTTGAGCAACATTAATGGATCAGTTTGATTAGAACCCGAGGACGTAGGAATTCTGAACCCCATAAAAAAAAATTGTGTTTTGATCTTTGAATTCATTTTTACATTTTAGTTTTAGTTATTTTGTAGATTATAATTCAAATTTTAATCAGAATGCAAAATTGAATCATTTGATCATTTATGGGAAATTGGATAAAATCAAGAATTTGGTAAAATCTGACAGTTTCAATGGATAATGGATGTGAACTTTCATTTCACCTTTATTTTAGTTTTAAAACTTGATTTGGATCATATTGTCATCAGTTTTTAATCATTCCAACAAAAAAAGTTGAGAATTTATGATTCCAATTCAGTTTAAATTATGGAATTGAGAATTTAAAAGATCCATTTAAATGTTTTTAAAAAGTAGTGAAGTTCCTGCTGGTGTTTACAAATCAAATTTTAAGTTCCTACTGATGTTTATGGATCATAGTGGAAGATATTCCTCCTTACTTCGATCTTTTCTTGTCAAGGTATTTCACATCCAAGATAGGTGGATACATGGCAACCAACTGATCTTACATAATTTTTAGGACAAAGTATGGAACTAAAGTGAAGATTGAGTCAGAGCCCATCTACAAGGATCACTTGGAGCCATACTCACCTAAAGTGGTAATTGTGAACTATGCAATCATTGATGAAGAAGAGATCCAGATGGACCATTCTCCATCATCTTCCCTTGTAGAAGTTGCTGACCTACTCCTAAATGAATGGGTAAATGACAACTTTGAGCATGATCCTTACAAGTTCATTAAAGAATCTAGTCTTGGAGTCTACTACATTCATGAGAAAGATGCTTTCATGCTAAAATTGATGAAGACAGACCAAGAGGATTATGTTTTGCATCAACTATTGTTTGATGGATCTAAAAGCAAGTTGGGAGCCAGTGGTAGGGCAATGCTTGTTTCACCTTCAAATGACAAATACTTCTCAACTTTTAGATTTTAGCTCTCTTACACATGTAATGTAGCAGAGTATGATGCCCTTGTTCATGGCCTAGAATGGGTAAGGAAGAGAGGAAATAAATAATTACAGGTGTTTGGAGATAGTGAGCTAATTGTGAACCAAGTGAGAGGTCAAAACTTGACCAAGAACTCCTTACTCAAGTCTTAAAATCATAGAGTGTGGGACCTTGTATATAAATTCATTTTTTTCAACATCACTTCCATTCCAAGAGAGGATAACAAGCATGTTGATAGACTAGCAACATTTGGTGCTCAGTTTAACATCCTAAAGGGGATAAGACAAAACAATAATCAACATCATTTAAAGGTGATTGTGAGGCCCTCCATACCAGACAATGTCACAAATTGGTAGGTGTTTGAAAGTGACCAATAAACAAAACTTTTCTTATAGGAAGAAGCTAAGTTTGCTTCCAAAAATCAGTTCAAGCTATAGTAGCAATATGATGGGCAAATTGTTCAACTAAAGACAATAGGCTTCCCAAAGGTTGGGTAACTCTTGAGAGAATTTTTAATGAAGATGACCAACTCAAGAGAGACAAAGAAAAAATGTCAACCAAGAAGGGAAATTATTAAAGGGTAGAGATCTACAAGGATAAGATGCTTGCATTTGGGAAGGTGTGTACCAATGAGGAAAAGTGTGCTTTCATTATGTTATGTCAAGATTTTGTTGATGTCTTTGCTTGGGAGTATGGTGATTTTAAGGGCTTTGATCTAGGCTTGGACCAATACACCATTGAGATGATGGAAGGTGACAAAACCATCAAGAAAAAGCAAAGACAAATCAATCAAAAGATCAATCCTCTCATGAGGAAGGAACTCACCAAATTGATCGAGTCTAGGATCATTTTCTCTATCAAACACTCTTATTGGCTGGCCAATTTAGTCCCTATTAGGAAGAAGAATGGAGAAGTCAGATTGTGTGTGTATTTTAGAGACCTGAATAGAGTCTCATTGAGATATCACTATCCCCTTTTAAGTATAGAGAAAATTCTTCAGATGGTGATAGGCAGTGAAAGGTTCTCTCTCTTAGATGGCTACTCTAAGTATAATAAAATCTTAGTGCAAGAATGTGATCAATACAAGATAGAATTCACCACCAAGTGGGGAACATATGCCTATAGGAAGATTCCATTTGGATTGTCAAATGCTGGAGCTACCTTCCAACATGCTATGGATATGGCTTTCCAAGGATTGATCAATAACATTATACTAGATTATCTTGATGATGTGACAGTCTTCTCCAAGGAGGCAAGTGAACACTTGAAGTACATGAGGTAAATATTTGAAAGGTGTAGAGAGTTTTGCATCTCTCTCAACCTAAAAAAATGCATGTTTTCTATCCATGAAGGCAAGCTCTTGGGCTATGTCATTTTGAAGGAAGGCTTGTCCATTGATCTAGAGAGGGTGAATGCAATCTTAGCATTGTTCTTACCTAAGCACAAGAAGGGCTAGTGAAGTTTCTTTGGTAAGATAAATTTCATTAGGAGATTCATTCCTAACTTTTTTGAGCTTGTCAAGACACTAACTTCCATGCCAAGTCAAAATGAGACATTCACATAGATGGTAAGAAGAAGAGAAAACTTTGAAGGCATCAAGCAAGCTATTTTCCAAGCTCCTACCCTAGCTAGTCCAAACTTCTCCAAGGACTTCAATCTATACACCTTTGGGAATGAAGAGGTAATCTTTGCTATACTCACTCAAGCAAATGGTGAGAATTTAGAATAACCTCTTGCTTTTTTCAGCCAAGGTTTAGAAGGTTATGAGGTTAGATACACGTATGTTGAGAAGCAGGTGCTTATAGTCATATGAAGTCTGAATAAGTTTAGAGATATGTTTTCTAGCAATAAAGTTCACATCATGGTGCCACATCCTAGTGTAAAAGACTTCTTGCTGAATTAAGACTTGAATGAGAAAAGGGCAGGTTGGATCACAAAAGTAAGGGAGTATGATGTAGAGATCGAGACCACCAAGATGGTAAGAAGAAGAGGGCTATGTGAACACCTTATTACAGACTTAAAAGAACCAAAGGAGGATGTTTTGGTACTCCATGTGAACCTATAGTAGCTATACCTACAATCAAGAAGAGATGGGCACAAGACATGGTTCATTTCCTTTGAACTGGTGAGTGTCCACAAGGTCTTGATAGGACCAAGAAGAGGTATTTTAGACTATAATATCTTCCTTATTTCCTAGTTGACGGAGTTTTGTTCAAAAAAAAATTTAGGGGTGATCTTGAGATGCATTAATTCAGACCAAGTTGATAAGGTACTGTTTGAGTTCCATGATGGACCAGTTGGTGGTCAATTTGCTCCCAAGGCCATAGTTACAAATATTATGAGGGCTGGTTACTTTTGGCCTAGTTTTTTTAAATACACTCATGCTTGTGTGAGGAAATGTAAAAATATGCCTTCTTTGATGGTAAACAATAGCTGGCTGCCATGCATCTTCATCTTATTCAGGTGGAACAACCATTCATGCGATAGGGGTTGGACTTCATAAGATTGATCAATCCTCCTTCTAGTGCTCGACACAAGTGGGTTTTGACCACCATAGATTATTTCACAAGGTGGGTAGAGGTCATATCATTGAAAGTGGCCAATTAGAGTGCAGTCCTAGAATTCTATGAAGGCATAGTGACAAGAATTGGGGTTCCAACCACAATCATTTCAAATAATACATTAGCTTTCTTGGGAACAAAGACAAGTGAGTGGGCATTGAAGTATGGCATCTATCTCAGCACTTCTTCCAACTACTATCCACAAGGAAATGGGATAGATGAGTCCAAAAATAAAAATTTGATTAGGATCATAAAGAGGACAATGGATGAAAATCAAAGGACTTGCCATGCCAAGTTGAAGATATCTCTTTGGGTAAATAGGATCACTCCAAAGAGGGCAATCAAGAATTCATCATACACACTTGTGTATGGAAGGGAAGCTATAATTCCTATCTCACTTAAGTTATACGCCTTAGATCTTTCCCATGAGCTGTAATTGATGGAGAGTAACAGCCTGAAAGTTAGGTATTGTGAGCTAATGGAGCTTCAAGAAGTGAGAGACCAAGCCATGGATGCCATTACTAGCTGCCAATAGTAAACAAAGAAGCATTTTGAAAAAATGTCTACATCAAGGAGCTTCTCATAAGGTGACATTTTCTTGAATTGGGATGAGGACTGAGCCAAGCCTAGAAGGCACACAAAGTTTGATGCTTTGTGGAGTGGATCATATGTCATTACCCAATGCAAACAACACAATGATTTCCAACTCTCCAAATTACATGGTGAAGAGCTACATATCCTAGTCAATGGGATATACCTTAAGCATTATTACTAAGTTTATTTTGTCATGTACATAGTTTTCCTTGTTTTTCCTCATTTTTCCTAAGTTCTATTGCACAAGTTTGTTGTTTTTTTTACCTTTGTTGCATGTTATTTTTACATGTTGTTTGAGGTAAATATTTTATATATCAAGGCTATTTACAAGGCTATTTTAACATGCTCAAGATGCATTCTAACTCCATGCCCAATGGACTTTGAGGCTACCATTCTTCCCAAGTATAACAGGCATGATTTCCCTGTGAGTTGTCAATTTATTGACCATTTTTTGGTCATTTAGAGTAAAAAATGGGCACCCACTCTTTTGTGCATAAGTATTCAATAAATGTTTTGGATAAAATCATTCATCAAGGTTCCTTGTTAGACCTGTTCCATGAAAAAACCAAGTGTATTTTGGGTTTGTCAAGGGGAACTACTTTAGGCTTTCCAACTGCAATTACTTGGTCCCCATAGTGAATTTTGAGGTTTTTGTTTGTAGGAATAAGATAGGGAAAGTGCTTAGAGATATAAATGGTTGTTTCAGGATTGAAAATCTTATAGGGTGTATAAAAGGTGTGTAGGTGCTTTAAATAGTGTTATGGTGTAGAGGATAGTAAAGAGGTAGGGTAGAAGTTTATTAGGACCAACTAGGGGGATAAAAGAGAGAAAAGAATTAATTGTTTTAGTTTTCTTTTTTTAACCACTTTAATTTTGAAAAGTTCATAATTAAAGTCACTTTCAAAACCTAATTTGGTCTTGCTAGACCAAATTAGGTTCTCCAAATGACTTTACTTGTTTTGGCTTATAAACAAAAGTAATCTAGAAACCTAAATGGGTCAAGATAGTTGAAATTAGGTTTGCTGAGGGGTCTTACTCATGAAATTTCATAATTTAGGGTAGGTCCAAAGTCCAAAATAGGAGGCATTGGAGAACCTGAAAGGGTCTAGAAGAAACATTCGAATTTGTCAAGAGGCCTTACTTAAGGAAATTTATGAGTAAGTTATTTTGAAGGACCCAATTTAGTCTAAGCAGCTCATAAAGGCAAGGAATTTCTTCAGAGGGAACTTTGACTATGTGTAGGGCAATTGCAAAATTTTTGAAGGGTAAGTGTCTTTGTGGAGGGAACTTGGTCAAGAAAGAGGACTCTTCACTTTTTTGAAGGGTCATTTTCAGAGTTTTTGAAAGGCACCTACCCTTGTGAAGGGAACTTTTGGATGGGATAAGCCTTTGTGGAGGGAAATTTAAGAAAGAGAGGATGAAGGAAAAAGGATCAAAGAGCACATGCCATTTGGGAAAAGAAGGAATCAAAATAAAGAATTCCTTTAGACAAAATGTCTGAAGGAAAGTGTAGCACAAAGGCCCACCAAAAGAAAGGAGTAAAGGCAATCCTAAAAGATAGTTCCTTTAGATAAAATGTTTGAAAGAATTCCTTCAGACATTTTGTCTGAAGAAGTTTGACGTTACCAAGCGCCTAAGAACCTGAATGGTTAAAGACAAAAGGGAAAAATCCAAGGCAAAGGGAAATAAAAAAATAAAAGAAGCAAAGTGGGTAACCCAGAACAAGGCCACGTAACACAATAAATTAAAATCTCAAAACATTCCAAGTAGCATGACAAGTCAAAAGCGAAGACCTTAGGACCAACCAAACCAAGGCAAGTAACACAAGTGTTATCAACAAGAAGAGTATTTGCACTTAGGTGAAATAGTCTCTAACAAAAACCAATAAAAGGATTAGTTTTCAAATGATATAAGGTGTAGTCATGTTTTCATGTCAAGCTTTTAATGTGCAGCCAAGTCGCACCCAGGCATTGAAGAAAATACAGTCTAGCAACAACAACTTTAAAATGGTTTTATCAGTTTCTAAAAGGAGTAGCACATACTTTTGTAAGCCAAGGAAAACAAAGGTAGTGATTTAGATAGCCTACAACATAGTTTCCATATGCAAATCTAAAAAACATGACAACATCATGGCCTCTTGTCTCAACAAATGTTTGACTCAGCATGGGTCTCCTTTCTTAGGGAGTTGTCATCTTCTAGTTCCATAACTCTATATATTGTAATTTCTCATTTAAGGAAGGGATCTCTTAGCTTCTATGGTGAAGCCCTGTAAAAATTTACCTTGAATATAAGACAAAGCTTTTACCTTATTTTGAGTGTTGCACTGAGCATACATTTGGGTGATAGTTTTATGAAAGTGTAGTCTCTTTCTCTACCTTCATGTGTTAACCCCAACAGTGTCTAGTGTTTGTGTTTTCTTCTATTTTAGGTCATAATAAGTGTCTAAAGAAGTATAGGCAAGTTAATAGGCTATGTAGTAGTGTGTCTTAGAACACATTTTGTGTTATTTTTTTCCTGTCTTATCTCTCCATAGGACTCCCTTTGAAACATTATTGCAAGAAAGGTCTCATTTTGAGTGAAGTGTAGGATAGCTTGTCTTGATTTAAAGTGTATGTCAAATCTGAGTAGACCATCCATTTGGTGCATCAACACATAGTTTAGGTTCTAATTTTAGTATTTTTCTCTCCCTCTTCATCCCCCAAGTAGTTAGTAGTAGGAAATCTAGGGCCTCCAGGGGCATCAAGCAGAGATAGCCCCTAATTTAGAGATTCATCCCTCACGTTTGCCACCCACAACATGAGAGATGTCTCTATTATTTCACGTAGATGAAGAGAGTTGAACCTTCCTTCAGAGGGTGAAATCTACCATGTCAACACCAACCAACTAACCTTTTCCACTCAACCATGTGGAACCAACCAACCTCTTCCACTCACCCATGTGGAACCAACCTACCAATCTTTTCCACTCACCCATGTGGAACCAACCTACCAACCTTTTCCACTCACCCATGTGGAATCAACCAACAAAATTATTACACTCATCCATGTAGAACTAACCCACCAACCTTTTCCACTCACCCATGTGGAACCAGCCAACCTATCTCTTCAACTTACCAATTTTATGGAACCTACAATCAACCCTACCTTACCTATCATCAACCCTATCATACCTATCACTAACCCAACCTTACATCAACCTACATTATCAACCTTACCTAACCCATCTAAAAATTGAAACAAAGATCAACCCAATAAACCTAAAAAACTACCCTAACCTACCAAAATTAGGTCCAACAACATTTCCTAGCCTTGGTGTAATAGAGGAAATCCCACCTAAACCACCACCTATAAACTTGACCTACTAACCACTAATAACTAAAAATTAACACCCCATTTTGGAGGGTGTATGAAGTCATATTCACCCCTCCTAACTCTCTTATTAACCAACACCTACACCTTGGGATCATTTACCAATATTTGACCATCCATGGAAAGAGAAAACTAGGGGAACTTTCCATCCATGAGGTTTTTGACCATTTATCAACCCAAACCATACCTTAACAATTAACCAAATTAACTAGTGACATTTTTGCCTCAACCTATCAACCGACCAACCCTAAACTATTGGAGATTACCTTTCTCCTTCACCCAAACAAATTTAGTGGATTCACCTTCTCCCCCAACCATTGAAGATTACCCTTTTCCACCTTACCAACTCAACCAACCATTTATGCCTTCTCAGGATCACATTATATATTAGATACCTAAGCACTCACTAAACAATCACCTTACCTTAACCATGAAACCATTGGAGATTACCCTTCTCCATCAACCAACCAACCAACCAACCAAATGACTTTAACCTTAGTCATTTTGGGTCCCCCCTTTTTAATGGTTTTTTTGTGATCACCAACCTATTTGGGAGTCATTCTCTCCCCTAACCATTGGAGAGTACCATCTCTATCAACCCAAATTGAACCAAGTGGTATACCTACTATATACCTAGGGATATGATATATTATTGCATATGAGTTGATGGAGATTCCAACATGTGGCACACATCCCCTTACTTAGTTATATGGGTACAATATATGAAGATAATAGAGTAACTTACGGAAGTAGTACATTGGGTAATGGTCAACCTACATTTGGATTAGGAGGTTACCCATCCATGGGTTAGATAGATGTATATATATATAGGAGATGATTATCATGGTAAAGATATCAATTAAGCATTGAGTCTTCATTTGTAAGAGGATATTGGAGGTTGTCCCCTTGAAGAGACATTGTAGAGTTATTCTTTCCTAAAGGAGTATTATATGGTGTTTCCCTACCTTAAGGTTATTTTTGCATATATTGAATATCAATATCTTAACAGTGGTATCAGAGCTTTGATTTGGGTAATTTGTGTGGAGCGAAACCCTAGATTTTTGAATCGGCAATAACTTTTGATTGGTTGAAATTTTTTCTAAAATATTTTTACTGGATATGGATAATATTTCAAATAAGTCAAAGTAAAACAATAGATGTTTTTTTATTATTTTTGAGGGAGTTATTGTTATTTTAGGGTTTATACTAATTTATCTATATCTTCTGAAATATAAGGAATTTGTATTTGAAAATTTTAATAGAGCTATAAGAAGACATAAGAGAAGCACAGTAAAAAATTAAGAATTTTTGGATCAATTTTGTATGAGTTATTGATATTTTAGGGTTTCATGAACCCTAATTTTTTTGTGGATCATGGAGTTGCAAAAATTTTTAGGGGAAGATGATGTTGATGCTAGAGAATGGTGGCTCCTTTTGGAGAATAATTTTAAAAACACTTTTGGGCAAAGAGGATTACTTCTTTTTTTGTTTGGGCCTGCACTACATTGGTTTGATCAGTTGAGCTGTATAGAAAGGTTTTCTTCATGGAAAGAAATGGAACAAATCTTTTTAGATCATTGGGATATAAAAGAAGAAGCAGTAGAAGAAGATAAAGTAGAAAAAGAAGAAAAAGAAATAAAATAATCAGTAGAAGAAGAAGAAGAAGAAGAAGAAGAAGAAGAAAAAGCAGATGAAGAGGAAAAAGAAGAAAAAGAAATAGAAGAATCAGTAGAAGAAGAAGAAGAAGAAGAGGAAGTAGAAGAAGCAATAGAATAAGAAGCAGATGAAGAGGAAGAATAAGAATAATTGGATGATAAGGGTTCAAATAATTTTGTTCCAAAGAAATCTGAGTCAATTTTTCAATTTCATGGATGCATTTAAAAGAAAAGGGTTGTTGTGTCCATAAACCCTACCAGTAAGTAAAACTTCATCAACATGAATGTGTCCAAGCATCTACATGTTCAAGCAAATAATATCAAAGAGGTTCAAGTAGATGGTAAAAACATTTCAATGTTTGAAGATCTAAAACTCATTATGGAAAATATGTTTTGCATTCAGATTTTTATGCTTTGGATATGGATGTTGTGGATATAATTCTAGAATATCCATGGTTAGAGACTTTTGAAACAATGAATATTAATGTTCATAAAAAATTCATGAAGTTTTGGTATAGATATCATAGTGAAAAAGGCACCAATAACAATCAAAGTACATCATGAGGATGAGATTGAAACATGTGATGAAGATTCAAATGATATAGATAAAGACACACTATAAATGAAAACTTCATCTACTCAAGAGAAAAAGAAGGAAAAGGTGGAAGAGGTAGAAGCAAAGGTGGATAAGGTCAAGGTATTGGAAAAGGTTGAGGTATATAGACACCCACATCATCATGAGAGGAAACAATCATGGAACAAGGTGAGGAAGTGTCATAATAACAATCATTTTGTCTATATAGGAAATAAAATTTCCAATCATTATGGATATGAATGGAATCCAAAGAAAAAATACTATGGCACATGGAATAAATGGGGAAATCACTATGACTATGCATGGAAGAATACCTACTATGGTCATGGTTGGAATCAGAATATGGTACATGGAATAAAAAGAGGAATAATTATGCTTGGACACTAAAGCAGTATAATTATGATCATGAATGAAATCAGAGGAGCACAATGGAATTTAGAAACAATATTGGATAACTATCACCTTCCAAGATCACATATGGATGGCTAGATGGTCGAGATTGGAGACAAGTGTGCAATGATTTGAAGCACACTCATTATTTGGTTTCTTCCTATGGTTCGGGGATGAAGCATGTTAAGGAGGGAAGTAATGCTATGTACCTAGGGATATGATATATTATTGTATATGGATTGATGGAGATGTTGACATGTGGCACACATCCCCTTAGTTAGTTATATGGGTAGAATATATTAGGATAATAGAGTAACTTGTGGAAGTAGTAAATTGGGTAATGGTCAGCCTACATTGGGATTAGGAAGTTACCCATCCATGGGTTTTATATATATATATATATATATATATATATATATATATATATATATATATATATATATATATATATATATATGTGTGTGTGTGTGTGTGTGTGTGTGTGTGTGTGTGTGTGTGTGTGTGTGTGATTATCATGGTAAAGATATCAATTAAGCATTGAGTCTTCATTTGTAAGAGGATATTGGAGGTTGTTCCCTTGAAGAGACATTGTGGAGTTATTCCTTCCTAAAGGAGTACTATATGGTGTTTCCCTATCTTAAGGATATTTTTGCATATATTGAATATCAATATCTTAATAATACCAAATTAGGGAAACCCATTTGGACACCACCCAACTTATTTGAGAGTCACCCTCTCCCCCAACCATTGGAGATTACCCTTCTCCACCAACCTATTTGGGAGTCACCTTATCCCCCAACCTTTCAAGAGTACCTTCTCCATCAACCCAACCTATTTGGGAGATTACTCTTCTTCACCAACCAACAAACCATTGGAGATTACCCATCTCCACTAGACTATCACTTAACCAACCTCACCTTTTTGTTAATCCAAATCTTTTTCATGTCTAATAAAGTGTCAAAATGTAACTAGGGGACATCTACTCTCTTGATTGACATCAACCATTTATGTAAGCATGGAACTGGGGCATATTAGAACCTCAACCTCAAATGCTTTTGTATTTACACGCCTATTTTTTAGTTAAGATAAGTTCCTTGTCATCTTATGTCTAACTTAAGCTCATCCCTTGTTTTCAATCACCTTCATCTCCTTATCTTTAAGGACAACTGATTAAAAAATAGGATCATGTGATTATCCATCACAACTTAGCCTAATCTTAAGCATGGATACCATGGCTCTACCCATGGCATGATCTTCATGGTACTTTCCAACCTTTTAAGCATGGATTCCCATGGTCATTATCACTTAAAAAACCTATTTTACCCATCATCAACATCCTTGTGTTATGGGTTTACCTCCATAAAGGAAAATGTTAGGCTTATATAGACAGTCCATGTCTAAACCAACATATAAATAATTTGGGATACCAAACTATCACTTAGGTTAATACCTCTAGCATGTATACTGCTCCCTTGAAGGATAGCTACCCCAAAAAAATCTAAATTACTTAAAAAGGTAGATTTATCCCTTGAAGGACAACTATCAAACATGAACAAATCCAAATTTAGACCACTCCCTTGAATGATGGCTAACTCAACTTTATCAAAAGCAATCATTTGAGATTACCATATCGATCAGATTCCTAAACATATCAAACAGAACAATAACATATCCTATATCAAAATCAAACAATATGCAATCCCAAGAGAGCTGCAATCAGCTTGCAAAAACAAGTATCAATAGACTTCCCACATTGATCAGTCTACACCTAACATGTGACATAGACTTGTCTATTATGGTTCTTAGGTCACTTATAGAAGGGGTAAGCCATCCCCATAATAAGGTTACCCTACCTATCACCCACTACCTATCATCTATCTCCCTTTTTATCCTCCAAAAATCAAGGGATTTTAAAGCTTACTTGGCACCATGTGATCAAGCTACCTTTTTTTAACCATTGAACTAACAACAAAGCAAAAGCATGACAAGGGTTTGTGTTCATAAGCCCACCCATCTTACCATCATGGTCTTTATCAATCATAGTGTTTAACCTCCTCCTTATAGTTTCATGACCACTTAGGAAGACGTCTCTTCAACCTTTTGAGTCATTGAAACTAACCCATCAAACTAACCAAACAATTAACTTGTTTGAAAGTCAGCTTCTCCACTAACTAATTAACCAAACCATCAAACCTTAGAGATCACCTTCTCCACCAAACCAAAACAAACCTTTGGAGATTACCCTTCTCTATCCAACCCTTACCTTAACCATGAACCATTAGAGAGCACCTTCTCCATCAACCCTAACCATTGGAGATTACCCTTCTCCATCAAACCTTTTACCCAATCAAACCAAGTGGTACATCAAAATGGGGTAACCCATTTGAACACCACTAACCAACCTTCAAAGAGCACCTATTATCCGCAAACCAATCATGAACCATTGGAGAACACCTTCTCTAACCAACTGACCAACCAACCATCTAACCATGTGCACCTTGAGGTTGGCCATTTTTAGCCCAAACTATTCATACATTTTTTGATGACTTTGCTTTGTCTTTTTGACCACACCATCCAACATTGCCATGTTGAACATTTTAATTTATACCACCTAGTGCATGACCAGATCATTTGTGTTTTTTAAGGGAGCACTTCCTACCTCAAATACCTATGAAAACACTAACCTTGTTTAGGAGACTTATAGAGTCATCTGATCAACTATGAATAACATTATGGATCAGTTACCCTATCACTTGTACTTCTAGAACTGATCTTATTTTAACCAATATTGGCAACTTAGTCTATGTGTGATCTTGACTATCACACTTAGTCATATTTTATGCATGCATGTTTGTGCCTTAATACCCAACCTCACATACCACCCTTGTCACCTACCTTCCTATCCACTTAACCACTCATCAAACTCAAACCCAATTTTATTTCACCTCTCAACGTCTAGTTTGAGGGGGATCACTTCCTCCCATACTTGGGGCAACTAGACCTTTGACTAAGGAATCTATTTTTGTTTTGTAACTTGTTAATTCAAATTTACATAACAAAAAATTGAAAATTGTAGACACTTAAAAACTATACTAGATGTTGAAATACCTTTTTAACCCTTTTTTGACCCCTTTTACCTTTAAACACTTGACCATCGATGGTCATCTTAACTATTGATGGTTAGGTCCTCACCTTCTTAACACATCATGAGCTGTGTGTGAGATAATGAGGCACAATTTAATATGTTCATATTATGTAGTGCTAATGAACTCCTAATCCTTGAAATCATCAACCAAACCTCCTGTGGAACCTTTTACCTCCATCTCTCTTTACCTATAAAAGGAGGGGAGCAGGAAGTCAAAATGATGAACAATCAATGATCTTAGACTTATTCATCAAGATTTTATTTTATAGGTCTTCCTTCCAACCAACCAGTTAGTAGAAAAGAGACCTAACACTTTTCCAAAATTGTTTTACAACTAAAGGTACCGTTACTCTACCAAAATTTCTCCAGGCTTCACCAACATCTTCAACCAACTTCAAAGTTAAGTATTTGTTTTCATGTATTCATTTACTTTATTTCATTTTAACACATCTACCTAAACTAAACCTTTCAATTGGATATTTTTTAGGCCCTTTATTACCCTCACAACCATTAACCAACCTTTAATAACCCATAAAAACTTTATTTAACCAACCAATAAGTTGTCCAAACCTACAGTGACCACTGATGGTCCCCCTAACCATTAATGATCACCTCAACCATCGATGGTCACCCTAATTTTTGATGGTCACCTTAATCGTCGATAGTCACCCTGACCGCCAATGATCACTGTGTGAAATTTTTAGACCAAAAACCAAAAACTTATCAACCAACCACCAACCTCAACCAAAACCCTAATTTTTTGGCCCATTTCACCTCATAGACCAAAAACAACAACCTAACCTAACTTGAATATTTATTTAATGATTTAGCATTCACCTAAATGTTATTTTTTTACAACTAACATTTCATTTTTAAAAGTATTTATTTCTTTAGATCTATTACTTTTATGTTATGCAACCTTTCTTTTCAACATTAGCATGTATCAAAAGGTGGATTGATAGCCTCCTAGATAGCTCATGCTTCTTGGATCTAGATTTCTAGGCAATCCACCCATCTACCTAACTAACCAACCCTTTTCTAGTTATATCTTATTGTAGGTCATCTTTCCAAGGTAAAGAAGATTATCTATAACTGCTTGGGTTAGAGAGTGCACACCATATCCAGGTTCTATGAACCTCTACCTCTCTTTTAGTTTTACCTTTCTTCTATAAAAAAATGAAAAGAAAAATTTGAGTAAAACACTAGGCACCAAATCAGTATGAAGATTGATTTGATTTCTGGTTGAATATGATCTAATCTAATTACTTATTTTATTGCATGAGATCATCTACTATGTATTCATTCCATAATGGTGTCATATCTTCTCCTAATTATTGTACCTCTTTTTATTCAAGCTCTTTTATCTCACACTCATGATAAACAAATCATTATGTTGTGCCTCTTTGTGGTTAGTTTTTTTTTTCTATAGATGGCACTTCCTTCAACACAGTCAAATACCTTTCTCTTTTTTTGGCTGATCTCCTTATAAACATAAATATATGTCACTATATTTTTTATGATGGCATTCTATTGTTGAGCTTGAAATTTTCTTTAGTGTGTTATGGAGCTCCTCTACAAGGAGAATGTTTTGTAGGAAAAAAATGGAGTGATATAGGGCTCTTCCTCCTCTCCTTATCTCTCCTTTATTTTTTTTAATGATCAATGCCTTTTTGATACAAAATTTTATCAAAAATAATAATTTACTTGCTCATTTTTCATTCATATCACAAGTATATTTATACATATTAAATGCCCATAATAGCTCTTATATTTTAAAATATATATCTTATCAAATATACTATCCCAATTACTTATTTTTTTTATTATATGTTAAAAATATTAAATATAGTTAAGCATATTTAATAATATCTATTCTAGATTACATGAGTATTATATTAATAGACTAACCCCACATACATTATTATTTCTATAGATTATGTATTAATTATGTTAACAAACAATAGCATCTACTTAAAAAAGGTGAGGTAGTGAAGAAAAGGTAAAGAAGGTAGAGAAAGACTAGGGAACTCAACCCAAATTAGCATTGTACAGAAAGATCATTTTGTAACCAAAAATTCATAAGTCCTTGAGACAAAACAAGTAGAAAAGTTATTTTAAAAAAGTATCAATCTAAAAAATAGCATGTATTATGAATGAACAAAATGAAATAACAAACCCTTGATCATATTTTAGATTGCATCTAATTTAATCTAATTTAGAGACCATATAAACTATACCCATATTTTAAGCATACATTCATAGGAAATTATTCCAACAAAATAACTTATAAAAGTATATTTTAGTAGCCATTTATAGGCACTATTAAAGTCAAGAATTGATAAAATAACATTAGGCAAGGATTCATGATCATTATTGCATGGAATGTTTTTAAAATAGATTTTTGACATTTCTTGGTCAGTTGTGCCATCTCCAATACTCATAGTATCAATAACTAAATTGTGAGTGTGAGTTTATTGAATGAAAAAGGGATTAATCAAATTTAATAATAATAATAATAATAATAATAATAATAATAATAATAATAATAATAATAATAATAATAATAATAATAATAATAATATCATCACAAAATTTTAGTAAAAAATATAATATGAAATACAATGTAAATAATGGTGACGAATAGTAAACTTTAGTACAACTCTTAATTCAAATTATTCTTTATAAATATTATAATTTAATTTTACTTGTAAGAGAAATACAAATCTTGAACCTAAAATATTTTCTCAATATTATTTTCAATAATTTTTTTTAAAGTATTATCTCACCAATTTATCTTCGACTTTAAATTATTGAAAAATAAATATCATTTACAAAAATGAAGCTTCTTTATTACATCTAAAACTAATTCACAACATACACATGTTAAACATTTAAAACATTACTTTCCTATCTTTTAAAAAAAAATTGTGAATCACACCTATAACTTTATATAAATATATATATTTAATATTTCATCTTGATTATGTGATCTATTTATAATTTATCAGAATTATTTATTAAAAAAACTTTAAATTTTAAAAATATTTTTAAATCAAAACCATAAACAATAAAATATATATATATATATATATATATATATATATATATATATATGCAATTCTTATGATATTAAATTGTAAAAGCCTTATAGATCATCAACTTTAATTTATTTATAACTCTTGGCCACGATTTTAACCATTCCATTTTTTAATGGAACGACCATGCACATGATGTTATAAAAGGTGCCTTTTTTTTCCGAAACAATTATGACGGGCCTTCAAAAATTAAAATCTAAAGGTATGGCTAATAGAATTTATGACTGCTGTTTGACTTTGATTTTTATGAACATTGTATGTTTGGTAAGAAAGCATGAGAGAAGTTGCCCAATAGTGCTACAAGATCATAAGAGAATTTGCATTTAGTGAATAGTGATGTCTTGATATGTTAAGGTTTATCGTTAGGGGAATCTTTTTATTATGTTTATTTTTATAAAGGATTATTAAATAAAAGTTTGGGTTTATTGTATCAAGGTTAAATTTAAGGTTTTTATTAGGTTTAAAGAGTATAAGGTTTTTATTGAAAATCAAATATAAAAGATGATTAAAGTTTTGAGGAGTGATAATAGTGAAGAATACTACTCAAATATTTTGGCGTAATTTTATAAATATTATAGAATAAAAAAGTAAAATAAAATATCATATACATTACAATAGAATGGAGTTGTAAAAATAATGAATAGGATTTTGATGGATAAGGTAAAAATCATATTTAGTGGTATATGATTGGAAAGAAAGTTTTGGGTAGACACTGTCATGACTACTTACTATTTGATCAATAGATTGCTCACATAAGTTTTGGTTGATAAAATTTCACACAAAATATGGATTGGTAAAAACCCTTCTCAAAAATCTTAAACTTTTTGATTATGATGTTTATATGTATATTTTGAATGAAAATTTGATTAAGCTAGACAATAAATTAGCAAAGTGTATCTTTATTAGATATGGTACTAGTGTGAAGGGCTATAAGTTATGTCACTCTGAAATGAAGAAGAATATTTATAACCACAATGTTATCTTTATAGAGGTAAAATGGGTTCCAAAACAAGAAGGAAAACCAAAAGATGAACTTTGACCAATTTCAATTTAAAAAATATGAGGAAAAAGAAATGTTTGAATTTAAAACAATTATTGAAGATAAATTAGAGGAGGAGTTACATGAAGAAAATTCACATAAAGTTCCACAAGTAAAATTAAAAGATGCAAACCCAGAAAATCAAATCTTGAAAAGATCAAATTAAATGGAAAGAGCCTCTGATAAATATAATCCTCAGAATTTTCATCTTGCATTCCTTTTATCAATTATATTTATTATTGATAAAGATCCTAAGACTATTAAGAATAACCTATGAATGAATAATTCACCATTTAAAAAAAAAATATAAATAAATTATTACTCACGAAATAATTTTTAATATTTTATTAATTTGTTAATCAAACATTCCATAAATATTTTGTCTTAAGCATTTTACAACTCTCTCAACATATTTGGGAGGATTTTTGTTTGCAAGCACTTTATAACTCTTTCAACATACTTGGGAGGATTTTTGTTTGCAACCCTACTTCGTAAGGATATTGGGATAATGCTTTCCTTATTTTATAGGGATTGTATTGAGCATAGACCGAGGTATAAATAAGATCTTTGTAAAACTTTTCAATTAGAATAAATATAATATTATTTGTCTGCATTATCTGGTACTGTGAGGTTTGATGAAGGACTTGGGAGAAGCCCAAGCACACTCAAATAATTTGCGAATTCGTTACAGCTTTGAGACTCATTAGGTCCCAATGTCCATCTGCGTGGACTCATCCCCCACAGGCTTGCATGAAAAACGCACTGTCAAGGATAACTATCGACCAGAGGTGATTGGAATGTGAAGGATGGTCTTGAATCTTATCAACCAGGGGCTTTAGATCTACTACGTATTGGTGAACCTACGTTACCAGATCAACAGCGGTATAATGGTCAAAATCTTTTATCTCTAACGACTTATAGAAGCCATCGGTCAGCGTGCTATCTGAAGCGACTCTCAATCAAATAAATATGAAGACTGTGCCCAACCTACGTGCAGATATTTAAAGATATCATGCTAAACATCCATTGGAACATCTCAATTTGAGTTTTTTCTCACGCAAGAGAACATCCTCCAGCCAAACATAACTGCACACTCTGTACGTGGCGCGCTGTAATACGGTTAGTAGAGGAGGAGCGGTGGTATATGTACTTCAATATCTTCAGAACAAATAAGACTATTAAAGGCCGGTGACTTAATTTATTATAGTTTATAAATACAAAAATCATTCTATAAGCTTAAAATTTTAAAAGGGCGTCTAAATAAGCCTTTATTTGTTTAAAATCATTCTTCGCTGTATTTTTCTTCAAAAACTCCTTTTCTTAAAAAAAAAAAAAAAAGCTCATTCTAACCTCAAAACCACTTATAAAATAAGTCCTTTACTGTACTTTTACTAAAAACCACTTATTTGATAAATCATTGGTATTCGTAGGAAGGTGGATTTCTTTATAAATCAGACTTTTCAGCATTCAAATACATTTTTTCTCTTTTCTAGAATTTTAATGATGCGTAGGCGAGTTGGTAAGAAGTCTATATGAATGGAGGTGAAGGGTTTAAGACCCACCCATTAAAAACCATTAGAGCAGTGCCATTTTTAGTGATTTCCCTAAATTTAGTCATAGCTATTTTAGTGAAGTTTGATGCGATGAAAAGTGAAGAACCTTATTAGGGATTGACATGTCGCGAATCCTTTTGAAAAAGAGGACTGCATTTGGGAACGTAGACACAGGGGTGCATGGCTATCATTAGTTCGTGCCGCAAGGTGTCGGGTTAAGTCCCTCAAGGAGTGTAACAAGAAAATCATATATTTTAAAATTTTAGTGAATTTTTTAAATTTAGCCATAGTTAACTTAGTGAAGAAAATCATATATTTAAAAAAAAAGTTTTTCAAAAAAAATTATTAAAAAAAAAAAAAGAGTGCAATTTCATTGTATCGTATATTTCTAATACATTGTAAATTCATTTTCAATATTATCTAGTTATATAAATTATGAGTTTTAAATTCAAATGCAACATTCAGTATAAGTTATGCTTATGACTTACATTTACAGGTAAAGCCGTCACACTTGAGTGAATGTATACATAGCATAATATAGTTGTAACAACATTTAGGCATCGACTCTATAAATCATTAGGGAGAAATAAGACACATGCAATCATAGCCATCCTTTCATTACCCGTTCGTTACAATTGAAAGCCATAAATCTTGATAGGTATAAATTTTAAGTATATAGGGAATTCAGCCCACGTATGCGGAATTTAATCTAATTAGGTGCTAATGATTGGATGGACCCCTTTTAATTCTATCTAGGTACCATGTGTTGGACACTTTCACATGTGTTAATGCCTCTTTCACGTACCAATGGATAAATAGAAAGGGAGAGATACTTCTACATATCGATGGGTATATAATAAAGACATGTATATAGAAAGGTCTTGTATATCGGTCTAATGGTATACAAAAAGGGAGACCTTGATATGTGGAGTGATAAGGAACCAATTCATCACCCAGAGTCTTTATTATGGTTTCACAAGCACCAAATTTATTTCTATTGGATTATCAGTTATTTAAAAGCGATAACTACTCTTCTTGGAAGACAAAGATCAGAAATCAACCAAAATTTGAAGAAATTTGGCCTGTTGTAGATATATCTTACACTCGACATGCAACATATGTTGACTAGAAACATAAATATGACAAAGCCAATTAAAAGATGAAATTGATCATAATGTTTGGGATATCAGATGAGGTGGAACCACACATCTGTGAAACCAAAACAATGAAGGAAGCTTGGAACAAGCTACAAATAATTTATGAGGTAAAAAATGAGAGGATTATTCTGCACCTACAAAGTCAACTTCATTCTTTGAAATTGGGGTCAGGTGAAAAAGTAGAAGCTTTTATTAGACGTATTACAACATCGAGGGCATCACTCCAATCCTTGGGTGAAATAGTTTTATATGAATCTTTTGTAACCATTATCTTGAGAGCTTTGCCACCCTCATATAGGATTTTTATTACAACCTTGATTGTCACCAAAAAAAAAACCAAGTTTTAAAAAATGGGTGAATATGCTGCAACAAGAAGATTATTTCAATATTCAAGAAGAAGGAGAAGAACATGTTCTCACTTCACAAAAAGATAAGAAATCCATCAATTCCTCAAATTCATCATCAAAATAGAATCCTTGGCAGAATCCACAAAGGGGCAAATCATTAAAACCATGTCTCATTTGTGGTCATAAGGGACATGAACTCAAATATTATTGGTAAAATACATTCTGGATGGGATCTTCTACTGGATAAAAATTCATTAACCAATAATCATCCCCATTATCTCAAAGTAAACCACATAAATAGAAACAAGGAATTTGGCAGAAGAAAACAAAGCAACAAGGTAACATTTTTAAACAGGAAGGTAATGACGAAGATGGAGACTTACTGAACTCTATCGACTTACATGATGAATCCCCTTCACAACGTGATATATGTTATGTTGATTCAAGTGCAACCTGACATATGACTAGAAGAAAAGATTGTTTTTTCACTTTGAGAGACATGCCCAACAAATATCATGTTTATTTGTGTGATGATGCATCCTATAGTGTACAAGGGATTGGATACACTACTTTGCCTCTTGGCATGCAAACCTACAAAATCATAAACATACTATACATACCCGAGTTGACAAAAATCCTTTTATTAGTCAGTCAATTATTGGATCACAATCTAAAAATTGATTGTGACTATAAAGGTGGAAAGAAAGTGTGTTTGATTTGAGATAAATCTAAGAACTCTAAAAATGTTTCACGAGCATCCAATGTAATTCGAATGCTTCAACTTGAATTCATTTAGAAAGAAAATCAATCACTTGTTATAAAGGACATAGACATGACACAATTATGGCATAGAAGATTTGGTCACATTGATTTTAGATATCTCAAATCAATCCATCGTTTTAACATGATATGAGGGTTTCCACCTCTAAAAAAGGGTATAGAGAAATGTTAAAATTGATTAGTAAGAAAATAACATAGAGCTCCATTTCATAAAAATACATATAAGGCCCATGGAAAACTTGATCTGATGCATACTGATCTATGTGAACTGATGACATCTATTCATGCTAGGTGGGTTTACAGTTTGAAAATAAAGATTCAACCTTTGAAACTTTCATAAAATTCAAAGCTGTTTAAAATGAGTTTGGTTGGAAAATCAAAAATCTCTACTCATATCGTGGGTAGGAGGGGAATTCACCAGTGATGATTTCAAAGTGTTTTTAATAGAAAATGACATTCATTATTAAATGGGGCCTCTACATACACCTCAAAAAAATGTTTTTGATTGGAGGAATCATACTAGTGTGGAAATGGTATGATGTATGTTACATGATTCAGGGTTGACAAAGGAAATTTAGGCAAAAGTATTCAAAACCATAGTTCATCTACTTAATAGAATTCCCACTTCAATTCTTTATGGGGTAACACCACATGATACATGGTCAAGGTGAAAGCCATATATATCACATTTTAGAGTTTTGGGATGCAAAAAAAGTATTAACATTCCAAAAAAGGAGAGGACTAAACTTGACATGAAAGCAAAAAAAGTATGTATTCATAAGATATAGTGAAGACACACTTACCTATATACTCATCAATCCAAAAACTAGGTAAATCTACACTAGCGGGGACATTGAGTTTTTTGAGACAACATAAATAATAGATCCTTAAACAAGCTCAACTAATAAATTAACTAGTCCTATTAAAAATACATAAGATGACAATCCTCTAAAAGAAGATAGTGATGATGATGGGAATAATGGTGTAGCTCCAACACCCACATGTACCCCTCAACATATGCCTAAATGATATGTAGGTACACTAAAAGATGCTAAAATAGATGTTATCCTAGACACATCCACTAATAGACCAAGGACTTGCAGTATGGATCATAGAGAGGTCAATTTGGCCTTAATGAGTACATTTGTTGAATATCTTGATCCCTCTATAGTTCAAGAAGCCCTATAATCAAAATATTAAAAAGATGCCATGGATGCAAAATATAGCTCACTAATAAACAAAACATGGCAACTTGTAGAACTTCCATTAGGGAATAATCTAATTAGATGTAAATAGATTTTCAAGTCAAAGTATAAAATAGATGGTAGTCTCGATAACAAGAATAAAAGGTTAGTTTTAAAGGGCTTTTTGCTCTCATTGTATAGTTTAATTAGAAAATCCATCAAACAGACATAAAAAGAGCCTTTCTTAATGACGACTTACAAGAAGAAGTCTGCGTGACTCAACTAGAAGGTTTTGTCATACCAATAAAAGAAGATAAAGTTTGTAAACTTTTCAAATTATTGTATGCTCTTAAACAAGCTTCCAAGACATGGTATATCAAAATCGATGAGCATCTCTTGAAACATGGATTCAAAATAAGTTCATATGATCACAATCTCTACCTCAAATAACAAGAGGGAGATGGTAATCATTGTTGTATATGTTGATGATCTAGTCATCAATGGTAGTTCAGTGAAGATAATTGAGTCAACAAAGAAAGATTTAAATCAATCATTCGACATGATAGATCTTAAGCTTCTATATTATTGTCTTGGTTTAAAAGTTTGGCAGAGAGAAAATCACATCTTTGTTTCTCAACCAAATTATATTAGGACAATGCTTAAGAAGTTTCACATGATGGATTGCAAGCCAATTTCTACACCAATGGAATTAAGCCTTCATCTGTCTCAACAATATCCATCACCATAGGTAAATACAACTCTATATCAGAAGTTGATAGAGAGTATCATTTACTTAACTTATACTAGGCTATACATTAACTATGTTGTCAATTATCTCTCACGGTTCAATAAGATCCCAAAATTGAGTATTAAGGTACATCAGAGGAACCATGGATTTTGGCCTAGAATACAAGAATTATGATTTCTTCTTGACGGGGTATTTGGATTTAGATCATGTAGGGAACATTGATGACATAAAATCTACTTCAAGGTTTTTATTTTCTTTAGGATCTGGATCGATATCATAGGAGAGAAATCAATAAACTTGTGTTTCAAGGTCCTCCATAGAATTAGAATATCATGCAACATGAAGAGCTATCTATTAAGTGATTTGGATCAGATGTATACTTGAAGGATTTGAAATACCACATAATCATTCAACAATCATTTATGTATAAAATAGAGGAGTAGTGAAGATTTTTTGTAATCTTGTATTTATTGAATTCACCAAACACATTGAGTTTCAAATACATTTTATTCACAGACATTATTCAGAACAACATCTAGCTCCAATATTGTCTAAAAAATTAACAACGTGCAAATATTTTCACTAAAACACTTAGATGGGAAAACTTTGAGGCATTTAGATAATCTCTCTCTTATTCACTTGAGACAATGCTAAATTAAGCGGGGTGGGAGTGGGAGGAGGAGGGGGGTGGGGGTAGGGGATATTAGGAGTAACCTAGGGGTGATTAATTCACATTTTAAAAACAAATGTGAGTTATTATTCATAGTAGATAGTTTTTAATAGGTTACTAGTTTGTTAATTGGACATTCCATAAATATTTTGTTTTAATCATTTTATAACTCCCAAAACATATTTGAGATGAGTTTTGTTTAAAATCCAACTTCATAGGGATATTTGGATAATGTTATCCCTATTTTATAGGGACTATATTGAGCATAGAGTTGTGTACAAATAAGAGCTTTGTAAAACTATTCAATTAGAATAAATAAAATATTACGTGTCTGCATTAAAGACTATAAAAGAGGAATTCACCTTAAAAACAACTAAATCTTAGAAGAAGGCTATGGACTTGAAGAAATATAGTCCTTAGATAAAAATCAGATATTGGACTTGGTGAAATTACCTTCTTCAAGAAAACATGTTGGCTATAAATAGGCATTTAAGAAGAAGTACAATATAGATGGGAGAAAAGAGAAGTATAAAGATCTTCTAGTAACAAAGGGATTTTCTTAGGTAGAGGGAATTAATTTTGGTGGAAGTTTATTGATAAATTAAATTCAATTATATTTCTTCTAGCTATTGTTGCTACTTTCAATCTAGATAAAAAAAGATGGAAGTAAAGATAGATTTTCTACATGGTTAGCTTAAGGAGGAAATATACATGACAAAAATAGAAATATTTAAGATAAATGGAAAATGAGATTTTATGCGTAGGCTAAAAATGTCTGTATATGGCATGAACTAATCACTACGACTATGAAACCATAAATTTGACAAGTATATGCTAGGACATTAGCTAGTAATAAGCAAAGTTGATCCCTATATTTATTTTAAATAGGAAAGTGAAATTTTATTTTCATATTATTATATGTGGATGACATTTTTTTAATTGGTAATAATAAGGAAATGATCAACCAAGTTAATCTCTATTATCATCTTAATTTGATATGAAGAATATTCATGCCACAAAATATATTGTGGGCATGGAAATTAAAATAGATTAGGGTGTATGCACGAAGTTGGGGGGTTAAAAAGTGGACATAATTCTGATTTCCTCCTCCCAACAAATTTTTTGCATATGTGATTATTTGAACTGCCTACGTAGTTCTTAAAGTTAGCCTCAGTTATTACCGAGGTCAAACTATGTACATAGAATAAAAATGTATTCAGAATAACCACATATATAAAATTATCATGTAAGTGGTATTTAAACAATAAAACAAAAAAATGTGAAAGCCAAATCAATTGGCATTTCACACAACAAAAATTATGAGCAAGAGGAAGAAGAGAAAACTTGTAGTTTGGAGTAAGAAGATTGAGGAAGCAAGAATATACATTTTGGAACTAGGTACCCTTCAATTCAAGAATGCCATGTCGAAGAAGAGGTAAGCCAACATGTTTTTATGCAATTAGACCCTTTTTTTTTCAATTTTTTTGTATTTTTCTTGAAATTATTTGTATTTTCATGTTTTTCTACATCTTCACCTGTAACAGCTAATGTGCTAGCATTTAACCCCCAAAACCCTCCTATCCATCCTAACCCTCTAATATCTCCTATCCCTCCTAACCCTCTAATACCTCCTCACCCTCAAAACCCTCCTTGTCCTCATATATTTCCTCAATCCCCCCAAGGTAGTCAAAAATATTTAGCAAGCTAGAGTATAAAATAAGCTTGAACTTGAGAATATATTTAGGTTATTAAGGGATACACATTCAAACAACCACCACTGAATTTATATGGCAAGCACACTAAATAATTAGTAGATCAAGTTGAGTCATTAACAAGTCAAATTTATGGGTGGGATGACTATACAAACACATGTAGGACATACTATTCCAATAAACTTTTGGAAATCATTGTGAGAGATAAATACATAATCAAAGCCCAAATTTGTGCCATATTGATTGATAATAAGACTGGTGCACCACTTGATGTGATGGCCAAACAAATTCCAATCTTTTGGTGTATTCATGATTTTCTCAAACATAATTTTTGGGACCTATGGTTGATGTTATTTGATCACCCACCTTGAAATAATAATGATGTCCCATTGTGTTTTTTGAGAAAATATATTGTGAGTTTGAGCAAAATGAAATCCTAAATTATTTTGATTTATTGGAGTTCTAGAGTAGTGGAAAGGGCTCTACATGTGATAGGATAGGTGAACATTGTGCACCTAATTAGCTAGCAAGAGCATGTGTTGATAAATCCCACCCTCTTGAGACACTGCCCTCTATAGTCAAGGAGATTGTAGAGATTGATATATTACATGCACTTAAGGCACTTACTAACACCCTCATCTAACATACGAGCCAGATTTCTAATACTCCTCCTATGGAGAGTGGACATGGTGAGGCTTTGTCTATTTATACTACCTAACGAGCTCACTTATGCAAATCATGTGGTACTACATGCACTAAACTTGATGAGGATAATGAAGATTTCATCTAATCCACTCATGGTGGTCTTTCCATGGGCCTAGATGATATTGATATTTCTATGCTTTACCCATATACATTTCATCCGGTAACCTTGCCTACCACATCCCAGGTATGTTTAATATTTTACTTATTACAAAAAAAAATTAGACTTGTTAAATTTATTTATTTTTTATAATTTAAAATGTAATTTAGTGTATATGAACTATCTTTATGTTGCAACAGGTTTTTAGGGTCCATATGAGCATGTGTGTTTCTCATAGTGCATTTGTAGTTTATACCTATACGGAGGTAATTTATAATGATTAATTAATTTTATTGTTCATTGTACATATATGTGTGTGTGTTGAAGTGACTAACAATTATATTTTATATGTTCAGTTGATGACCTTAGAAGACACTCCATCATCTATTAAGGAGGGAAGAAATGTAGGTGTTGTTGCTATGATTCCATCTACACAACAAATATTCAAAGTACATGGTCCAGTTATATTTTAAATAATGTTTAATTGTAAATATGGATGCATTGTTATAATTATCCTCTATACTTGTGCAAATAGATGATGCTCAAAATAATTGTCTACGTAGACTCTTATGGCAACATATTTTAGTCCTATCAAAATGATTAGCAAGGGTGGCATGGTACAATTAAATAATTTAATTTGTAATTTTTCAAATTATATTTCAATGATTTAGTTTATGATCTAATTTTGAATTTTTATTTTATATGTATTTATACGTTTTCAAGGACCTATGCCTTCCATCATCAAGATCAGGTTACCGACTAATAGTAGTGATCCATTTCACACTCCCATTTACCAACATGAACCTATCATCAACCCTATTGAGTGTCAGTCTCAAATTGACCATTACTACTAGCTTGTCATAAGTGTACTGATGACTAATTTTTATTTGATTTGAAAATTTTAACATGTTAATTTTTTAAGTATCTTGTTGTATCATGTATAATTTATAACAATATTTGCATATGAACAATTGGAGCTACAAGAAAGTTTATATTTGAAGAGGACTCATAGTCAATCCACTCAGAGACCATGAGTTGCGATCAAGGAATCCAAGGGAGAGACTTTGAAAAGAAAGGCAAAGAAAGCGATGAATTTTGATGATTAGGAGATCATGTCTTATGATATTTTCCTGTATGGCTATATTGCTTGATGTATAATTGTTTGGCATGTTATATATATTCATATATGGCATTGACCCTAGATATTATATTGTGTTCACATTTTGTACACCTTTAAGACTTTTATAGATATAATATATATACATATATATTGTTCAACATTTCACTTTTTAAACGTTGAATTCTATTAAAACTTGGTAAAACACATGGAAAATTTATGCATAATTATGTTAATATAATAGTCAATAATTTGTTTTGATTTTGAATATATTTCAAACTCTTTCACAAACCTTAAATTAAAATATTTCATACTCTATTCTCTTTTATTGGTCTTACAAAAACAATAGATTTTAATTTAAAATATTTCATACTCTATTCTATTAAAATATCTCATACTCATCTACCTCTGATTGTAATGTTGATCCCAAACTCATCTTCTTCAATGCTTTGTCCTTGCTCTTTTTCATTAGGTTCATAGAATTCCTCACTACACTCTCATCTTGTGAACACCAACACTTTCTTATGCTTCCTTAAGATTCTAACATTCACCTTAGTCACCTCTCAAGGTTCAACTCACTCTATATTCTCCACTCTCCTCATGAAATAAATATTACCTCACTCTACTAATGCACCTTCTAGGCTTGTCTAGGCCTATTGTTATCTACCTTCTCTATGCACTTAGAGTCACCTCCAATATCTTCCAACATCCTACCCTTTCCTCAAATATGCCAACCAACTTTATTGAAGTCCCAAACTCTTCCCTGTACCTATCTTCCATTTTTACCCAAGTATGATTGTAAGGCCTAGTAGGCCTAATTCACATTCTAAAATCTTTTATTTCCCCTGGAACCTTATTTGATGCATAGCCTAGGCCTTCAAACTCTTTTTCTCATATATCACTATGATAACTGAATTTAATCTCGAATCACCATCTTATTATATAGGTTATAAGCTTCCTTGACACCATTCCTCTTTCTTGGCATCATTAGGCTTAATAGCCTTCTCACTCTTCACCATTTTCTAGACTCTTCCCTTCTAGGATCCATACCATCTTCCCCATGCACAAATCTAAAATATGTACTCTAACTCTCTTTGATTTAGGTACATAGGCTTGAAATCCTAAAATAGGTTCTCAGGGTTCCTGATCCATAACTAAGCTTCATATGATTATTTACCTTCACCTTCTAACCCCTTTCCATATCCATATCCAAATAATCTTGAGTTTCCAAAATAACTTCTTAGCTTTCTTAAGAGTCACTACCATATATTTAAAGCTTCTAACATCTTGTCAAGACCTCCAATTTGGACTAAAACTCTTAAGAACTCTTGATTTCCTCCCTTACTTGACTAATCAAATGAAGTTATTGTAAATTGAATGTGATAATGCAACATGGTATGTCTAGATGATGTAGGATGAACTTCAACCATACTATGTTCACAAAGAACCTTCCATAGTGATGAAGAAATAATTATGTTTTAAGAAGAATGTGAAATTTTTTCAAACACTTGAATGCATTCCAAAACTTTCTTGTTTTCTTATTTCTTGACTGTGTTATGATTGAGTTCTACAAATTTGGTTTAGACAATATATAAGATTTTTTACTTGGTAATTAGTAACTAGAAATTACTCTATAATGAAAAGAGACAAGCATATAATATTTACTACATATCAATACTCTCCCAAGGCATTCCTTTTATTCATACATATCATTCTTATTTATAAGCATGCACATAATTTTTTCAAAAGGGCATAATTTTCTCCAAGTTTGATATTTTCTTACCCTTTCATTCACTCTGTATAGTCTCCTCAAGACTCATCTTCTCCTTGCCTCACCCTTTTGAAACTCTCTCACATACATTTCCAACCTTAAATAATGCTAAAAATGTAATCACTTACTATTTTTACCCACTCTAAGTTTTGAGGGAAGTTACATTCTTTGATGCTCCTACATCATTCTTTCTCACTCCTAACCCCAATATCATGCTTATCATACTCATTTGAATATAAAACAACTATTATCACAAGTTTAGACATCCATTCTTACACCTTATCCACTTACTACCCCTTGTTGTCTTCAAGGACTACACTTAACTAGGCCTATAATCCATCACTTGCTCTTGTATCTCCTTGTATATACCTCATTCTAATCTGACTTAACTATGCTCACAACGTTAAATCTCTGTCCCTTAAATTTTCTCACCTTTCTTCCTCCTAGGCTCTTAGCCCTACAAGGTGTAATTAGTCTTCTTTTTGTCCATGACTGATATACCTTCTCTTCTTCGTCCAATGACCCTTGCAACACCTCAAACACCTCACTCATAACCTCTTACAACTCTTCTCAATATCTCAAGACCCTTCTTGATCTCACCTAATAGCTACACTCTTTTATATACCTATCCCACTAGGATTTTTCACTTCCTTGGGATTGAGTTTTGGCCATATCTCTTCTCATAGGCCTGCCCAACCTCCAAACCACCTTCAACACTTGAAAAGAACCTATTCCCACTACTCTACACAATTTCATGCCCTTTGTACATACCGTATATTTATGTAGCTCCTATGAATTGATGTGATGGTTAATTATATTATTAAGTATTATGTGTTTAGATGTACCAAATTTAATAAGGTATTATATGTTTATAACATTAAAACCAACATAACAACCATTATATGATAACCAACTAAATATTGTAGCACATGACTATGAATATGAAAATATTCTCAATGGCCATCAATTAAAGAAATAAGTTTAGTTGAGGATCCCATGAGTGATGGTGTGAGAATGCTATAGGATGAAGATGAGATAGATGATAAGATAAGTGTGTTAGAAAATGAATTATGGTTCGATAATTTGATAAGCACTAACTCAAGAAATATTCTAGCCTCAAGTAACATTGAAAACAAATGTTGTCAACATGTGAGCCAAGTTAGAGATCTTTACCTCTAGGGCTTCATGATTAGAAACTAACATTTCCACCACATCAGGGGTGGAAATTAACATCTAATACCACATTTTTAGCCTTTGATCATGCCTAGTTAGGAGATAGAGCACCCATTCTAGCCTCAAACAACATTGACAATAAATATTGTCAACATTTGATCCAATTTGGATATCTCTACCTCTAGGGCATCATGCATGAAAACTAGAATCTCCACCATGTTGGGGGTGGTGATTAATGTCTAGGAATGAATTCTTGGCCTCCAAGAATGCCTAATTAGGAGATGGAGCACCCATTTTGGCCTGAAGATGGCATTTCCTTATAAGGCAAAAATTTTATTTTAAGGCAAACTTTATATATGCATAAAGTGAAAGTTGTAAGTCATATCCACAAACTAAAAGAATTATCCTCTACATTTATAATTCCTCTACATGAACTCAAAATCCCATGAATAAAAAATAATCGATGAATTCATGGTAGAATATTCTATAATCAGTCCTACAATGCAACTTTTATGTACTTAAGAGGTAGGGTATTTACCTCCAATATACATTTCCACTTCCTAGACATCTGATTATAAATTTGCCACTTCTAAAACCTCAATATTTAAAAATTACATGCATCCCATAATCATAGGCTTGGAATCCATGCAGATACATAATTTTACAACAATTTTGGCCTCAAACAACATTTACAACAAATGTTGTCAACATGCAATCCAAGTTGGATATATCTACCTTCAAGGCCTTGTGTATGAAAAATAGCATCACCACCATGTTATGGGTTTAAATTAACATCTAATACCACATTCTTGGCCTTTGATCATGCCCGGTTAGGAGATGGAGCACCCATTCTGGCCTCAAGCAATATTGAAAACAAATATTGTCAACATGCGAGCCAAGTTAGAGATATCTACCTCTGGGACCTCATGGCTGAAAACTATCATCACCACCATGTCAGGGGTGACTATAATTGTCTATAACTAAATTATTGGCCTCCAATCATGCCCCGTTAGGAGATGGAGCACCCAATTTGGCCTCAAGCAACATTGACAACGAATGTTGTCAACATACAAGCCAAGTTGGATATCTCTACCTATATGGCCTCATGGATATAAATTATCATTGATATCATGTTATGGGTGGATATTAACATCTAGGACCATAATTTTGGCCTTATATCATGCCTGGTTAGGAGACGGAGCATCCATTTTAACCTCAAGCAACATTGACAATAAATGTTGTCAACATGCGAGCCAAGTTGGAGATCTCTACCTCCAGGGCCTCGTGGCTAAAAAATATCATTACCATCACATAGGGGGTGTATATTAACATCAATTACTACACTATTTACCTATAAGTATGCTTTATTATGAGATAAAACACCCATTCCAACATCAAGACAACATTTCCCTATAAGATAAAATTGTTATTTTTAGGCAAACTTTGGATAGGCATAATACATAAATTGTAAGTCATATACATGAACTAAAAAAATTATCATATGCATGTATAGTTCATGTATATGCACCAAAAATCACATGAATCTAAAGGAAATGATGAATTCATGGAATACTATTATATGATCAGTCCTATAATGCAAACTTTATGTACTTAAGAGACAGGGCATTTTACTCTAATAGATATTCCCACTTCATGGACCTCTAATTATAAATCCATCACTTAAAAAACCTTTAGATGTGAAATATACATGAATTCCTACCACCATGGGTTTGAAATCCAAACAAATACCTGATTTTACAATAATTATGGCCTTGAGCAACATTGATAATAAATGTTGGCAACATGCAAGCCTAGTTAGAGATCTCCACCTCTGGGGACACATGACTAAAACTAGTATTGACACCATGTTATTTGTGTCAATTAAAGTTTAAGACCACATTATTGGCCTCTAACCATGCCTGGTTAGGAGATGGATTACCCATTTCAGCCTCAAGCAACATTGAAAACAAATGTTGTGAACATGCAAACCAAGTTGGAAATATCTACCTCCAAGGCTTCATGGATGAAAAATATCATCAACACAACATAGGAAGTGGTGTTTAATGTATAATACCACATTATTGGCCTCCAATCATGCCTAGTTAGGAGATAGAGCATCCATTCCAGCCTCAAGCAACATTGATAACAAATGTTGTCAACATAGATCCAAGTTGTAGATCTCTACCTCTAAGGCCTCATGGTTGAAAAATAACATCTCCACCATGTTTGGGTTTAGATTTAATGTCTAGGACCACATTATTGGCCTCCAAGCATGATCAATTAGGAGAAGAAGCATTAATTCTATTGTCAAGCAACATTGACAACAAATGTTGTCAACCAACAATCGGGCCTATAAGAGCCAAAAGCTTCTCTTAGCTTCAAGAGTATGTAATTCTCTACTAGTAGTGCCAACCACGTGAATGTGGAAGTTAATTTTCACCACTAACCTACAAAAAATATGTTAGTATCTAGTTAAATTGAAATTTATATGTAAAACCTAAGAAATAAATAAAATTTGATAAAATTAAATACATTTGCATTTGAGAATTCAACATACTTTAGGGGATCAATGAAATGAACCACTAGGATTAGCTTTATTCTTTATATTATCAAGAATTGCTTCATGGTTAGATTCATGAACCTTCCATAGAGTCCTTTTCAATGGCCTAACCTGATATTTGTGCAATTGAACATTTATAGCAAGAACCAAATTTGAAAAGTGGAGTATCTTCATATGTACTTATAATTCTTAAAACAACCATACATTAGAATTTTTCATAGGATAGCATCGAAGACAAGTTCTGGTTACTACAATAGACCCAATGGGATAGCGAATGCTTCCCCATCTATGACTATAGAAGTCAATTTCTATTTTTCCTTTATACATTAACATAAGTAGTATTTTGTCCCCTCTTCATTATATACATCTATAATAACTGCATAAACATTCCATGGATCATAAAACAAAACATTATTCAATAATAAGATCTATTGATATAAATTTAGTACATGAAATAGATGTGTCAAATATATTATCCAACCTTTTTTCACTAGATTAGACACATGGTCAAAGTCATGTGATGATGTTAGAACTGTAATTTGTAATGATGATGGAACCTAATAAATATGAAGTGGAACTAGAGGCCTATAACTCCATTCACCCACCAATTCTTGTAACTCACACTTTTTCCAAACAAATTCAATGCATACAGAACAAAAGCATGTCATGTGCCTTATATGAACCATCCAAGAACCTATGTTTGAGATGCAAAATGAGTGTAACTCACTCAATCATATAACTATCATAAAATCTTGATATCTTGCCAATTTACATCCTCCATGAGCCTAAAATATCTATGTATGGTTGAATTTTATTGAGCGTCATGGCCCATATATTCATTACACCATTCAACTATGTTCTTTGCATCTGACAAATTAGCAACCTCTTAAATTTTCAACTCCTCTCTTGCAATCACTCTTTTGAGACATGCTCCTACACTATCATGCTCACCTTTTCCATGGCCTACTTCAGTGAACTCCAAAAATGTTGTAAACTAGTGCTCACATGCATCCTTCTCATCCAATAAAACATCTGTGTATTCTTGAATTGTGATGTGTAGTTATCTGACCATATATAATGTTGATTTAAGGTAATGTTCCTTTCACTCAAATTTATATAAAATAATTGAAAACAACCTTAAAAATACTTTTAATAATGTGTTTGATCATCTTTGACCTAAAAGTGGTTTTCCCTTAATATTTTTTTTTATCATTCTTTATACTATCAAGTGAATGCATGTATGTTATATGTAGAAAAAGTGAAACCTATACTGAATTGTAGCATTGTGACTAAATCTTTGTTTGTGGTTACAATATGTAATTCTACGCAAAGTCAACTACTAAAATAATAGTATCAACTGGTAATGTGTCCTTAATTAACTTGAATTGTTCTTCTAGCCATCGAGCTTTGTGTGTGTGCCTTGCATACTCATATATAATTTCATCCATAAATTTATCCATAAATTTAGAAACAAGTATTTGTTCTATAACAAGTTCACACCTTTTAGATTTCTTTCCATATCTCATTTGATATACCATAGATTTATATTTACTAAAACTAGCCAATTCTTTTCCAATTCCATGTGTACTCTCCTCATGGATACAAGATTTCAATTTTGGCAATCCACCACAAATGTTGTAACTTTCATCTAAACATGCAATGTTATAAAATAATTGACCATCTAGTCTTTCACAAAAAAAATTTGGAATGAATTTTATTGTTGATTTTTGTGGGGCCTCCACTCCACACTCTTGTAAAATGTTGTAGTATGCAAATTAAAATGAACATGATTAAAAATATCATGATGCATAGAAAATTCAACATATTGCCGAAAACAACAAGTAGTCCATGTGTGATTTATTTTCACATAGAAAGGTTTTTCTATGTCAAAATACCTTTGACTAATAGAAATCTTAGGATATTTTTCAATAAATTTAGAGTAAAATTGTGTTTGAGTCATATACAAAAAATGTTTAAGATGTGGTTCACGATTATGATAACCAACTCTTATTTTCACTACATCTATAATATTAGGCAATACCCTTGTGTTATCTTTCCAAAATTCTACAATTAAACATTTTAGGGCATTGACTATAGACTTATCTTTGTATGGGAGTCTACTAGAGAATTCCTACAAGTCATTAGTACCATCAACATAAAGTCTTTTATGTCTCTCAATTGCATTCATTAGTGTTTTTCTATTTATCTCTGAAGCTCAGCTTGTTTTTTTAATCAATTGTTTATTCTTTGTTTTACCACTTACTAAATAAGTTGTAATAAAATGTTGGGAAATGTTACCATCTTTGGTGCATTTATTCACACCTAATTGATGGTGTGTATTATGAAAATTATCAATAATTGCCTTTTTTACACCATCAATATTAGATGTTCTTAGTCTTAGGGTGTTCGTTTTAGGTCTCATCTTAAGTAATTTCATCAATGTAACAAAAAATTGGCATCTTTGAGATTCATTTAAATATTTAAAGTGCCACTCCCAAATTATTTCAACTTTTATTCTCATATGGTGCTCAGAAATTTTTTTAGGCATTGGTTTCAAAATGGATTCAACAATTTCAATTAAATACATTGGTTTTCTTCTATAAATAATAAGAGGTGTTCTTAATGGTATATTTGATTGATTTGGTGTTTCCATATTATTTTATTCATTAGTAGGTTCTTCATTTGAAGGTGTTCCCATATTTTTTTATTCATTGTAACTTTATCCAATGGGTGTTTGCATATTAGTTTCATCATTATTAGATTCTTCAATTCATTTTTACTTGCAATTCACATCATGGTGCATACTATAATCATCATCAAAATTAAAAATAGTAAAAAATGAATGTGGAATTGGGTATACTATCAGCATTGACAATTAGACTTTCATAAATTGGTATAGTATATTTGTTCATTTCATCATTTTTTATGATAATCAATTTATTAAGGATAGTAAACTTACTTTCACGAAGTTTTTTCATTTGTTGCCTTTGTTTTTTTCTTGATACTTGTAATTCACTCAGCATTTTTCACTAAGAAATATGTCACCCATGATTACACATAGTTTTCAACTATTGAGGGTGGGGAAAACAATCCAATTATTCCAAAATAGACCTACTTCATGTGAAGTACCAAGTTGGGACAATAATTCAATTATTCAAAAATAATTAAGAATAGTCCTATGTATTATTTAGTCAACCATGCAAGTAGATAATGATTGATGCTTTTGAGGGTGTGGATAGCATTCTAATAATTTAAAATAGAACTCAAAAGAGTAGGGAACCTATAGCATACAATACCCAATAGAGTAGGGGATAGTACTCTAGAAGTAAAAAAATTATTGTTGGTGTTGTTTTTTTATTACTACTGTAGAAACCACGTACATGGTATTTAGTATATGAAAAATACACCTTAAACACTGAACATTATTCCTTAAGCCCTAATCCCTATACCCTATATGTCTTATACTCTAAACCCTAAACCTTAACCCCTAAACCGTATACCCTATAACCTAAACTTAAACCCTAATCCCTATATCTTAAGCCTTAAAAACCCTAAGTTCCATTAATCATAAGCTCTTAAAACCTTGAACCAATCATTTGAGCAAGCCAATTAACATCATTTACACTCAAAAATATAAAACCTAAACCTCAAACCTTAAGCTATAACCCTAAACCATATACCCTAAATTATAGACCCTAAGCCCTAAACCCTATGCCATAAACCATATGTACCATATACCTTGAACTTCAACCTTAAATCTTAAGCCCTAGGGACCCTAAACCGTAAATGGTAAACTCTTAAAGCTCTAAACCAATCATTTGATCCCTAATTAACATCATTTAGACTAATTATTTGATTCTAAGATCTCAATTTAGCACAAATAACACCAGTAGTTGCCCCCAGTAACTAATTTTCTCAATATGTGATGACATAGGGATAATTAAATTTAAAAAGACATTACATGATCATAAATAGGTTAAATCAACTCAAATTATCCTCAAGTGAGTTCACGATTGAAATCTATACCCTAAATTATAAACCATAAGCTCTAAAATCTAATAAATTTAAACCCTAATCCCCAAACCCTATACCTTATTCTCATATGTATACCTTAAACCCTAAGCCCTAAAAACCCTAAACCCTAAATCATAAGCTAGATTAAAAATATAAAATAAATTATTTATCCTAATTAACATCCTTTACAGTAACAATTAGGTTCACACGGCTCAATTTGGCCCAAATCACATCACTAATTGCCCCAATTGACTAATTGACTCAATCTGTGCTGACTGGGGGTCAATATAGCCCAAAATCACATTTTATAGTCACAAAAAAGTTCAAGGAGGTTAAATTGGCCCCAATTTATTTTATTATTAGACCAAATATGCCCCTAAAACATAAACCCTATGCCTAAAACCACATTATGGTCACAAATAAGTTCAATAAACTCAAATTGTCCTCAATCACCTTCACGATTGGACTCTAAACCCTAAACCTTATCTCACATATACCTAAAACTCTAATCCCTAAATAATAAATTGTAAACCCTAAACCAAATTATTTATCCATGCAACTAACATACTTTAAAATAATAATTAGGTTCATAGGGCTCAATTTGATCCAAATCACATCACTAATTTCCCCAATTGACTAATTTACTCAATCTATGGTGACCTGGGGGCCAATTGAGCCCAAAATCACATTCTATAGTCACAACTATGTTCAAGGAGCTTAAATTATCCCCAATTACATTTATGATTAAACCTTATTCACCCTAAAACATAAACCCTATGCATAAAAATAGATTATGGTCACAAATAGGTTCAGTCAACTCAAATTATCCTAAATTGCCTTCACCATTGGACCCTAAACCCTATGTGGTATATACCTTAAACCATAAGAATTAAACCCTAAAACCTAAATTGTAAACCCTAAAAACCAAATTATTTAGCCCCAATTAACATCCTTTATAATAACAATTAGGTTCACAAGGCACAATTTGACTCAAATCACATCATTCATTACCTTAATTGACTAATTTGATCAATATGTGGTGACTTGGGGGCCAATTGAGCCCAAAATCATATTTTTTAGTCACAAATATGTTCAAGGAGCTCAAATTGGCCCAAATTGCCTTTGTGATTAGACCTAATGCATCCTAAAACATAAACACAATGCCTAAAAGCACATTATGGTCACAAATTTAGGTTTAATCAGCTCAAATTATCCTCAATTGCCTTCATGATTAGACTCTAAACCCTAAAACCTATCTCATAATATCTTCAATTACTATTATAGTAATTTCATGTATGTATTAACTTTACGTATGTGGTAGTTTTACGTACACAATATGCAATTTTTTAGCTTTCCATTTCAAACACATGCCTTAAGGCTCAGGAATGGCTTGGATTCCCAAGCCTTAGGCATGGACCTACAACACATAAAGCTGAATACATGTTTTTTACCAAAAATTAAAAAAAAATGAAAATTCACCCATTCTAGACAATATCCATTTTAGTGATTTTTTCCTTGAAAATAGTAATGCAACATCAAATAAGTCTCCTCTTTCTATATCTATGATTTTTTTTATATTTTGATTACTTTAAGTTTGTTATTTAAATATTTATTGACTAAGTATGTTTTTGTAGTGTTATATGCCATGATTATTCATGTTCATTTTTGTTTATGTATCTTTTGATTCATTGATTCAAACCAAAAAAAACACACGGTTGAAAACTAGACCAAATTCTACACACATTACAAAAAAGAAAAATCTAAATATTTATATTTTTTAGGTAGTTATGGGTGCACACATTTAATTATACAATTTTTATCATATTTTAGGGTATATTGAATTGTGAAATTAGTAAAAAAAATATATTAATTAATTAATTTTTAAAAATATAGGTTACAAACTAGATGATATTACTTAGCTTTCTACCAAGGGGTTTAAATAAAAATCAAATGATGCTTAAAAAATGGTGGAGTGCACGAACAACTACCTAGTATGATTTTGCTAAAAAATAATACCACTTCTTTTATTTTTTAATGTTTGATCTAGTTATACTTAACCATTTCAAAAAAAATAAGTAGTTTATAAACTATACTTTAAATGATATAATTCATTTTCCTACAACATCCTAAAATTATGAGTGTAGATATCTCACATAATCTGTACAATTTGAGGTTTCACGTTTTTCAGGAAAAACATGTCCACTTAAGACACCTTTTTGGCCTCCTAATTCCCCGTACTTACCCATTAGGTAAACAAGAAACCATGGTTAAATTTAAGAAAGTACATTGAGATGATACTACAAAGGTTTAATATGTAGGAAAGTAATTCTTTCAATATTTCCTCCCTTTTTGGTCAAAATTTATCTAATGAATATTGTCCCAAAAATAAAAATAAAAATTGAGGAGATGTCTCTAGTCCTGTATGCTTGATTTGTTGGTATTTTGATGTATGTAATGGTCTATATTAGACTTAACATTACTCATGTAGTGGGGGTAGTGATCGTATTTATGTCAAATCTAGGAAAAGAACATTGGACTATAGTGAATAGGATCTTTAGGTATTTTTTTAGAATTTTAGACTAGGAAATATGCTATTAGGCTAATCTTGGTGAAAATAAAATAATGAATCTACATGGTTTTGTGGATTCAAACTAGGTTGGATATATTTATTTTCAAAGAGCTACCAATTGGTATGTGTTTGACTTGCTTGGTGTAGCTGTAATTTGATGATAAAATGGCACACTAGTGTTTTGATATACACCACATAGGTTGAGTACATAATAGCTACTTAGGCAAGCAAGGAAGCATTTTGGATTCAAAGGTTAATTTTCACTATTAGGTTTTTTCAAAATGCTATAAGGATAGATTTTAACTCTCAAAGTGAATTGTTTCTAGTAAAGAACCTTGAGTATCACCTATAAAATAAAACACATTGATGTGTAATACCAATTTTTGATGAAAATTGTCTAGGAGAAGAATTTAATGTTAGAGAGGTAGACACAGGTGAGAACGTCGCTAATTTACTAATGAAGGATGTGATTATTGAAAAAATTTCTTAGTGAAAAGCATTAATGGGCATAGCTACCCTTAACTTATTAAGGTATGTCTTGTGTCCCCTTATGGAAAGTATTTAATAAGTGGGAGATTGTTGGAAATGTGTTGTATATTTTTTATGATTTGCACTCTACTAGAATGACAAGCCAAAATGTGTTGTCAATTTTTGGGACCATAGTGGCATGTACTTTTGTGGTTTTAGCCTATGGTTTTAGTACCCATTTTATTTAAATATCACTTTAATGGTTACATATTAATGTGCTAATACATAGATGTACATCAGTAGATAATTGTTAAATTGACATCATAATACCATGGGTGCCAAAACCATGGCATATATAAAACATGGGCTAAAACCACCCAAAATACATGCCAATATGATCCCAAAAATGATAATACATTTTGGATCTACAATCTCGTAGTGTAAATCATAGAAAATATACAACACATATCATGTCTAATAATCACTTGAGATCATTCTTTATTGCATCAATAGTCTTTATTGAGCTACAATTGATGACTAGATCATTAACATACATAATAAAATCACAGTGTCACCCTTGCTCCTTGAGGTATAGGTTGGGATCATATGGACTCCTTTTGTATCCATGTTGTACGATATGCTCATCAATCTTGATATACTAGGCTCGGGGAGCTTGCTTGAGAACATATAGTGAATGATATATATTCAAAGGCATCTAGCATATCTCTTTAAAATCTGAAACACATGTTGCCTAGTAAAAACATGGAATGAATCAAGTGCATAAATTATGATGAGAATAAAAAATAGTTTTAAGATGTGTAACATCATAAAACAAAGGTTAGCTATGTTCGTAGAAATCAAAAATCAAATTGAAATGCTACCACTAACCTAAGAATGTGTCCTCAGATTGAGCAAGACTACTAGTAATGCAATTCAAAATAAAAAACAAACACAATTGTTATAATTTATTGAAATTATCTTACCAATTCTACAATGTGCTTAGATGTATGGATGTAGTTAGAAGATTATTGGTGGATTCATGTGATAAAAAAAACATCATATCCCATTTCTATATAAAAAAATTTGGATTTATAAGTGATGGGCTTGATGTATAAGTGGCTCTCCAAAACGAAAACACTTTATTGTATTATTAAGACTTTCTAAGAATGGAGAGGGGGGTTATATTTATAGTTTTTTTGAATGGATGTTGACCATCAATCTTGAATCAAGATCTATGGTTGAGGATTAATCCTCATTCCCATAAATATGGGAGGTGGAGTGTGTAAGAAATAGGGATGAATTGTGTAAGAGGAGGAATTGATGAGGCATGGGCTTATGGCATGCCTTGTTAAAAAGGGGGTTGTGTGGGGGCTAAAAATGAGTTAAAATCTTAGTGCTTGGATAATGTAAGGAAAATAGGATTTATTTATTTATGAAAATATAGATATTCCAAATTTCATGGATTTTCCCATTATAAAAAGATTGGATAATTAATTTAGACTAATTAACTAATAAGAAGTGATGTGAATTTTATGGGAAAGGATGTGATCATAGAAGAAGTAATTAATTGGCTAGGGATATTAGTGTGAATATAATATTGGTTAGATCATTTAGGATGGTGTTAGAATGGATTAGTAAGAGGAATAAAATTGACATGAAGTGTTCAATTTTAAATGTTTACATTTTCCCCCTCTTTGAAAGCATGTTGTGAGACACGATGGGTGGAGTAACAACTTCACCGAGAAAGTAGAAGCCAAAAAATTGTGGATAAAATTTGGATGGTGATGATGAAATAATGTGATGGATGATTCCCACTTGAGACGACATGTGGGGATGAATAGATGTAGAAGGTCAATTGAAAAAGATTGGAAGAAGCTTTAACAGAAAAAATAATGGGTGAGTGATGTAGAAAGAATGGTAGGATGTAGGATGAGATAAAAATGGATGAAAGTAACCTATGGATGAGACTAATCCAATTGAGCTAATGCTTACATGCTTTGATTGTTAATGATGATGACTTGATTCGCCCCAAGTAGGATGGATGTGGGAAGGATACATCTTGAGATATGTTGCTATTTTAACTTACCCAAGTAAGGAGGATGTGGTAAAAATATACAAACAAAGTTGAGAGCTTTAATTTCCCCAAGTAGGGTAGATTAGGGAATGACCTATCCAGATGATGAGTTTCAAGCTTGACTTCCAAAATATAGTAGAATTTGTGAGCATGGATGGATGATTGATTGATTAAGTGATTTATTGATTTACAAAAATAGATAAAGGATTTAACCTATTGAAAAGATTAAGGATGAGATGATCACATTGATGGATGACAAGAAGTTGATACATTGACACAAATATATGTGCAGATAATATAATTTTTTTAAAGAATGAAGAAACTGTAAAAAAACCAGGCACATGAGAATGCCCAAAAGTGATGAAAATAATGATTGAGTAATGATGTGATTAGATTTGGGGAAAATTGGATAAATTATACATAAGAAAAGGATGTTGAAGTATAATGTGAAACATTATTAATTTAACATGATTATATAATGTTATTAGATTTGTTAATAGATTTATTTATAGTTTAGTGTCTAACTGTATGGATAATATGATAAGATGTTATATTATTGCACTGGTTTGGTTTAATTATTAGGAGATTGTATGTTATTAGTTAAGATATTAAAGGGATATGGATCTCCTTATTTAAAGAGTAAACATTCCCTATATATATATATATATATATATATATATATATATATATATATATATATATATATATATATATATATATATATATATATATATATATGTAATTATGTTTGAATGAATTTTTCATAGTATAAATAATATACTGTGAGATTATTGATATTTTAATATTCTATTTGTGTTCAACTCATTTGAGTTATTCATATCTAAACTGACTCTATCATTTGGTATTAGAGCAAGGACGAGCCTCTAAAAATTTTGTGAGGGACAAAATCACCATTTCTTCTAATTTCCCCTATGGATGAAAGACTGGATTTCTATTTTTGTAGCATGTTATTGGGGTATTTATAGTGTAATATATCAAATAATATTTTAATGAGTTTATTTATTTTCCATATTAGAGAGATTGGTTAATATTTGCTTGTGAACCTGCTTTGAGAGAAATTAAGGAAAGAATAAAGAAGGTACATCTCTTTGGTGCGACCTGCATATGAGTGGATGCAATATTTTAGTGAAAGGTTGTGATTTTTTTAAGAAAAATGTGTAATTTCATTGAGCCAAATGCTCCTTCTACATTCTAGCTTCCCCTCACGACGTCATATTTGTTTGCCAAAGTTTCTGCCTTTTTGCCATGCCAATGTTGGCTATTCATGTATGATAGTTTGTACGATGGTTGTTCAGATGAATTTATGTTCATGAATGATATTTTATACAATAAAATTTATATAAGGTCTATTCATAATCTTATATTCATTGACTGACACTCATACAACTATGCAAATTGCCATTGGGAGATTTTGTTGATTGCATATTTAGATCTCATTCTGTCAAATCCTTTGATGAACTCAAAAATGCCATTCTATGAGTTTATTTTTTATATAATCTGAGTTGGCTCCATTTATTCGATCTATTATCATTATATGTCATATATAAAAAATAGTTTGTTTTTTAATATATCATGTCAGTAGGTAAGGACAATTGGTTTTATAAAGTAGTTGTTTTATGTCAAAGTTAAAATATTTTTTGTTATTAGTTTTAGTTTTGTTGTATTAGGTTAAATTAAGTCTTAATAGGTTATTTTTTCAATCATTATTATATTTGTTAGACAATTTTAGTGATATAGTGTTTAGTTTTTTTTTAAGATCCATTATGTAATTGGATTTTTAATGATTGTTAATTTTTTTTAAATGTTAATTTTTATTTTTAAAGTCAGTTTCAAAATTATTAAAAATATTTTAAGTTTAAAAATACAAAGTGTCAATGTCTTATTTTGGTGAAAAATTCAAATTCATTTAGGCTTAAAGTCATTGTCAAAAATTGTAAATAAATAAATAAAATTGCCTCACAGACACATTTTCGCTTGTATGCAACATCCTTATTATGGGAGGATTTTCTCCTCAATTGAGCTTCATAAAAACATGTGATAAGTGAGCGTCTTCATCAACTAAAGGAAGTAAAAAATAAAGGTTGGAGGTTCCAGAGCCTCTTGTCAGTCACCAATGATGAGGCCCAGATATTTTGGTGACATTTTGTGTGGTGTGTTTTTTTACGCTATGTGCTTGAATAAGAACATAAGGACATTATTATTCATATGTGTGGTGTATTTTTTGATTTCTTTAGTGAAGTGTACTCTACACTAAATCAGATAATGCCAAGGACACTTCTTCAATGACAATGGATACCATTTATGTTGTTTTTGTTTGAGTGGTAATAGACATTAATGGAAGCTCCATAAGATGACAATAAGGATTTATTACTCATATTTAATTTCAATTTTGTGTGTATTTTCATTCCCCTGCTTGTTCGGACATCCTTTGAGATTTGGAGAAAAGGGAGAATGTGTATATAATGGAGTGTGGTAAACAAGTGTATTGGAGGGCTACTAACTTTAGATATCCCATGACTAACTTATTTATGGAGATGACCCCTAGTGACACATACATACAGTCATATAAATTAAATGTGAGATGTATTCCTTTTCATATTAATGGTCATGTGTAGCAAAATTACATCAGTAGTATGTAAACCTAAAAGTATGCATTGGCATACAATTCTGTTCATACCAATTCTTGAAGATGTATATTCTCCCCATGCTCACATTAAGGGGGTGTAGATAGGATTAATAATGTTCACAAAGGGGTGAATGTTGAGGTATAATGTGAAACATTATTAATTTAACATTATTATATAACATTATTAGATTTATTAATAGGTTTATTTATAGTTTAGTGTGTAACCATATGGATAATACGATAAGATATTATAATGTAACATTGGTTTGGTTTTATTATTAAGAGATTAGAGGTTATTAGTTGAGATATTGAAGGGATATAGATCTCCCTATTTACACAGTAGACATTCCCTATATATATGTAATTGTGTTCGAATGAATTTTACATAGCAAAAATAGTATAGTGTGAGATTATTGAGTTTTAAATATTCTATTTGTGTTTGGCTCTTTTAAGTTATTCAGATATGAACTAGCTCTAACAAAGGATTGGATAGGGGTCGTGGTAAAGTGATGTTTGTGCACGTGGGATATGAAGATGATTGTTAGATATGGATAGTTAGTTAGAATAATTATATGTTAATATATAGATGTGTAAATGATAGGAAAATAATGATAATGATGGTGGCTGAGTTGACCAAATAAATTCCATGTGATTGTGCACTACCTACATAGTCCAAATAGACCTCAAACCATTGTAGTTCACTTGAAAAAAGAGGAATATGATGATAAATGATGAAGATGAATAGATAGGTTGACTTGATTTATTAAAAAATGGATAAGATGTTTTGATTTGGAAAAAGCATTTAATTGTATTTTTCAAGGGGATATATTGTCATTTTAGTGTGTCTCCACATAGATTTTGAAACTTCTTTTTTTGATGTAGCACATGATGTTATGAACCATGATATAATACACCATGAATATTTGGCCACAACGTGCATAAGGACTAACCCCCAATCTAATAGACAAATGAGAAAATGTACAATGATATGGAAAACCATGATACACTATATCATATGTAAATGGATGGACTCAAGTATAATTGTCTAACAAAATGTAGCATGATTGCACCAGGTATAAGAAATTCCATGTGATTGCACATTGCCTACATAGTCCAAATAAACCTCAAGCCATTGTAGTTATCTTGAAAAAATAGGAATATAATGATAAATGATGAAGATGAATAGATAAGTTGACTTGATTTATTAAAAAATGGATGAGATGATTTGATTTGGAAAAAGGATTTGAATGGATTTTTCAAGTAGATAGATTGTCATTTTAAGGCGTGTCTCCAAATAGAGTTTGCAACTTGATTTTTTGATGTAGCACATGATGGTATACACCATGATATAAAACACCATGAATATTTTTCCACATTGTGCTTAAGGATTGGCGCCCAATCAAATAGACAAATTACAAAATGTATAATGATATGGAAAACCATGATACACTATATCATATGTCAATAGATGGACTCAGGTATAATGTATGACAGAATGCACCATGATATTATTATATGTGGATGAGATGTTGTTAATTTTTTATAATAAGGAAATGATCAACCAAGTTAATCTCAATTATCATTTGAATTTAGGCATGGAAATTAAAAGGGATCAAGTAAACAAGAAACTATGTTTAAATCTAAGAATGTATGTTGAGATGATACTGCAAAGATTTAAGATACAAGAAATCAAGTCTATCATTAATCCCTTCTTTTTTGGTCAAAATTTATCTAATGAACAATGTCCCAAAATAAATAAAAATTTGATGACATGTCTCTAGTCTCATATGCTAGTGTCGTTGGTAGTCTGATGTATGCAATGATCTATATTAGACCTAATATTACTCTTGAAAGGGGAGTAGTGATCATAATTATGTCAAAATTGAGAAAGGAATATTGAAATTTATTGAAGAGGATCTTTAGGTATTTTTGTGGGATGTCAGACTATATAATATGCTATCAGGGTAATCTTGGTGAAAGAAAAACAATTAATATATGTAGTTTTGTGAGTTTAGACAAGGTTATATATATTGATTGTCAAATATTTATCAATGAGTATGTGTTCATTTCATTTGGTGTTGCTATAATTTGGATGAGCAAATGGCACACTAGTGTTGTGATATCCACTACAGAGGCTGAGTCCACAATAGCTACTTAGGGAAGCAAGGAAGTTTTTTGGCTTCAAAGGTTAATTTTCACTATTTTCTAATAAATAACCTTGAGTATCACCTATAAAACAAAACACATTGATGTACGATACCAATTTTTTAGGGAAATTATCGAGGAGAAGAAGATAAAGTTAGAGAGGTCAACATGGGTGAGAACATTATTGATTTACTTTAAAAGGTTGTGAATAATGAAAAATTTTATTAGTGAAAAAAAATTAATGGGCATAGCTACCCTTAGCTTTTTAAGGTATGCCTTACGCCCCCCTATGAAAAGTATTCAACAAATGGGAGATTGTTGGAAGTGTGTTTTATAATTTTTATGATTTGTACTCTACTTAACTGTTGAGCCAAAATGTGCTGTAAATTTTTAGGACCATACTGGCATGAATTTTGATGGTTTTATCCCATGGTTAATGTACCCATGTTATTGTAATATCACTTTATTGGTTACAAATTGATGTGCCAATATATACATGCACATTAGTAGGTAATCGTCAAAGTGGTATTATAATACCATGGGTTCCAAAACCATAGGATATATAAAACTTGGGCTAAAACCACCCAAAAGACATGTCAATATGGTCTCTAAAAATGATAATACATTCTACCTCTTCAGTCTAGTAGAGTGCAAATCATGAAAAATATACAATATATGTCATATCTAATGATCATTTAAGGATATTCTTTGTTGTATCAATCATCTTCATTGAGCTACACGTGATGACTAAATCATCGACATACAAAATGAAAATCACAACCTTCCCCTTGCTCCTTGTGGTATAGGTTTGGATCATATGGAATCCTTTGGTATCCATGTTGTCCATGATGCTCATCAAACTTGATAGACTAGCCTCAAGGAGCCTGCTTGAAACCATAAAGTGACTTCATAAGTCTACACACCCTTTTTTCTTGACCACGTGTGAATAAATTTTTTGGTTGGGTCATGTAAACTTCCTCTTACATATCTCCATTTAGGAAGGCACTTTTCACATCTATATGATGAATTCTCCATCCAAACTATGCATCCATAGAAAATACCATTTTGGTAGCCTTTATCTTGGTTGTTGTAGAAAAAGTATCCTCATAGTAAGTGCCTTATTTATGTGCATAGTCATTTACACTAACTATAGAAGTTTACACCATCCTATAGCTATACTATCATGTCTCCAAGGTATGTAGAGATTAACTTTTTGGGCTAACCACATGTTGATGTACCACATAATCAAAATTTTGAGAGGGTTCATATTTGAAAAAATAAAAACCTAGGCTATTCTTATTTTTCATGAGGTACGTGAAATAAAAAATACATATAAAGTGTTGTTTGATAGCTTAAGTATTAGGCTAGTACCACTCACACTAGATTAGGTAAAATTGATAATTGATTTGTAAAAAATGACAACTCTTGTGAATTTTAAAACTGTCGGAACATAGTTCTAAAGACAAAAACAATTAATAAGAGTTTTTAATGGAGTCTATAATGAAACCAATTTAAGGACTGCTTTGATCAGATATTTAACACATGTTTTAAAACACTTGTGGCCTAACACTTCCTAATTTACAAGATACATAATTAATTTGTTTTTCAAGGCTTTACATAGACCTAGAGTGTCTAGTGTTTGAAAATTGTTACTTTGAGAGCAAAATAGAAGCTGTATGAATTAATTTAATGTATTTTTTATGACAAAAATTCTAGGTGTGCTCATAATTTTTTTTAAACCCAAACTCTAAATATCATATGATTACGATTTTAAGCACAAATATAAGAAAATAATTAAAATTGGAAATATATAATATATAAAACAAAATATGATCGAGAGATGTTCATAATATTTTTCTAGACCTCCACACAAAATATTATTGGGAGATGGTCATATTTTAAATTGCATCCAATTTAATTGAGTTTAAAGACCATATAAACTACACCCATCTTTTAAGCATACATTTGAAAAGAATTATCCCAACAAAATAACCTATCAACATATATTTTTTTAACCATTATAAACATTGTTAAAATCAAAAATTGACAAAACATTAAATAGGGATTCAATTAAGCAGAGATTCAGAATCATTACCCCATGGAATACTTTCAAAATAGATTTTTTTTAATATTTCTTGATCGGTGACGCCATCTCCAATGTTCATAATATCAACAATTAAATTGTGAATATGTGATCATATTAAATGGACAAAGGACTAATCAAAGATGTTCGAAACATTAAAAATATTAATAATTTTGAAATGATTCACAATCCCCCACAATTTTAATAAAAATCGTGGTATGAAATAGAACGTAAACAATTGTTCAAAAATCGTGGTACGAAATACAACGTAAACAATAGTGACGAACATTAAACTCTAGCACAACTCTCCACACACATTCTCTTTTTAAGAAAAAAAAAACACACAAATACGATTATACAGACATCAAATTTACAAGACTTTCATCCGCTTTGCACATTCAACGCTGTCACTAAGTATATCTTCCACTCCATACTTGTACGAGAATCCCAAGTCAGTTAATTTCTTGGACGAAATTGGCACAACTTTCTTCACCTCAGTTTCCTCCGAATCGCTTCAATTAATCACATAACATTCAGATTAGTAAGTCACTTATCCGAGGTCACTGCAAAAGAAATATTGCAATTAACATCAAATTTCTTACCCAAAGACGAGGGGTACTTCTGGATAGCGTTTGCGAAAGAAAGCTTTCATGTCAGCAATGGTCGCACCCTCTGAACAGCACACATATCGACCTGATGCAGATGGATGCTCCATTAAGAAAACATGGGCATTGGATACATCTTCGACGTGGACCAATGAAACGGAGCCCACCAAAGATTGCGATGAAACCAAGGTTTCATAGAATGCTCTGTCGCCTGCGAAATTTTCAGTTTCCAGTTTTGAGATGATAAGGAAAAGGAAAAGAAATATAAATTTCAGAGTGATAGAGATGTGCCTACCTGTGAGTGGTGATAACATAATTGAAGCGGTTTCGGCAAATGTGGGGGTGAGGCACGATCCGCCCACCATTGCCACCAACACTGTCACCACTTCAATCCCCTCCTCCGCCCCGTATTGCAGAGCGGCCTGTTCCGCTAAGGTCTTCGACACGTAATATATCTGAACAGAACGTATAATAATATAAGGTGCGCAGTAATTCTTATTAAATTTTGAAGAAAATTTCGAAACTTACCCCACTATTGGGGTTTTGGCTTGTGATATAATCAACAGGAGTCCAGCAGGATTCGTCAAGGAGCTCCTTATATTCTCCATTTTCTTTCAAGGGGAAAGCTGCGCCTATGGAGGAAGTATGGACCACCCGCCTCACGCTTTTTGCTTTCTTGCAAGCTCTTAGAATGTCGAAGGTTCCGTCAATAGCAGTCTGGACTAAATCCCTCTGATAACCCACAAACAAATCCTTAATATATGCGGCCGTTCTTTTCACTTGTAACCCTAAGCTATGCTACTAAAGTCTAAAACATAAGTGCATCCAGATATAGTAATGAATTACCTGGGGATCCAGCGCCGTGGCCAAATTGATTACGAAATCACAGCCTTCAATGGCAGAATCAAAGCTGCCTTGTTGAAAGACATCTGCTTTGAAAAGATGGAGCCTCTCTTTGGCTCCCGGAAGGGATAACAGATGGTTACATTTAGCGGGGTTTCCTGCAAGAACGGATATAGTTAATATAAGATAATTATCGCAATTGAAGATAATTTAGAGAGAGAGAAAGAAAAATGAAGTAAAACTAACTAACCAGGATCTCTTAAAGTAGCGTGAACTATATAACCTCTCTGCAACAGAATTCTGACGATGGACGATCCGATGTATCCCGCGGCTGCAGTGACACACACTCTAAGTTCCCGTTTCTCCGCTTGGTGAGAATGAGAGTGAGGCATCTTTGATTGTTTGTGTGGGGAGGGCAGCATGCAGGGAGTTCCTATTTATGATGTGTGATGTATCGGCGGGGCGGAGCGGGAGAGACGTCCATTCCTCAAAGAAACAATGCTAGAAAAAAATGGTAAATGCTTGAATTGTCAAACTAATATTTTTCTTCCGCGTGTTTAATCATATCGTAGAATAGAAAAATACGCCTGACAAACGTGTCACATTGACGGATCCGCTAGCCAATACACTAAGCGCCTGATTTGACCGGATATCATGAAGATGAATATCGTATGGGAATTTGCCTTCTTCAGTCGCCGCCCGATCATATTTTATATTACTTTCACATTACGAGTCACGACTATTTGTCCCTGTCAGAGCAGGTACGTTCGTGCCTCCTCTATTATAGGAGTTATTCAAATTAAATATTTTTTAGTTTGAGAAGGTATATTACTTTGTTTGACAAGATATATTACTTCGGAAAGTTTAATATTAAACTCAAAAAATAAAAGACGTTTTATTCTTCATTCTAGAGTATTTTATATAGTTGTAAATATTTGTAGTGTTTTTACTTAAAGTTTTTTAATAATAAATATTTGATTTTAGTTTTAATAATCTGAATTTTTTATTTGGTTGTTTTTTCCTTAAAGTTGTTGTAGTGGTGGTCCGATATAAATACAATGGACTTAATCACTTTTCATAAAGTGATGAGTTGGTAACTATGGCCTCGCTGATTAATTTTTTATTATCAAAGTTTTGAAGAGAATATTTATTATTTAGTTGTGTGGATGTGGTGGATCTCCATTCTGTGCGATTGTAGTGATGTGCACATGTAGCAGAAAAATATCCCTAAGCACGTTTGAAAGCATAAGTGAGAGTGGTCGTACATGCCTCAAAGCAGTACCTACTACTGCCTAGGCCCAGCTAAGGCACAAATACTTTCTAACACTTTTTTGGCATATTTCTATCCATTTTTACTGTCAACAAATAAAATGATACCACGTAGCAGGGACTGAAAAAACATTAATTTTATATGGCATTAAACTATACATTTTTAAAAAAATGCATGTGCGCGCTCTGGGATAAAATACACTCTCCCTCGCATCCATCTACACTCAATTGTATTTTTCATCCTCATGGGTGTAGTATATGTAATTTTGGTAGGACACATTGCCATATGTACGAACATACACATCTGCCATCAATGGAAGAACTTCATGTTTGTTTGGCTTGTGGCAGAGTGAAGGACTATTTTACACATAAATTATGATTCCATTAGATCCTCTATTTTCCATCGGCACATACAATAGCTGAAGACTAACACCATCGGTGGCCTTTTCGACGAAGTTTGTGGTGGTGATTTGTTTTCACCACCCTAGTGGTGACCCTAGTGTTTAAAACACAATTTTTATTTATATGATATTAAAGCTAAACAATAAAGCTACATATTTTATTTAGAGATGATCAATGTTTCTGACATTATTTAGATCGAATTAAGGCTAGTGAAATTTTTTTCTAAGTAGGAGATGAACTTACATTATTTAGATTGAATTAAGGCCATTGAAATTTGTTTGGCATCTAAGATTCGAAACCCTAATGTATGGTCCTGCTAAGGCCCTGATATTCTAGCACTATTATGAATGGCTTGATATTTTGGCACGGATGTACTAGCTACTACTTCATGAATAATGGTCATCACCATGGATGGAAAATAAATAAATAGCATGTGGTGAGATTCAAACCTGTGATGCCACTCACGCAAAGGTAATGATGAATTGGGAGAGTGAAATAATGCATGGATAGTTTGGGTAAGGCCACTATAATATAAAATTCTAAAAGCTCTACTAATGTGTAAATACGATAGAGGGTGAAAAGAAAGAGTGTATTGTGGATCTTATTTAGTTTGTAATTGTTTTATGCAATATTTAATACAAATTTTTAGTTATTAGTATCTTTAAAAATTTCCATTACATATGGTTAAAGAATTTATCTTTTCATTGACAAGGTTTCTATAAGGCATTTCTTAGTTGGATATGAATAATCCACAATTAAGATGTAATGTCTTGTCCCTACATCATCAGCATTACATCATTGATTCAAGCCACACAACAAATGTGGATCTTTCTTGTTTGTGGTCGTCGTTTAAAATGTTGTGATAACATCTTCAGATGGATGTGGGACGGATGTGTTTATTGTGTAGGTTTCATTATTTTTTCCCTTTTCCCCTAGTTTTGTTTTCTTACTACTATGTTAAGAGCATACTTTTCTCAAAGCTGTTGCAGTGGTAGTTTGGTATAAATACAAGGGACTTAATCACTTTTCATATAGTGATGATTGGCAACTATGGTCTCGCTAATAATATTTAAAAAACAACCAACTATGTCGAGATGGCTACACTTGTCACCATCATCTCCCTTAAGAGTCATGAACTCACATAGTCGTATGGGCAGGTAATAATCACTTTTTTGCTCCTTGCTAATGAGATTATGCAAGGTGGCATGATCCTAGCCACATGATTCACATGGACCCAATTGTTGGTTATATTATTTGTAAATAAGAATATTTTTCTTTGTTTGTTGACTGCACAAGTTTCATTGATAATTCTATTTTGGTCTAGTTCTATTCTTTTGCTCTTTTGTTTAGAGCATAGTTTTCTTAATGATCGCAGTGGTGGTAGGTAGTTTAATGATGTGAGAGATTTGTTCTTATGTTCTTGTATTGAACATGGATTCTACATATCTAAAATTAAAATGCAAATCTAGTGGAATTTCCATGAATCCCCTTGATGTAACAACTTATAGGACAAAGAAACGTATGGACCTAAACATTGACTTTGTGCTCCCACTACATCATGTCATGAGAGACCTCACATTCAACTACAACTTTGGTGATTTATTGTTTAAAGAATTTTTTGTTTTATTGGATTGCCAATATAATTATGTTGAACTACATAACAAGATAATTGAACATTTCCATAATTATTTGTATAGAGGTGATCAAGATGCATTTTTCTCATTCTTGATTGAGCTAGATCCTAGAATCCTATGTGGAATGCATGGAATTCATAGCCATGCTACATAATTTCGAAATATGAAGCTTTCTTCAAAAACATTCTCTAGTGAACAAGAATATGGGTTACAGGGTGATAGTTTTTGCATTCAGTGGTTCGTAAAATGGCTTAATGTGCAGATATGGATCTAGTCATCTACAAGAGACAACACTTATCTATAATTTAATAGAGAGTGTTTCATGTTTACATATTGATCTTGATTCATGTGAAATCCCACTACATGGCCACTATGAACTATTGTATTGGGAAAAAATATTGAGTATAGCAAATTGAGCACATATATCCTAGTATCAACTAGTTTCATGCATCTTCAATCTTGTTGGTCTTTATTTTTACATTCATAAATAGAAACAAAGGATTTTATGTTCTTGCATAAAGCACCTCTAATTGTAGAAAAATCCTCTTTAATTCCATTTGTCAAATTTCCAACGAATAGTTTAACATACCTTCTTTGAGATGTTATGTAGTACAACATTTTTTTAATGCAGTTTGAATTGTGAATGAAAAAAAATCTTGTCTGCAATAATATCTAGATGATAGTAAAATATGTGTTAGACCAAATGTTTCAAATTGGGAAAGATATATCATTTAGTTTGGAATGCCATATATATGAGGTCAAATGAAAGGAGGTTCATTTTTATTTAAGTGGATTTATTATTTACTAAATGTTAAAACACAGTTATGCTCATCAAAAATAAAAAACATGTATTATGTTTATGTTGGATATGTATAGGCAAAAACAAAATATAAGATAATTTATTTGAATTAGATGTTTACCATGTTTGTTATGAAGTGATTAAAATAAATATTGAAAATCTTTCTTATGTTCTCAATGGGATTACATTGAATAATATATATTCGAAGCCATCTAGCATGTCTCTTCAAAATATGAAACATGTGTTGTGTAGTAAAAACATTGAAGAAACAAAGTGCATAAATTATGTTGAGAATAAAAAATAGTTGCAAGACATGGATCATGTTATTTGTAAGCTATAAAAAACTTTAATCTATTGGTTATTTCCAGTCCTCTTGAAATGGAAATATGGCCTTAAAATAGACATGTAAATTATCCCTACGGGAAGTGAATTATAGTCTTTTCATCTTATAATTTAAACAGTAAATTATATATATACCCATACACACATTTTAGATTTTCAAGAAACTCCACTTCAAATTCAACAATGTTAGATTTGTTACATCTAGAAATAAACATATATTACTTTGATGGGAGTAATACATTGGAAAATGAAAAAAACATATTTTTTTAGTTGCTTTAATTATTTGAAAGTTGAAAAGAGAACAAAATATGCATTTCCTAAATATATATACTTCAGAATTTCATTTTCATGTGTTTCAATACTCAGAAGACTAGAAGAGTGTTTATTTGCACTTCGAATAGCCTTTACACAAATTAGAGAATTGGGCCACAAAAAACTTTGGATAGGATTAAAAGGAGCAATCACAAATGTACCTTCAAATATTGATCTAATTTAGAAAACATTTTCAAACATTACAAATCAATCTAAAAAATTTAGAATTCAACTACCAAAAAAGGGAATACAAAGATCCATACCAAAAAGGAAATATATGTTTAAAAATTATATCCAAAGATTTACAATAATTATGAAAAAGGGAATTGTATATTATGCAAAATTTGTAGATAAAACAATCTTGGAACCATTCATGCATATGTGCAGTGATGTAAAAAGTGATAGTGACAATGACAATGACACCCGGATAGACACTTAGATTCATGGGTTCACAAAAGCAAGTTATATTCATGACTTGTATGAAAAAAATACATATTTCCCTAGAAAAATGGGAAAGAACACTTGGGATCTTCCAAGACAAATATTAAATAGAAATGAGCTTTTCAACACATTTTTTTCATGAGGCTATTGAAAAGTTAAGAAAAGTTTCTCCTATCACGTTATTGTCCAATGGGAGTATGCATTCTTGTCCAAAAAAATTCAAACCATATGATATATTTTTTAAAAGAAAAAAATTATCATTGTGCAAGTGTCTAAATATATGTGGGTAAGACTCATAAAAGGTTGGTTGAAAGGAATAAAACTATTAGCAAAAGATGTCAAGTACAATCTTAATCTGGTAAAATTACTCAAATATGATATTGGATATATAGATTTCAAAAAATAAAAATAAAAATATCTTTCTTATTTACAATATATTAAAAAAATATTTTCTCAATGATACATCAACTAGGACCACCATCATTATTTGCTAATTATCTAAGTGTCAAATATCATTACGATCCTCTTAACATTCCATTACAAAAACTATATGACAAACACAATCAAAACATCAATTCTAATAAATTACAATATGAAGTTGAAAATGATGATAATTATTTCTTGATAAAAAAATATCTGATCACTTATATTCATTACAAAAATCATAAACTAGACACATTTAAATAATTAATTTGTCAAGGCACTATTTGGGTAGATAATTGATTTATTTTAGGTTACTAAATTTCAAAATAGAAGGAATGCACATTGCCATTGGTTTATATGGATAAAAAATGCACCCAAAAAAAATTAAATTCTACTATAAACATTTTTTATAATTTATAAGTTATAACACTTCTAACTTCTCTTAAAAAATAAAAATATTAAATTAACATCATCATATGAAAATTTGTTAGAAAGGGAAAAAAATGTAGATACAATTTTCCTTTGCCACAAATGCCTTGTATAAAGATACTTAAACCACATGAAGAGAATGATAATATTTCCATTGCAAATGCATAAAGTATTTTATTATTACTTGAGAGCAAACATTATGAAAATTCATTTTCATTTGCCTTGTTTCTAGATGAGCTAAATATGAATGAAAATGAATACACGGAATTAATTTGAAGCACACTAAAATCACCAGCTATATTATTGGCTAGATAATCTTCATAGATATGGATAAATAATTTCTCAAAAATTATATCAGTAGTATAGGAGGCCATTACAAACACAAAATTTGTTCTTAATACTTATGTTTTTACATCATATTTTGGCTCACACATGACAAAATTTGATATATAAATTATATGCATTTAAAATAATATGAAAATAACACCAAGAAACAAACATTGATCCAATACAAATGATATGGAAACTTGGTAGTGAAATTCTTAATTCACAATAAGTTTTGGATTAGATAGTTGGACATAGATATTTTATTTAAATTAAATAGAAGCTCAAAAAAATTCATATTCCTAAAAAAATATTATTCATAAGAACTTACATCCATTTTAAATCCACCAATATCATTGAACCACCATATAATTTTGATAAATAATTTGTCAGTATGTGATTTATCATTGTATAGCATGACTATAATCTATTCATAGTATTTATCTTGTCTATTTTTATGAATATAAGAAAGATAGGTAGAAATTCTTAAAAAATTATAAACCACATGTTATATGCTTTATAACAATTTTAACAAACATTTAAACATTGAAAAATATTGTCGAGAAGGACATTTTTCATATGTTCCATTCATAATAGATGAATCTAATTTTTTTTAAAAGGATTTTCATCATGTAAATATCCATATACATTTCATAAAAAAACTTTGCAACTCAGTGAATCTCATTTCAATTGCAATATTAATCCTAAATGGGATGTAATTCATGATGTGATTCAAGAATTTGAGGCTGAAACTTGTGTTAGTCATGCATCAACTTCATAAGAAAAAAAAATGGTGCTAAGAATAATATGATGTAAGATCTGATCTTAATTTGTCAAAAATTGATACTTGAAACTATAATAGTCAGCCATTTGAATAATAAAACATCCATGTATATCATGAAATATATAATATTATGCCCAAATAAGAACGCCAAATAGGGAACAACAAGCAATTATCAAAGGCATTTCATCCCAAAAAAAAATAATGACTTGAAAAAGTAATTATTATTTTTCTTAACTAATATGTAGGCATAGGAAAGACATTTACAACAAAAATTGATATATGAAACACTTGTCTACATTTATAACACTTTTCTTCATGATGATCCACAAAAAAAATTAATGACTTGAAAAAGTAATTATTATTTTTATTAACTAATATGTAGGCATAGGAAAGACATTTACAACAAAAATTGATATATGAAACACTTGTCTACATTTATAACACTTTTCTTCATGATGATCCACAAAAAAAATTAATGACTTGAAAAAGTAATTATTATTTTTCTTAACTAATATTTAGGCATAGGAAAGACATTTACAACAAAAATTGATATATGAAACACTTATCTACATTTATAACACTTTTATTTATGATGATTCATTGGAAATGAAAATTTTAATATTGGCATATATAGGAAACAGAGCTTATAATGTAGGAGGTATAACATTGCACTCAAATTTTCTATTTAATTTTAACAAAATAGAATTCATTCCATTTATTCTATAAAAATTAGATACATTATGAAATTATTATAAAAAAAGCTATGCCTTTGTCCTCATAAATAAAATTTCATTGGTGGGAGCAAAGTTTTTTTTTAAAATTGTTGACAAATGTTTAGGTGATATAAAACATTTCCCTACTAAACATTTTGAAAATGTTGATATGGTATTTTGTGGTGACTTATACCAAACACAAACTATCCATTTTTTCTATATATTTTTAAAAACAAAATTTGACAAAGAAATAATTTCATATATATATTGGAAATAACATGTAAAATGCTCTCAATCAAACCAAACATGTTAAGGTGTGGAGCTAAAAGCTTCAACTGTTTGCAGACACAAGGAAGGATGCTGAAGAACCAGAGCCACCAGCATCGGCCGTATGACCGACGTCGGTCAGATGAAGTGGAGAAGGAGACCGGCGACGGTAGACAGTCGGCCGACATCGGCAGCACCAGACAAGCAGGGACCGACGTCGATCACCTGTGTATTTCCAAAACTGTTGTTGATGAACAGTCAGTTAAGTGAAGCGAGTGTTTGCATGTCAAATGACTAATTATAGTCATGAGCTACGTGTCTAATTATTGTAACAAGAGTTATATTTTTGTAAGCATGGGATCTTATTTAAAGACCCATAAGGCATGTATTGTAATTATTCTAAGAAGGCAAGTAAAAGCATTGAAGCTAGCAAGGTCAAGGAGACAAGCTGAAGCATTCAAGGAGGGATAATAACTCAGGCTTTAGAGTTGTTGTGTTGAGCAAGAGAGAGAGGGAAGAAGGTATTGAGGTGTGGCAAGCCTTTGAGGTGGAGGAAGAAGTGGCATTTTCCTTATTGTATTTTCTTCTAGTAGTATTTAATACAAAGATTGTGTATTGACTCTCAAATTCTTTGTTGTCTCAAGTTTCTAGTTATTTTATCATTCTGGTATAATTTCGTGTTTAATTGCTTATAAGAAAGTAATCAATTGTGCTTCCATTGGATAAGGGGTCACCTAACAGTTAGTATCAGAGCATATTGATTATTGTAGGTGTTTCTTCCCCTGACAAGTGGTATCAGAGCTATGGTTTGCAGGAAGCAGGTTATTGTTTTTTATTACAGGTCATTCACAGGGTTTTCTGATTGAGTGGGAGTTCAGCAATGGTAGAAGAAAGTAAGCTATGAATGGAGAAGTTTAACGGCAAGAATTATCAACATTGGAGGATGCAGATTGAGGACTATCTGTATCAGAAGGATTTGTACTTACCGTTGGGTGGGGTTGCATGCAAGCCCACAGATATGAAGGATGAAGAATGGAGTGTTCTTGATCGGAAGGCTCTCGGTTCCATAAGGTTGAGCCTTGCATCGTCTGTGATTTCTAGCTTATCACAGTGTAAGACAACGGAAGAGTTGATAAAGTCCTTGGCGAATTTATACGAAAAGCCCTCGGCTTCTAATAAGGTATATCTTATGAAGCAGCTATTTACTTTGCAAATGCAGGAAGGTGGATCGGTACATACTCATCTCAGTGATTTCCATGGTTTGGTAAACCAATTAGCTTCAGTTAATATTGTTTTTGATGATGAGGTAAAGGCTCTCTTGATTTTATGTTCTTTGCCTGAAAGTTGGGACGGTTTGGTTATGGCAGTAAGTAATTCTGCATCTGCTTCTAAAATCTTAAAAGTTGATGATGTTGTTAGTGTGATCTTGAATGAAGAAATGCATAGGAGAAGCACAGGTGAATCATTAGGGAATGCTCTAAGTGCAGAAAGCAGGGGAAGGCAAAGGGAGAAGGTTGAGCAAGGGAGATCAAGGTCGGGAAGGAGATCCGAGTCCAAAGGTATTACCTGTTGGTTTTGTGGAAAGAAAGGACATACAAAGAAGGAGTGTTGGTTGAGAGACAAAGAGAACCAACATGCAGGTATGGAAGAAGCAAAAGATGCAAATATTGTGATGCAGGACGCTCTCATACTTTCTTCGGATAGTCAGGTAGGATCATGGATTTTAGATTCTGGTTCATCTTTTCATGCATCCCCAAACAGAGATTTGTTCTATGATTATGAATAGGGAGACTTTGGAGTGCTCTATTTAGGGGATGGTACGCCTTGTCATATAGTTGGCAAAGGGAAAGTGCAGCTGAGATTGCAGATTGACAACACATGGGTGTTGAAGGAGGTCATGCATGTTCCAATTCTGAAGCAGAGTCTAATTTCTATAGGAAGGTTGGGAGATGAGGGATGCACAATAACCCTCACAGTGGAATCTTGGAAAGTTACCAAGGGAGCACTTGTTCTAGCAAGAGGTAAGAAAGTAGATACTCTTTATCTGTCTACTTGTATTACTGATTCTACTTCTGGTGTAGATTTGAAGATGTGGCCTAATAGGCTTGGTCACATGAATAAGAAGGGAATGGAAGTTCTTGATTCAAAAGGTATGTGTTCAAATTTGGAAAGCATAGATAGATTTCATTGCAAAAAGAGGAAATTTGATGCTTTTGACAGGAACAAAGAAGCCTTGGTGTTTATGGAGGAGATGAAGGACAGAGATCAGTCACAAGGGCTGAATAAATCTAAGCAGGGTAGCATGGATAGAGGCTTGATCCAAGAAGAGCTCGCGGATGAAAATTTCATCACTTACAGGAACACACAGACATTGATGTCGGTCGCCTGGAACCGACGTCGGTCATCCAGATACCGACATCAGTCATGTGTAGACTAGCAGGGTCGGTAGGTTAGGCAGGAGAAGTCTGACGTCAGTCATAAGGACTGACGTCGGTAGGAGGGACGCCGGTGTCGGCCAGGGAAATGATGTCGGTAGTCAGGGTCAGTGCAGGGAACCGACATCGATCGGGAGCAAACTGGGAGATGGCCAATATCGGTCACTGGAACGGATGATGGGTGGACAGTTAGCTGTCAAGGAGTCTCAAACACCCATGTGGAGGTCAGAAATGGTAAGTGAACCTCATATTCGTTGTTCACCTTCTTTATATTGCTTACTAATAGTCATGAACTAGGAAGATGGAAGAAGCAATGCAGGTAGAATCCAGAAATAGTGGGAGCTTGGCATGCATGAGGAGTGTGAGTCTTTGAGTAGAACCAAATAGGTATTTGTTGGTAGAGTTGTCAGCTGGAAGAAAGCACTGGATAGAGGGATGGATTCCCATTTTAGAGAAGAGAGTGGATGGACACATGAGACAGAAGGCTATGGTATATGGTCTTGAGTAGGCTGCAGAACAATGGAGGTTTGACCATTGTATTTTATCTTTACCAGGTTGGATAATATTAGATACATTATCCTATTACTGTATTGTGTTACTTGTTGTAGCGTTTCATATACAGGGAGTTTTCTGAGCTAAGGGTAGAGTTGGTTCAGAAGTATGTCATGAAGAATTTGGGAGCAGCAAAATTCTTGTGACATAAGATACAGGTATTGCATCACAGGTTTCCGTGGTGGTTGGTCTTCAAGAGTGACATTGAAGAGGGATATAGATCCTAAAGAACAAAATAGATGGTGTACAGGTACAGGTACAAGTACAAGTTGTAGCTTTTTATCTCCAAGTGGGAGATTGTTAAGGTGTGGAGCTAAAAGCTTCAACTGTTCATAGACACAAGGAAGGATGCTGAAGAACCAAAGCCACCGGCATCGATAGTATGACCGATGTCGGTCAGATGAAGTGGAGAAGGAGACCGGCGATGGCAGACAGTCGGTCGACGTTGGCAGCACCAGACAAGTAGGGACCAGCGTCGGTCGCCTGTGTATTTCCAGAACTATTGTTGACGAACAGTCAATTAAGTGAAGCGAGTGTTTGCATGTCAAACGACTAATTATAGTCACGAGCTGCGTGTCTAATTATTGTAACTAGAGTTCTATTTTTGTAAGCATGGGATCCTATTTAAAGACCCATAAGGCATGTATTGTAATCATTCTAAGAAGGCAAGTAAAAGCATTGAAGCTAGCAAGGTCAAGGAGACAAGCTGAAGCATTCAAGGAGGGATAATAACTCAGGCTTTAGAGTTTTTTTGTTGAGCAAGAGAGAGAGGGAAGAAGGTCTTGAGGTATGGCAAGCCTTTGAGGTGGAGGAAGAAGTGGCATCTTCCTTATTGTATTTTCTTCTAGTAGTATTTAATATAAAGAGTGTGTATTGTCTCTTAAATTCTTTGTTGTCTCAAGTTTCTAGTTACTTTATCATTCTGGTATAATTCCATGTTTAATTGCTTATAAGAAAGTAATCAATTGTGCTTCCATTGGATAAGGGGTCACCTAACAGTTAGTATCAGAGCATATTGATTGTTGTAGGTGTTTCTTCCCCTGACAAAACAATGCAATAAAAAGTCAATATTTTATATATATTCTCTATAGAACATGTATAGGCTTACATACATAAAATGATTTAAAATATATTAATGATAAATCCCTATGACAAGCACCATATGATCCTGCATTTCCATACCTTTTTTCATAAATGATGATGTTGATAGTCATAATGTAAACATGCTATAAATTTCCCCTAGATAAAAACTGGTTATCAATTAAATAGACACAAAAAATGCATGTTGTGGTGAAATTAAAGGGTATTTACATGTATTAAAACTAAAAAAATATTTTTTCTTAAAATAGACATGTGAATTAAGCTATTTTTTAGAAATTATGATATCTAAGATGACTTGGTCAATGGATCTGATGGAATTTTAAAAGCATACACAAATATTGAGAAAGTTGACATTATATAGATTAAATTCAATTATCTTGGTTCTATTTTTCGATAGATTAAAAATCATATTGCATTCTATCATGATACCATTGATTTATCATGGGTGCCCATTATGTGAATACCTAGACTAATGCAAAAGACATCTTCCACACAATGTTTAATAGTTCACAAACAATTTCCACTCAAACTTCAATTTGCATGCCAAATTTGTAGTTCACAATGACCTACAATGGATCGTAATGCATTTATCCCTAAGGGAGTAACACAACATGGGTTAGTTTATACAACTCTATGCTATGTTAGGAGCATGGATAACACATTTTTTTAAAATCCTTTAACTGAAAAAATCTATGTGAACAATGATCATAATGGTAGAAGGTACTTTGATAATGTGAGAGCTTTCTTCTTCTATTTTGATATTTAACATGGATTTTACGTATCTAAAATATAAACACAAATCTAGTGGAATTTACATGAATCAACTTGATATACGACTTTATCTAATAAATTTAAAAAGCACCTAAACATTGACTTGGTGCTCCCACAACATCATCTCATGAGAGACATCACATTCAAAGACAACATTCATGATTTTTTGTTTGATGCATTTTGTGTTTTGTTGCATTAGAAATACAATTCTATTTTACTACGAAATTGAATAATTGAGAATTTATATAATTGTTTGGATAGAGGTGATTCAGATGCATTTTTATTATTCCATATTGAGCTAGATTCTAAAGTCCTATATACAATACATGAAACTCATGACCCAAACACATATATTTGAAGGATGAGGCTTTCTACAGAACCTTTCTTTGGTGAAAAATAATCTTAGTTATGGGGTGATAGTTTTTACATTTAGTTATTGGTAACATATATCAAATATAGTCATCCAAAAGATGCAACAACTATCTGTAATTTAATATAGAGTGATACAAGATTCCATATTGCATCTTGTTTCATGATGAAATCCCACTACATGGCCACTATGAATTGTTGTATTGGAAAAAATATCTTGATTATAATAAATTGAGTGCAAATATCCTAGTATCAACTAGTTATATACATCTTCATTATTATTGGTATTGAATTTTGTAGGAGTTATCAACACAAAGATTTATGTTCTTGTGGAAAGCCTCTTTGATTGTTGAGAAATATTATTTAATTACATTTTCTGACTATTCAATGGAGAGTTTGGCATACCTTCTCTTAGGTTTTTTTAGTACAATCTTCTTGCAAATCACTTTCATATTGAAAATAAATTTCAAACTCTTATTTCAAATTTGCATGTATATATCATTTAGCTTGGAACACCATATATACAAGGCACATTAAAGGAGGTTCATTTTACTTTGAGTGGATTTCCTATTTTTTATATGTTAAAATATAATTATGGTCCTATTGGAAGAATATTTTGTATGGAGAAGAAAATATGGGTTTTTTGTCAACAACTCATTGGACAAGAAGTCCCTCATCTATTAGCAGAAGAGGTTCCCTTTATTTGAAATTGGAAAACTCTAGGAAATGATATATTTATAGTTATACATGCATTCAAAATTAATCTTGAGGGGTTATTTTATGAACATAAAAATAATGTATATCTAAGATGATATTGAATAGGAGGTGTATACATCTAAAAAATACTACTACTTTGTCATAACTAATGTCATACTCAGATCATGCTAATTATTAACCCTTTCATAGTCCATAATTTGTTCTAATATACCATTTCCATCCTTATAACACTTATTTTAACACATTTTCACATCATTTACTAAAATTACCCCTCATGCCATTGAAATTAATCATCTTATTATCATGTTCTTATCATTCCATTTAATCATTAATCAAAGTCCTCATATTATTTTAGAACTTAGAATTCCCTCTCACCTACCACCAACTACCTCCAATATCTCTCCTACAAATACTATCACTAATCCAATATCTAATATTCATTAATCATCATTCATTAATCCTAATACACATCTAGACTCATCTACATTCTCTGTAATCCTCCACATCATTCCTTTCTAGAATTCTTTAGGAATTTTATATTCTTAAGAAATTCCCTCATCATCTTCTATATAAGCAACCACATCTCCATGAAAATCCATCTTTCAAACTTTGGGGAATTCATGTCAATATTATGTCAACTTAGAATCAAATAATATTATGTTGCCATCTTGATCATCTTTCAAGCATCCTTCAATCACCATTACTGCTAATATTAGAGCCATAGTCAAGCAATCCATTTGTCATTGAGCTTATAATTCATGATCAAATAAGATAGTTTTGATTGTATAACTAAGGTATAATTTCTTTATTCCATTGTGTATTATCCCTTTAACTTATTGCTTTGCCCATTCCGAAGTGTTGCTATAGATTGGAATAGGTAAGGGATTTTGGATTGACTTCCATTGTTTCTCGCATGTAATTTTCCTATTCCAATTTATATCAACACTTTTTGGCAAACAAAGTGGGGCTTACTCCTAATGTTATGATTATTTAGCCTCTTGTGACTACTAACTAGCTTGCAAGTACATTTTGAAGAAGAACGATGGCTAAAACTTCTAAATTTTCATGATTTTTACTTCTATAATTTGGTATGATTTTGATATGTGATTATTAGAAATTGCTTTTGGTAAATGTAATTTCATCACAAATCATAAATTTTCTCTAAATAGTTAAATTTGATAGTTATAGTTCAACTAACCATTTGAATTGTTTGATTATCCTTTATAATGTGACATTTTATGACTTATAATTTTATCTTTGGCATTTACAATTTTGATAATGCTTTCGTGATTTTGTGATTATCTATTTTTTGTATTGTGCATGTGAAAAATTGCAACTATAGAAACATGTAATCAATTTTGATAAATGTATATTTTATTAGACAAAACATGGTTTCAAATTTTAGTGTTTTAAGTCTGACATTGAATAGTGGTGTTGACTATCTCATATTTTTCCTAACATCAAATAGATAAATTGCTCCTTTTTAGATTCCCTTTGATTAAATCTAATAATTATAAAATAGACTGACTATTTTATGATTTAGATATTATGTATGTTACATTTTCACGAAATCCCATTTTGTGAAATTCAACTTCATATATCATATTGGTGATTTTGTCTTTAGTTGCATAATTTCTTATTTGTATTTCTTAATGTAGGTGTGAAATTTCACCTAGACAAATGCAAATTTGAGTTTGTTAAACATAATTTTTCTTCAAATAATCACAAAATTACACCAATATAATCTTATTTGTTAGTTTTTTTGTCTATTTCAAATTTATGGCTTTATTTTCACGATTTTGTTATATCAATTGTGATTTTAACTCTTGGATCTGTGATTTCACATTTTGTCTAGGTTTTTAATGACCCAATATTTTTAGATGACTTACTTATATTTATACATAATTTTAGATTGTGTAAATGCGACATTGCTTCTCAAATACATGACTTTTCTCTCTGACTATGTTTTTTTTGTATATTTACCCTTGAAGCACCAAATCAAACTACTAACCTTGTGTGTTGTAAGATCTGCTTGTCAAAGAATTGGCATATAAAACCTCTTATAATACATTTCATCACATTTAATTAAGGTTTAATTAAATTTGGTTTGTGTGTAAATATTTTAAATCATTTTTAACTTGCTAGTTTGTCACTTAAGGCTAAGGTTGTGCATTCTCTCCCCTTGTACCCATAGGGAGATTTTGGGGATAAAAAATGACCAACAAATCTTCCTCTTATTTTTATTTTCTATGGGAAATGTGACTTAAATTCATCCCTAAACACTTGTCAAACTCATTATGGGGATTGTGATTTGGATTTCACCACACCATGCACAATACTAAACTCTATGTTCTAGTGAAGTATAAATATGAAGTAAATATGTCACTAAGCTAAGTGAAACTCCACATATATGATTCTAAGAAGTGAATTTGTAAGACTCTAATATGCAAGAATTAGATAACAACTTATATAGACTTGGGCCCCAGTATAACACAAGTTATATATGGAACTTCCTTATAAATCTTATACAACCTAGAATAAGACCTTCAATAGAAAACAAATTCTAATGTAGGGAAAAAACATTCCCCAAGAACACTCACTACATGCAGATGTAGGGTGAGGGCTAGGACACCAACTTAAGCACCACTCTACATGAATATATTGATGTTTTGGTTGTTTTATTACACACACCTTTAATATATTAGCATATGAATGTCATATTTTGTGATCTTTTTTATGTGTTGGAAATACTAACACTGTTTGCAAATGTATACCCTACACCAAACAAAACACCCCATATAAATCAAACATAATGTTTATACATTACTATTTTCTAACCCTAAATCAATCAAAACCTTCACCCCATCATATATCAAACACCCCTTTGAATTACTCTCTTACAAATGTAGCCTAGATTCATCCACTTTAACCCTCAGCCCTTATCCTTTATCCAAATTGTAAGATTGTTAAAATACTACAACATAGTTGACAATATTACATAATCAAAACTCACCATTTATCAACACACTAGTCGAATCCCATCATTACCAACCCATCAAATCTCATCAAATTACATACATGAGATAGTCTCACCAAATCAACCTTGATTAAGACCCAATTAAAACCTAGTCATATGACATCCTTTCTAGTTTGAACCTATCACCCATAAAATCAAATCAAACCATGATCTTGTCTTAACTCATTACCCAAGTCAACATCTAGGTCTATCATACCCTACCCATCTCAAATCAAACTAGATCAATGGTTTAAATCTAAATTTTATAAAACACATACATTATCCATAATCATCTTCTCATATTACATACCTCATTTAGATCAACATGGTATAATTAAGATTGTCAATCACTACCTATTCAATTATCTTATTCCATCCACACATTAACATCATGTTCTTATAAAAAATTTAATGACTTAGGATTGGGGAAACAAGATATAACAATGACCTTGGCAATCCCCTAAGGGATGAGAAACACCATAATGATGGATAAAATCTTATCGATGGAGACACACATAATCAATATGTGTAATATGAATTATTGAATATTGATCATAGGATAACATTATTAAAATGATACATCTATGAGAATAGGTACATGAGTTATTGGCCCAAATTAATGAATTAGGAGATAGACTTGCTAATGATTGTGATTAAGAAAACTTAAGGAATATTATCTAAATTCCTAAACCTGAATGACCTACCCTTAGTCCTTGTTGAAATCCCTTTGTATAAGAATAAAAACTCCAACCGAGGTATGTAAATATTAACTACAAAAATATTGGAAAAAGGAAACCCATCTTAGAATACCAAGAAGAAAAAGACCACAAATAAGTCTTACTTGAACAGATTAACCAAATTACCCACCAAGTTTCCACTCTTTCATCCTAAATAAATATTGATAACAATAAGCCTCAAAATATTAGAGGACCACCTAAGACCAATCTAACTCCCCTCAATCAGAATCAAAATAGACATGATCTCCATTTCACATCAACCACCCCTTTCTAATCTCGTGTTTTCCCAAGAATGGCAAGAAATGAAGGATACTCTCCAAGGGATAGAAGCAGGGTCACACAACAAGAAGTTAAAATTTGAATTCCTTTGTCCCTATACATTAAATAAGGACTTATTATGGCTTCCCTTCCTTCCTCACTTTGAACTACCTAAATTTGAAAAACATAAGGGGAAGGGAGACCCAAGTGAATATGTCAAAGAGTTTTTCATGTCCTACCAAGAGGTAGTTTATAGTGATTCATATCTACTTACATTATTTTCATAAAGCCTTGGAGGTCTTGCCTTGGAATGGTTCATGTGTCTACCCAAGGAGTCTATCACATCATTTAAATATTAAACAAAAAAAATTCAAAATTTTCTCTTATAATTTAGAACATGAAATCACAATGTTTGATATAAATAATACAAAATAGAGAAATGGAGAAATATTCTCATCCTTATTATAAATATGGTTTAGTATTGTAACTTGATTCTCCTACTCAATCCCTAACAAGTAACTCACTACTATTTTCATTGAAAGCCTACATTTAGAATTATATTTCCAATTGAAACTACATCATGTTAACACCTTCAGTGAAACTATCAAGAAGGGTATACCGATTGAAAATTACCTCATTACAAAAGGGGCGATCAAAATATTCTTAAGGAATGATCAAAACTAGATAAATAACCCATGTGAAAAGCTAAAGTTATTTAATAATAATAGGAATGTGGTGGGTGATGGTGTGTTATATTATAAGCATGTCCATACCATTCAATGCTCTCATCCTTCTACATCTCACAATGCATCAAACATCACTATGCCTAGAGAAAGCCAATAACCAAGTCCCAAAGAAGACATTATACTAATCTTAGAGAACCTATTGAAAATGTAATGAAGAAGTTTATAGCCACAAATATTATCACTCTACCTAAAATTAAACCTCTTGATGAAAGTCAACCTCAGACAACATGGTATAAATAAAATGAATATTTCACCTACCATAGATTCAAATGAAATGATATTAGAAGGTGTATGAAACTTCAAAACTACATCTAAGATCTATTTAAAAAGGTGAAATTTAGGTTGAAGGAGAAGATTCATCCTCTTCGTAAAATTAACAGCTAGGAATATATCAAGACCCTTGCCCCAAACATGATCAGAAGCTAAAGGGTACATAATGGGATCAAGGTCAATCCTAAGCCTCAAACTGCATAGCTTACCAAAGAACACCCTATCATTATGATTCATGCATTAGCCATGTCAAAAACCAAATTGACACCATTAATATTAGGGCCAAATCAATTGAGCATCCACCCAGCCAAAATTGTCCTATAATTAAGATCAAAATTCCATCATATGATTTTGTCACTACCACTCAACATGGTGAAATTACTATATTTGGGTCACCACCAAAATCACCACATTAAGGGGATCCTCTAAAGGTTAGTGTTCAAAATACTCCTCTAACTACTCATGAGGATGAATATGACATTATCCAATAACTTAAGAAGACTCCCACCCTAATCTCAATCATGGATATTCTAAAATCATAATTAATCCATTTCAACATCCTCAATAAAACACTTTAGGAGTGAATAACCCCAACAGACATTGACCCTAGTTAGTTTCAATCCCTTGTAGGTCATTTATCATCTTTCTAAAAAATTACCTTTGATCCACGAGATATGCATCTTGTTGTCCCTAATGACCACAACCCCTTATATATTGAGGTGTTAATTGTTAATCACATGATCAAAAGAGTGAATGTAGATGGTAGGTCAAGAATTAACCTTCATAACATTAATTTGATCAAGAGTTTGGGATATTTAGAGTCTTCTCTTAAGACAAAAATAGTCACAATAGGAGCTTATGATGATAATTAATGGCAATCATAAAGTACTATATACCTTCCTATTATGGTGTGACCCATCATTAATTATACTCTCATCCATGAAGTAGATTTTAAGCTTCCTTATAACATCCTTTTGGGCCATCCATGGATACATGAAATGTAGGCTATACCATTCACCCTTCGTTAATTTCTTAAATTACCCCATTCTATAATGGACATCAACCTCCTTGGTGATCCATAACCTTTTCAATACTTCTAAGTATTATAAGGATTTGATCATGATGTCTTATATTGGCCTATAATTGAGAGTGTTCCCTATGACAATCACAAGTAAATGATGTATATCCATCGTGATGGCTTGCCTTCCACTTCTTAAAATTTTCCACATCATCACACATAAAAATCATTTCCAAATGAAGTGGGAATATGAATAACACACATTAAATGAAGATGAACTCCCTTTATCACCTTGTAACTATGGGTACCCAACCATTAATGAGGTTAAGTCAACCTCTCACCAATTTGATAAAACAAAATTTGAAACATTTGGGCTCGTATCAGAAGAACAAATTGAAAGATATGGTGACTCATGGTTTGAGCACATAGAATATTAAATGGCTAATAAAAAAATGTAAACAATATGTATTATAAATGAAAAAGGACTTAGTCATCGAGAATATGATATTCCATAACCCATCTCCACCAAGTATCTTTATTGTATCATGGACTACGATATAAACCACTAAGTGGTGATCCCTATGGCATCATCTTTGATACCTCCTCAGTATATAAATACTCTGTGTCTGACAAATATGTTGAAATAATATCCATTCATAGTCATTTTGAGGATATTTGTTTTTACCAACCTCTTAATCTATATTGCTAATCATGACATCATATAGAAATAATAACCAACTTTTGATCTATTTCAGAATGATAAAGTCATAATAGAGCTCATGATACTTTAGGATGATTTATCAGTTGACAATTATCATAATGGATTTGATCTAGTTGTTAATGTGGATCCTATAGTGATCCTTTTATGAATCTTGATGATGTTTTCACTGACATTAACACTAGGTCTCCTAGTAACTTCTTTGAGAGTCATGTTACCCAATATCCACTCATTGATATCACTAATCCATCAACTTCATCCCTCATCAATCCTTTTCTTCCCATCAACAATCACTTCATCACACTCCTTAATGGGAATAAATAGAAGCATGCATCACTAGATTCCCCTCAAACCAATATATTGTATGCTAAATCTATAAGGACCCAATATGACATTCGATTAACCAAGAATAACATTAAAATAAATTATAATCCAAAAATAATTAAAAGTCTAAATAATTCAAGTGATTATCCAAATCAAAGTTCATTATATAAAAATTTGAGTCAAAATAATAATCAACAAATTCAAAAGTCATATTCCTCTAGTAAAACCTTCCTTGAGGTGCCACAACGCAGTCAAAATCCAATCAGATCAGTAAGCCAAAAATAATTAAAAAGTGATGTGAATATGGCTAATAGTCATTCAAATACTCAAATAAAATAACAAAAAAGTCTAAAGATATCGGATCCCTTGTAAAAAAATTTCATGTGGTGTAAAATACAACCAACACATCCAACATCTCCAATAGTGTGTGCAACTACTAGTCCCAATTCCTAATCACCCATCACATATAAATCACATACACCTAAAATAAAATTCTCCTAGATAACTTCATATTTCATAGAGGCTAAAAATATACCTTGTTGAGATGTCAAGATAAATCAAAATTAAGCATTAAGAAAGGTCATGATGGTTCCCCAGACTAGTGTTGCTTACATATCAACATTGTTAGCATCACACATAACTAATTCTTATAAAAATAAAAATATGAATCAATTACCATAAATGTACATTATTTTTCATAGTATTATTACAAAAAAAATCATAAAAATCATAAATTTTCAAAAAAACATTACGTCCAATGGTGAAAACTAGTTATCTAATGCTTTAAAAATGCATAGTGATGAAAACTAGTCACTTGTGACAGGCCTTCATCTTAATAATATTATGGATAAACCTTGTATAATTTTGGTTAATCTATACATACTATCATCATGTCTTATCCTCTACCCCATTCCACTTGTCCTACAATATCTATCATATCTTTCATCCCATTCAATCTTGGTCTCAAAGTGTAGATAAAACAAGTATTTTGATGAAATATTTGGATTAACAACTCTTAAGCATTAGGAGTTTGATAGATTAACAAGGGAAATAATGGAATATCCTTAAAAATATATTTATATCTTACCTTTCATTCCCTTCCTTAGCACTTATCCTTTTTCATTATGTCACCTTGTCTCATATCAATTCTTTTTTTTCTTGGATACTAAGTCCGGATTTCCTTTTGCCAAGATACCTACTTGTGTACATGTTACCTAAAAAAAATCATGTATATATGTCCTATCCTCTTTTCCTTTATGATGTCCTACACTATCATGGTATATAATCCCATGCCATTTATTCAATAAGTCATGGTGCTTATTTTCACATCTTGCCCTATGGCTTACACCATAGCTTAGAAACAAGAATCCAATATGCTTAAAACTAAATGATGATTTGATCATACCCTTTCCTTGAGATAATAGTTGAAACAAAAGTAAAATTGTATTGACTATCATCATTGTTCATATACATATGTGTGTATGTTTGTTGTAATTTATTTTTTGCATGTTTTCATTATATGTATGACATTATGTATATTTGATTTTTATTTATATATATTTAATGTCATATTATTTTTTATTTGTCATTTTTTTTCATGTCTTGCCTTATGTTTTATGGGTGAAGTGAAGTAATGATGTCATCTTGGTTCATCAAAATACCAATGGTGCACTAAACTTAATTCTACTTGCATGTTTTATTTATATTTTAGTATATGTCCACTATGTATTATGGTAATAAGTAATCATGGAATACATATATCATGGTACATATTTAATAATGCTAAATTAAAAAGGATTTTTAAAACACACATGGCTCAATACATCCCTACATAGCAATCCATGTCATTGTGTCCTAAACCATGACTATCTCATCATCTAACTATCATCATTTCAAATGCGTCTATCCATCTAACATAAAACATCATATATAACCATATCATTCACATCCATCACATCAAATACACCATCACATCAATATAAAGGACAAATAAACTAACATGATGATCTGGGCAACAATTTGGGTGACCACTCGGGTGACAAAAATGATCTGGGTAACAAGTTGGGTGACCATTCGAGTGGCAATTAATTCCTCATATTTTGTATTGTTTTCATTCTTGGAAGTCAAATTTTTGGTGATAGTTAATTAATCAATCCATTATGTCCTCGAGTATTTCCTCGAGCCATTATGTCCTCAAGCGTTGTATTGTTTTAATTCAGGGACATCAATTGGTCGGTGACAATTATTTCTCTCGAGCCACTCAGTCTTAAATCATCACCCATTAATTCCTTAAGCCGATCAATCCCCCGATGTTTTCAAAATATGTATAAATGCACTTTAACCCAAAAAGGGGAGGTAGACATCTCTTCCCAAAGATAAGCCTATATTTGTATTACGATTGTTAAGTAATACGACATCTCTTCTCAGATAATTCATTGTTATTGTGTTATTTCTGTGCTATCAAAATATTTGTCAACCAAAAATTTTGAGTTCTAGATTAGTGGTATTAGAGCAGTTTGTCTTGAGAGTGTATGATCCTGAGGATGAGGTTAGGATACAGGAAACTTGGGTGGGAAACAACAGAGCTTCCAAATGTTCTACCTAGGCACCCCAAATGACTTCAAATGGCAGATGACACTGAGACATCCTATCCTTTCAAGGAAATGGTGAATGAAGCCCTCTAGTGGCAATAAGTGCAAATGTTCCAATAATTTGCTCAAATTCTTCAAACACTTCTGATGGGAAATTATGGCTTTGTGGCTACACATCTTGGCTCATCATCGAGGGAACTTCCTTTCAGTGCCCCAACACCCTTCAAGGTTCAGGTAAATTTTGATATTCCCACATTTGAAGGCAAAATCAATGCTGATGCAATGGAAAATTGGTTAGATCAACTATCTTCCTACTTCTCTGTAAATAAGTTCACCGATGGAGAAAAGATCACTTTTGCTCTTTTGAAATCATCATTGCTCATGAAAAACTGGTAGGAAGTGTACAAAAAGAGGTTCAATATAGATATCATTGGCCTTGGGGTGGAACCTACCTAGGATGATTTTATGGAAGCAGTAAAAGAAGAATACTATCCCATCAAAGCGTATGATGATCTGTACATACAATGGTAACAACTTCGCCAAGGCAAGGACCAATCTGTTCAAGATTACACAGACACTTTTCATTCTTTGTCTGCAAGACTGGGCATTCAAGAAAGTGAGAAACATAAAACTCTCAAATATCATGGTGGACTACAATGGTACATATGGGGGGAAATGGAACTCTTCAATTTGGAAACCCTCAATGAGGCATATAAATTTGTAGTGAAGATTGAACAGAAGCATGGAAGGAAGAATACAAAGAGTCAACCTCCAAAATGGAAAAGTGACAAGGAAGGTCAAACATGAGGCCAAAATTGGAAGTAGAAGGAGTTTCAGGATAAGAAATCCCAGAAGGGGAAGGCTAGAAAATGGTGTGATTACCACAAAATTGGAACTCACTCCAAAGAAGAATGTCAAGCCATCAAGTCACTACTCTCTGAGTCACAATACTCGATGTCTACTACTCTACCTCATACACAACCCACAATCAAGGAGGACAAAGAAGAAATCATAGATGCTGAGCCTGACACCATCATTGCTTCATCATAGACCCATGAGGAAAGACCAGATGACAAAGAAAGATTGTTTCACTCCAAATTATGGGTAAAAGGTAAGCCTCTGCATTTCATTCTTGATAGTGGGAGTCAAAAGAATTTAATCTCTGCTAAAGTTGTGAAAAGTCTTGATCTATCCATGAAGCCTCATCCAAAGCCCTATAGTATTGGGTGGTTGAGCCCAGGGAGAGACCTTCATGTCACCCATCAGTGTCTTCTTCAATATGCTATAAAGCCATTCCAAGATGAAGTCTTGTGTGATGTGTTCAATCTAGATGTTTGTGATGTACTCCTTGGTCAATCGTTCATGTATGAGCGACATGGCATCTATGAATCCCAAACTTGAAGGATCACCCTCACTCTTGGAACATGGTGATATAGGGTACCAGAGGTACCACCTCCCACATCTCTCTTCCTGATCAGTGTGAAGCAGTGCAAGAGATTGGTGGAGAAGACAAAGCAATTTGTTCTCATGGTGGTCAAACCACATAAATCCAAGGAGGTTGATGTTGCGGTCTTGACTACACAATCAACACAACAAAAAAAGCATATAGGATGAATCACAGGAGAATATGATGACTTATTCAAGTCACCCATAGGAGTTCCACTGCATTGCCAAGTAAAACATTCTATCGATTTAATCCCAGGATCACCTTTGCCTAACAATCCTATGTATCGTAGATCAGTTTTGGAGAATGATGAGATAAAAAGATAGATTCAAGAATTGATCCAAAGGGGTCACATCAGGCCAAGATCTTCACCTTGTGGTAGCAAATTATCTTGGCACTGAAGAAAGATGGAACATGGAGGCTTTGCATTGACTATCGAGCCCTGAATAAAATCATTGTAAGGAATCACTACCCTCTCCCCATAATTGATGACCTGCTAGACCAGCTCCGTGGTGCAAAGTTCTTCACCAAAATTGATCTCAAATTTGGTTATCACCAAATTTCCATCAATCCCACTAATGTCTGGAAAACTGCATTCAAATCTAATGAGGGGCTCTTTGAATGGTTGGTTATGCTTTTTGGCCTAACTAATGCCCCTGCAACCTTCATGAGGATGATGGATGACATCTTATGACCCTTCACCAACTCATTCGTGGTTGTCTACTTAGATGACATACTCATCTATAGCAAAACATGGGAAGAACATTTGCAACATGTCTGTAAGGTGCTTCAAACTCTTCGGAAGCACAAGTTGTATGCAAATCTTGACAAGTGCACATTCAAAATGACAACAATTCAGTACCTTGGGTATGTTGTGAATGAGGAAGGGGTCCATGTTGATCTAGAAAATATTTAGGTTATTCAAGAATGGCCCACACCAAGGACCCTCATAGAGCTTTGCAGCTTTTTGGGCCTTGCAAATTCTACTGTAGGTTTGTTCTTGGATTTTCACATGTTGTTTGGTCACTAACCCAAGTGACTAAAGGAGGAGCTAAAGCTACATTTCAGTGGGGTGAAATACAACAAAGGGCATTTGAGAATTTGAAGAATAGACTCTGTTCAACCCCTATTCTTACTTTGCCAAATTTGCATCAACTATTTGAGTTGATGACAGATGCATCTAAATATGCCATGGGAGCTGTCATCATGCAACATGGCCATCCTGTTGCATACCATAGTGAAACTTTCACTGATACAGTTAGGAAATATCCAACATATGATAAGGAGCTCTATGCCATTGTACGAGCCTACAAACACTAGAAACACTACATCTTTAGCAATTCTACTTGATAATCAAACACAAAAAGGGGAGCTCAAGTACAACTACAAATTGTCTGAGCCACCCACCAATTACTGCACTCACAACAGTTCTTGACTTGTAAAGACATGAGACTACCACTTGGGGTGCTCTATATGACGTAGATCCTACCTTTGTTGACACATATCAAGTGCTCCAAAAAAGGTGAACATGTTTTTGACTTCTATTTTCAAGATAATGTCCTCTGCCATATGGGACACATCTATGTTCCTATTGTAAAGCAACAAAAGATGATATGGGAAGCACACTTTAGTAGGACAGCTGGACACTTTGGTATTGAAAAAACATTGGTAGTTCTTCAAAAACACTTCTACTAGCCCCATATGTGGAAAGATATCTCAAATCTTGCACCCCATGTGCAATAGCCAAGCCAACAAATAAGAAGCAAGGATTGTACACACCATTTCCAGAACCAACCAGGCCTTAGGAATCCATCTCAATGGATTTTCTCTTAGGTTTTCCCACTTCCAAACATGGCAAGGACTGTATTTTTGTGGTAGTTGATCATTTTTCAAAAATGGCTATCATGCTTGCTTGTAAGAAAAATATATCTGTTGAGGAAACTGCTCAACTATATTTTAGTCATGTATGGTCCATTTTGGTCTCCCCAAGTCCATTGTCTCAGATCAAGATAGCAGGTTCCTGAGCATCTTCTGGTCCACTCTATGGAAGATGATGGATACTAAACTGATGAAGTCCACAGCCTTCCATCCACAGACTGATGGTCAAACAAAGGTGATAAACTGCTTGATTGTTTACATGATTTAGATGTATCACTCCAAACATCCACACACATTGGATGAGGGACTTCCCTTCATACAACATGGATACAATCAGGCACTGCACAGCTCGACCAAGCATAGTTCATTCCAAGTATGTTTTGGGTTCCAACCCATGGCACCAATTGATATAGATGTTCCATTTTACAACATGGAATACACACCTCATGGAAGATCTGAGGCAACTAAAGCAATAAAGTTTATTGAAAAAATGCAACATATCCAACAACAAGTCCATGACATCCTGGAGAAGATGAATTAGAAGTATAAGCAACGCCATGACAAACATAGGATTGCACACCATTTTGTTGTGGGTGACAAGGTTTGGTTATAGCTTCAGAAGGAATGACTTGCAGGCCCACATAGAAAGATTCAGCCTCTGTGATATGGTCCATACACCATCACCAAAAAATTTGCAAAAAATGCTTTTAAGTTAAACCTACCAGCCTACCTTGGTTTGCATCCAATATTCAATGCGGAGCTCCTCAAACCATATCACCCACCTCTATTAGACACTTCAGTTGTGGTAGAACAACTAGACATTGATGAGCCTGATCCACAGAGTTTTGCTCCAATAGAAGAGGATCAGATTATGAATACTTGGATGAAAACAATAAGAGGACGTTTTATTCTGCTGTATCGAGTGGTCAGAAGAGGCCAGCTTAGCCACCAAGGTGAGTGGCTCACAGAAAATCAAATCAAGACACAACTACCCCACCTGACGGGGCATATTAATGCAATGGGGACCATTACCTTTCAAGGAGGGAGGAATGATCTGGGCAAAAAATTTGGTGACCACTCGGGTGACAAAAATGATCTGGGAAACAAGTTGGGTGACCATTTGGGTGACAGTTAATTCCTCAGATTTTGTATTGTTTTCATTCTTAGAAGTCACATTATCGGTGACAGTTATTTCCTCAAGCCATTATGTCCTCGAGTATTTCCTCGAGCCATTATGTCCTCAAGCGTTGTATTTTTTTAATTCAAGGATGTCAATTGGTTGGTGATAGTTATTTCTCTCGAGCCACTCACTCTTAAATCATCCCCCATTAATTCCTTGAGCCACTCAATCCCCTAATGTTTTCAAAATATGTATAAATGCATTGTAACCTGAAAAGGGGAGGCAGACATCTCTTCCCAAAGATAAGCCTATATTTGTATTGTGATTGTTAAGTAATATGACGTCTCTTCTCAGAGAATTCATTGTTATTGTGTTATTTTTGTGCTATTGAAATATTCATCAACCAGAACTTTTGAGTTCTAGATCACATGAAATTTTAAAAAGTTGGAGCGTCATAATTATCTATAAATATAACATAACAAAAAAATCATAAAACTAATATCCATGAACATCTAACTTAATTGAAAAATGCTCATGAATGTATATCCATAATATACATCATAAGTCCTCATAAATAACAAAAATATTGTCATCATACACACACACACACACACACACACACACACACACACACACACACACACACACACACACACACACACATATACATATATATATATATACATATACATATATACATATATATATACATATACATATATACATATACATATAACATACACACACACACACACACACACACACACACACACACACACACACATATATATATACATATACATATATACATATACATATAACATATACATATACATATACATATATATACATATACATATATACATATACATATAACATATATATATATATATATATACACACACACACACACACACATATATATACATACACACATATATACACATATACATACACACACACACACACACACACACACACATATACATATACACATACACATACACATATACATATACATATGTATATGTATATATGTATGTATATGTGTGTGTGTGTGTATATATATATATATATATATATATATATATATATATATAAATAATATATACATACATACATATATACATATATAAATACATACATATATATATATATATATATATACATATACATATACATATACACATACACACACACACACATACATATACATATATATTTTTGGGTGAATATTTTTTCACCAACTAACTGAGGGTAAAATAGGTGTTTCAACCACAACATAGGGAGATTTATCGGTCAAATGTGCATGTCGACCACATCAAAAGGGGACAAATCTCTCCTCTCATCAAGGGGAGGTTCCCTATAACTATAAGATACTATATATATATATATATATATATATATATATATATATATATATATATATATATATATATATATATATATATATATATATATATATATATAAGCTGAAAATAACACTCAGGGGTAGGACAACACCATCTATCTCTCTTTTTTCAGAGATGATGTTCACAGATCAAAAAAGAAATCTTGGGTAATCACTGGAGGTACTTCTCTTCTTTCAAAAGTAATACTCAGTCAACAACCAGATTCCTTCCTGGTAGTAATTGTAACCATGAGAAACCCATGAAAGCACAAATTCTTTCATTGCTTCCCTCACTGAAATAGGGTGTAGTAACATAGTAGAATGAAGTGTAGCACAAAGTCTCCACCTCAACTGCCAAAGAGTAAAATATTACGAAGGACAATGGGGGCACAAATTTGTCTCAAAATCCTTTACATAGAAACAGAAAAACAAACATGCTAAAGACAATTATGGCAGCACAAAGTCTCTCCACAGTCGGCTTCAGAACACCTTCCTAATTACTTCCACTAGTTCTGCTTGTTAAATTAAATGGAAAATAATGCTTTTAGGAAATAGACATAAGAACAATTTTCTAAATAACACAAGATATTCCAGCATAAAGTCTGAAAGGTCACTTGCTTTCTCATTCAATAAATAAATATGATTAACAATCTGAGCCCAAAGTCTCAAGAACTGCCTTTCAAATTGGGTAGAGTTTTGCTTCTATAACTGAGGGATCTCCTTTGCATAAAATAAGAGATTAAAATATATAGCACTCCAAGAAAGACTTGGGTGCTTTGTTTCATTGAATGGCCCATGCTGCATTCAATGCCTTGAATGCATTTTCAGTTCTGTCAAGGGGCCATACTGAAATAGGGCATCAACCTTAACTATGGCATGTCAATTCATCTCAAATGTCTCCTTTTAAAGTATGGGCCACCTGGTCCTCTTTCTGATATGTGCACAACTGTCCATTTCACCTTTACTTGATGGAGAAAAATAGGTTGCATCTTTGAGTGTCTATGCTCTAATGTCTACTTGGTGGAGTGTTTCACCTACTGGAATAACTTTTTTGCAAATATTTTTGGTCCTTCCCTCTTTTTCCCCCTTTCCTTATTGTATTTTGTCCTTTTATTAATGATCTGAACTGTCGAGCTATCTCTTCCCTTTCTGCTGGCTCTTTTAGCTTCTTCTTCAGTTGGGGCTGAATTTGTTCTCAGGTCCGTGCCACATTTGAAAATAAATGGGCATTTTATTACCTTGAATTTGACGTCTACAGGGACGTCATTGGTCACGTGGTCACTTGAACCATGAGAGTGCATTGGTTTAATGGTTCAATGATTCAGGCGGTCCTATCAGCTCCTTGGTTCAATCGGTTGAACCATCTCTTCAAACATGTCTTTGGAATCTTTTGTTTCCTTCCTTCACTCGAAGCTTCCTTTCAAATATTGAAATTGCTTGAACTTTTGAACCTTTGAAATTTGAACCATTTTGGTTCAAGGTTCAATGGTTCATTCTCTTTCTTTGAATCTTTTGGTCCTTCAAACTTTCTAGATCCTTTTCTTTTCTGTTGAACTCGTTGAACCTTTGAACTTTGAACTCTTTTGGTTCAATGGTTTATTCTTTGCTCTTCAAATCATTTTTTCTTCTAAGTCTCTCAAATTTTATTGAACTTGTTGAACCTTTGAACTTTGAACTTTTTTGGTTCAAGGTTCAATGGTTCAATCTTTCTTCTTCGAAGTCTTCTTTTGTTTAAGTCTTTTAAAGCTGTTTGAACTTTTCAAAGTGGTTGAAATTTGAACTTGCAAAAGTATTCAAACTCGTTGAAATATTGGAAGTGGTTGAACTTCTTTGAACTCGTTGAGCGCTTAACTCTTTTTGAACCTTTAAACTCATTGAACCTTTGAACCTTGCTAAAGCAGGGTTCAATGGTTCAATGGTTCATTCTATTTGTTTGAAGCCTGCCGACGGACCTTTTGGTTGAACCTTGACATTGAACCAACCTTGAAATTGCCTAAGTGTTTGGAAGTTGTTCCTTTATGAGAGCCCGCCTGTTGAAGTTGTTGAACCCGTTGAACCTGTGAGTCCCTTGACTGAAAATTCTTGAATAATTGAAGAACTTGAGCACTTAGAACATTTTTTGAGAAGGGAAGAGAGAATTTTTGCCTACAAGATGAAAATAGTTGATATTTTGTCCCCAAAAACTAGTGATAGATTTTGGGAACAATAGCTGGCTCTAGTTGGAGAACTTCCATCAATTGTAAAAATAATCGAAGGGAGTAGAATTTAGAATCTCTAGTGCCTTAAGCATGCCATTGGGCTACAAAGTCATGCTACCCAAAAAGAAAGGCACCAAAAAGAAATGAAAATGAAAAGCACCAAATAGAACTAAAGACTACAAATATACATATGTACAACTGATGTCATCTGATACTTCAAGGATTAAAGTGCTTCAGATGCTGCCCATTGTGAGGCAGTGAAAAGGGCACACCATCTTGATACTTCAATAGGAAACTAATTTCACCATTGTGCTGATGAATAATAAATAGGCCTCTCCATAGGGTATCAAATTTCCCATGCATTCCCTTTGGTTTTCTTCTCTTGTCCCATAACAGAACTTTATTACCAATCTAAAAATCATGGGTTTTTGCTTTCTAGTCGAAGAGCTTCTTCATCAAACTTTGATGTGCAACAATTCGGTCCACCACCATAGTTCACTACTCATCTAGCTCAGTCAATCACATGATCCTCTTATCGATGGAGCTTTCATATGTCTAATCTTTGACTGCCTTTGCCAATTTTAGTGCTGACAATTCTAGGGTAATTGGTATCTCTGCATTGAGACCATTTAGAAGCTAGAAAGGTGACATACCTATTTCCCTCTTGGGCATAATTTTTTCTACCCATAAAGCATCAAATAATGCTTTATGATAGGGTCGTTGGTTGTCATCTACCAGCTTCCTGATGATGGTCACCAAGTTCTTGTTGCTCGATTCTACTTGGCCATTTCCTTGCAAAAAATAGACAGAAGAGTGGGAGAGGGTAATCTCATAATAAAAGCAAAACTGAGTAATCTCATGGGAAGAGAAACATGTTGCATTGCCTATCACAATCTTGGTTGGGACCCCAAACTTGGAAATGATGTTATCTTTGAGGAAATTGCATACTACTTATGAAGTAGCATGCTTGGATGGAATAACTTCCACCCACTTGGTGAAGTAATCTGTGGCTGTGAGGACATAATCATGTCTAACGCTCGAAGATGGGTTTATAGTGCCAATAAAATCAATTCCCCATTGCTAAAATGGCTCTTCTATTACTACTAGCTTGAGAGGCAACGCATCCAATTTGGGTCTTCTAATGAATTGTTGACACAATTCACATTTACGCACCCATTTGTATGCATCTTAAAATAGGGTAGGCCAATAATACCCAGCTCACAGAATCTTATGGGCAGTTACAGGCACAAAAAAATGTCCTCCACAAGCCAAATTGTGGAAGGATTCTAAAAGTTTATTTTGTTGCACTTTGTCCACACAGCGAAGGAATACTCCATTGAGGTTATTCTTATACAGACCATTTTCCCATAAGACAAAATTGGTAGCTTTTAAATTAATAGTCCTCTTTTCTTTATGAGACAGGTGAGCAGGACACTCACCATAGGTAAGGAAATGAGCAATATTTGATACCACTCATTCATGGTGGTGACAAAGAGGATTGTTGGCATGTCTTCAACCTCCATTACTTCATGCCCTATTTATGTCGGTATGTTGTCAGCAATCAATTGATAGAGACCCCTTCCTCGCACTAGCTTCATTGGTTTGATAACTAGATCAAACTGCTAGATTTTAGCAATCCAATTTCCCCTTTTGGTTGTAAACTCTTGCTAAGTTAGTATGGACTTGACTATTGTATTAGGAACCATGGCAATAGTGTGTGAGTTCATGATGTAAAAATGGAAGTGCTTTACTGCCTTTATCACTGCGTAAGCATGCTTCTCCATGTTTGAATACTTCAACTCATGAGCTTTGAGAGGACAACTCATGAAGGTTATGGGAGACTCCACACCTTCTTTGTTCTATTGAACCAAAATTACTGAAAGTGTGTGTTCAGAAGCATAACTATACATTATTAAGCCTTTGGTGTAATCTAGACAAACCAAAATTGGGGCATGGGCAATAGCTGTCTTGATATCTTGAAATGCCAGTTTGCCTTCTTTAGTCCAGCTAAAAGTGGCCTTTCCCTTCATCATGTCCAAAATGTGGCGAGTCTTCTCTACAAACTCAAGGATGAACCTTCATAGAAAATTCACCTTTTTGAAGAAAGAGTGAACTGTAGTCTTACTAATGGGTAGAGCAAGCTCTTGGATGGATTTGACTCTTTTTGAGTCAATTTTTATGCCTTCTCAGGATACAGTGTGTCTCAGAAGTTTCCCTTTTGTCACCCCAAAAACTCACTTCTTAGGATTTATAGAAATGCCATTTTGTCGACATCATTTTAGCACTTGTTGCAGATGGTGCACATGATCAAGATGATGCTTAGAAAAGACTATTAAATCATCAAGGTATACCACAATGAACTTACCCATCTCATCTCTGAAATCAAGGTCCATTGCTCTCTGGAAGGTAGTGCCAGCATTCATCAAACCAAAAGGCATTATCTGATATGCAAAGGTGCCCCAAGGCGTAGTAAAGGTAGTCTTATGTTGGTCTGCTTCACTGACTTCTACTTGATTATAGCCTAAGAAACTGCCTAACATTAATAACATCTTTGAACCAGTCACTATCTGAAGGACTTGATCCATGATGGGCAGAGGGTAGTTATCCTTTAGAGAGTATTGATTCAAGTTTTTGAAATCCACACAGAGGTAAATTTTTCCATTCTTTTTTCTCATATAGACTATGTTTGTAATCCATGTGGAATGATGGATTGAAAAAATTATCCTGGCTTTTAACATTTTCTAAATTTTAGATAGAATGGTACCTGATATCTTAGGGTTGTACTGCTTGGATTTCTGCTTGTAAGGCAATGAATCACTCTTGAGAGAAATTTCATGGTGAACCTCTCTAGGCCTGAGCGATTTCAGGTCATCATAGGAGTACACCAAAACATCTATGTACTGGCAGAGCAAAATAGTGAATTTAAGCTTTTCATTAGGGGTGCAACACTTCTCAATGTTGACGATCTTGGAATTTTCCTCCATATTCAAATTTATTTCATCAAACTCCTGGGAAGAACTTGAATTTGTTTGTTGTTGTTTGATGAACCTATCATGTTTATCAAATAGTTTCTCAAGGAAAACCAATCCTTTAGGAATTTCATTTCCCTTAAGTTGCAAGAATTCTTCCCCTGCACCTGAGTTTGTTTCAGGGGCTGATTCTTATGATAGGGGTTTGTTGCCTTCAAAATGAAGCTATTCAAAGCTATCTTTTTGTTCTAGAAAGGCAATTATTTGATTGTTGCCATTGAACACTTGCCAATGATTGGCATTATCGGGCACACTTGGTCGAAAGACCAGATTGATAGTGTACATGTCTCCTTTAAAAAATGGGTGAGGAACCATGTGGGTAGCAAAAATAGCCAATGTATCAGCTCGATCATTGAACTCTTTAGGTACTACAGAGATACTAAAAGCATCAAAAATTTTAATTTGATCCCAAACCAAATTATGATAATGGTGCAATCTCTCATTTTTGGTTTGATACAGGTTCCTCACATGGTAAACCACAAATTCAACATCTCCTTTGGTGTGAAGAACCTTAATGCCTCTGTCATGAGTAGCCTTCAAACTGAGTAAAAAAGATTCATATTCAGCAGTGTTTTTAGTGTTACTAAACTACAACTTATATGCATAGGGGAAAATATCTCCTTGAGGAGATATTAAAACAATCCTAGCTCTAGAACTAGTAGAAGAGTAGCTACCATCAAATTCCAAAATCCATACACCACCAAAAACTACTCATTTCTTAGATTTTCCTTCATTTAGAGGGGAGGATCCTTCTACACTATGCTGTGCTTTATTAATTATTTTGTTGTCTCGTCTGAATCAATTCCTAGATCACCACCTATAGGACTTTCATCTATTGAAATATGAAAATCCTCTGTGGTCAAGAAGTAATTACCCACCCCTAAAAACTCAAACAAAATTTGAGATTCAGGGGCTATCATTTGGGTGACAATGTACTTTGACTCCTTTTCAGGGAGTAGCCTCTGCATGATGCCTTTGATAGGTATCCTTGCCTCAGACAGGTCCATACTTATTTCTCCACCAATGTCCTTGCAAAAAATTTGACCAAGAAGGATGCCATAGGAGGCTGGGACATCAACCACCAAGACTGTCATCTTAATTATCTTATTTGGGAATGTTGCAAATGCAAATTGGGCATCCTTGATTTGTCCCTACAGTGGCACTTGTTTGTTCTCCATGGAGAAACACCTCCCAAAGGTCTTGGTCAGTGTGAGTCCAAGAGATTCTGCCACTTTGGCGGGCATGACATTGTCATATGCACCTGAGTCTATGATGTAATTATTTAGCTGGTGACCATTTATCAAAAGGGAGATGTAAAATGGTTCTATCTTCTCAGGAGAAGTAGGAGGAGTAATGACAAGGTTATTCTGGGTGGATGTGGGAGTCACCTTTGGAACAGTTGGTCTTGTATGGACGGTTTTATTCTTTACACATTGAACCAACTTATCCAACTACTCAGGGTTGGATTGTAGGAATTCAAATTTAGTGTTGGATTGCTCCTCTACTTTTTCCTTATTAGCTTGCTAGGCTGACTGGTTCTGGTACCAGGTGAATACAACGTATGATCCATCAAATGCTTCACCTTTACTTTTGGGTTCATCTTGGTAATTTAGGAAACCAATGTTGGAGTCACTAGTTGATTCATCTTGGTCTTCCACAAATAGATCAGTGCCATATTCCTAGTTTAACTCAGATTGGAAATAAAATTTTGATTTTGTTTCAAGATATCTAACTATTGAGTTGGCTGGAGCTGCTTCAATAACAAGTTTCCCCTGAGGGGGAGGAAGACAGTTTGGCTACCCTTGATTCTTGGTAGTGTTGCCTTGGTATGACTGATTGGGGAATGTCCTCCTTGGTATATCTCGGTATGAAGGAGGAGTAGATATTCCTTACACCATTTGCTTTCTGATAGCTAGCAACTCATTTTACAGCTTTTGCACCATTAGATCAGTGGTGCTTGTAGATGGATATTCAGAGGATGAAGAAGATTTACCTCTATTAGAATCTCTCCTTATCTTCTCCACCAAGATGGAATCATCTTCCACCTCAGTAGCCAAATCTTTCACTATAGCAAGGTCTATGTGGCTAGTACGTCTTAGTAGAAAACTCACTTCAAGTAGCTGAGAGTTGATGAAGAAGCATTTGAGATTCTCAGCTATTGGATGAGCAATTATAGGAATCTTATTCCTCTGCTTGTCAAACTTGGTTATGAAATCTCTCATTGGTTCATGAGGCTCCTTCTTCATTTGTGTGAGCTAGGCCAATAGGGCATGCACATCTTCTACAGGCTTGAACCTAGATTCAAATTTGGCTTTGAGAGTGTTCCAGTCAGTCACTGACCGAGCTTACAGATAGTAGAACTAGTCTGTAGCAGTACCTTGTAATGTCTTTATGAACAGTCTGATTGCTACATCTTCATACTCCACACTTATCATGCCATAGGCTATGTGGAAGGTTGCAATATATTCATTAAGATGAACTCTACCATCATCAAAAAATTTGGGGAAATTCTTCCTTGAACTATGTGGTAGCTCATGTAGAGGTGGAGTTAAATTGAGTGGGCCAAAAGAGTTACCCCAGGGGCCTTGAACTGCCATTATTTGACTACTGAAGGGAGGAATAACAAATGTGTGAGGGGTATGTATTGACAAATCTCTACTAACAATAGAAATGGATGCTTTTCCTAGTAATGGAGACTCAAATTTTGTAGGAGGAAAACTCCTAGTTCACTAGAGGTGAGATGGTGAAGGAAACAAATCAAAATTACTTTGTTGCACCAACTTGAAAATAGGGTCAACAATATCTTTAGCTCTTTGGCTTCTTGTGTAGCATGGGGCTGTCAAATTATAATATGGATATGGAAAAGAATTGGAACTGCTTCAGCTTGAAGCTTGAGGCTTCGAACTACATGTTCATTCCAGTTGGAGTGGAGCTGCCAGAGAATTGACTTTTGAAATGAAACAC